>OZ010673.1:50668964-51101464 GCA_963932185.1 Troglohyphantes excavatus
TAACCAATAATGGGATATCATAACAGAAAACATCAATGTTTGATATTTCTTATGTAGCATTATTAGGCATGCATTTGTGTTACTGCAATTTGGTCCAGAAGTTTTTGCAAATCACCAGCATTAGTTTAACCTTATAAAAATGTATGTTTAGTAATACTTTAGACATTAAAATATTAAGCTATTTGTATGTTGTCTAAAAAGCAACATCTCCTACTACATTCAAGCATATTTTTTTTATAACTGTACACAACAGTGAAAATCTGTACACTATTTGAAAAAAGTTGGCATACTTGCCAATTTTAATAGCAGCATCAGAAAATATCATTAATGACATCAGCTTTATTTGGCAATTGAACCAAAATTTATGATCCCATAAAAGAATTGAGTACTTAAATAATTAAAAGAGAAAAGGCCAATGTTTTTAATTAAATAGTATTTTTTTTTTTGCAAGCCAAGTTCTTTAAAAATATTAATGATCTGTAAAAAGAGAGCTCCAAGTCAAAATATTTTCCAGTTTTTAAATGACAAAAAAAAATATAAACTTTTGAGGACTACAAACCAATTACTATTTCTTAAAGGAATATCAGTTTCCTTCATATTAACATTAGATAAATCCGAACTTCTTGCACAATAAATAATTTCTGAAGTAAAACTATCAATAGTTATATAGTTGTTCAATTATATAAATATTTTATTGTATTTAATATTTATATGACATGGCAATAATAAAAATTAGACATAAAATATTTATTTTTTTAAATAAATCTTTTAACTGTCCATACAATGGAAAACAAAATATTATATTTTAAGAATAAAAAATAGTACCCAATAGACACTTTCATCTGTTTCAAGTTAGAATGGGTTAAAAAAATTCCATTTGGTAACGGTAAACAGACTAGTCTACTTGTCAGCATTCAATGTAAGAGAGGAGCTTTCGGATTGTATACCGAGTTATCATAAAATTACAGTTATCTGTAAATTGATGATAACTAGGTATACAATAACATATGGTTAGGCTTTTCTGTTGGTAAATATGCTTTTCTGTTGTATATATTAATATAAATTGGGAATTCATAATTCATTTTGTACATTGACCTTCATTTACAAAAGCACAACAATATTTTAAATAATTTGAAACACTCAATGCCTTAAGTCATAGATATCTTAATAATATGGGGAAAACACATACATTTCATGCATCTGTGCCCCAATGCATTATACTATAAACACATACTGTAATAAATATCTAGAATTATACATTAAAAATCCATACAATACACATGAAATACCATCTGATCACATTTGTTGAAATAAATCTTAATCTTATCTGAATGTAGAAGTTAATTAGTTATACCATAACTAAACAGAAACTGGTTTCTTGTTTGGGTCACAATTAACATTCAATGGTATGTCTTGGAAGTGACTGCTCGGAGCTTTGCAAGGAAGATGCTGTACACATTTAAATTCCAGAAACCAGTGTGTAAATCATCCTGTAAAAAGACAAGGATTAAAATACACAGAAAACCACTAAACAAAAAAAAATTCATTCGAGTTTTTAAATTCTACAAATAAAAATACAAAGGGTGGTCGCAAATTGTTGGGCGATGGCCATTGTTTGGCTATTTAACTATATGCACAATAAACCATTCCTTTTTATATTTTAACAACTGTGTTTGTTCAGGGTGACAACAAAATCCTGGGGAAAAAAATTCCTTAATATTTCCATGACAGTGTCACAAAAATTTCCCTAATTTTACAATTACATTAAGAAACATTACACATGATTTGTATAGAAACAAAGTATCCATGCTACAATAATACAAAAAATATATTGCATTCTAAATGAAAAAATATGAGCATCGCATGTTCATTAGTCGATCTGAAGATCGATCTGAAGATCGATCTGATGATCAATCTGAAGTTACAATCTGAAGTTACAATCTGAAGTTACAATCTGAAGTTACAATCTGAAGTTACAATCTGAAGTTACAATCTGAAGACCAACTATGCCTTCCGTCATGCTTTTTTTTTTATTATTATTATTCTTTTTCGGAACTAAAAGGAAATATGTATCCACAACTAAACTGCAGACTAAACGATAATAATTGCATTTTAGTCATCCAAATTTGAAAATTTCCCTAATTATTTGTGACATTTTCCTTAACATTTCACTGCTATTTCCAGAATTAAAAAATTCCAAAACAATTCCCTGATTTCCCGGTTTTCTAGGTTATGTTGCCACTCTGTTGTTTCTACAAAAGCTATGAGACTTATTTAAAATATAAGAAAAGTAGTTAGTCAAAAATAATGTTTTATTAGATCAATACAACTAAATGGGATACAGCAAAAAAAAATTACCATTGCCGAACTATTTGGGACAACCCTGTATATGCACATCATTGTGCAAGTCCACAAAAAACTAATATCAGAAATAACTGACTTTGTGTGTTGGGTATGTATTATGACAACATTTTCCATCACAATCCAAAGCAATACAAAAGAGCAAAATATAACTAATCATGGAAACTTGAAATCATAGGTGGATAGCATGATTGGGCATTCTTAAAATTTTAATTTTTAGCTTCACTACAGCTGGCTTCTTTTTTACATAAATGCCTTTAAATATAAAAGTGTAATTTTAATGTTAAGCATATTACAGAAACTAGGGGTTTTACAAAATTATTCATTTTTCTTTTATGCCACTTTTTAATAAATGGTTCTTAACTAAATATTTTATATTCAACCTTATATGTAATATAGTAGTTCACATTCACAAAACATTTGTACTTTTGGGACAAATCAATTGCTATTTAACTCAATTCAAAACAGTACTACATTTTTCCTTATTGTTTGCATGAATTTTTTAGGGAATAGAAATGCTCAACATAACTGAATATTAAATCCAAAAAAACAGGCTAGATTTATTTAAAATTACATACTATGATTTACAGTCGGTCTCTCTCACTTCCAAAAGTGCATTTCCTTTTTTTCCTATTAATAACTCCCAGTCTTTTTTACAATTGTTTTTGAAAAATTATAAAATCTTATGGGTTTGAAGAAGATTTTTGGTCCTGCAACTTGCAATAATAATGTGTATTTTGCCATTCCATTATTCATTGCAAAAGTTTGAAATATGAGACAACAAATAAAAAATATTAACTCAGCTAAATTTAGAGAATTTGCTAGAAGAATTTATAGAATTTGCTGTAGAATTTATACCATGATTTTCCACACATACATTCTCTAGAGATAAATGGTTTTGCAAAAAAAATTATTATTTTACTAAGAGGCTCCGCCCCCTGCTCCACTGACAATCCGCCAATCCCCGGAGGATAGCTATGCAATCATAATATGCTATTGCTCTGTATCTGCCTAAATAAATCAAGCAGAGCCATACAATTTTAAAGGAAGACTATATGTCCTTAAAGCTTTCAACTACATCAAAATTAGATTTTTCCTTTTCAAAAATGTTAGTTAACACCTTCTACTTGCCCCTTCAATTGACAATTCAAATATAAAACAAAAAACACTTTTTAAAAGGCTACAAAGCTAAATAAAACACAAAATATATATTCAAATAAAGTTTTTACAAACTAATAATAAAAAAAATTAAGGAATGCTATAACTTGGAAAAATAAAACAAATATAATGTTAATTTTTTGGAAAGTGCATAACCATGCATAATAGATCAGAAATTTAAATATTAAAAAGCCATTAATTACCCATATAAATAGTAGAAGAAAGAGACTATGTAAAATCCTAGTTTTATCCAGCCTTCTTTCATCGCTCTGCTCAGCTGATCCGCATTCATAATAGTGGTTGGATCGTAGAGTCCAGGTCTACTCATAACAGGTCTCGTCCGATACCTGCAATACAGGAACTCAAATAATTAGTAGATTTCATTTAGTAAATATTTTTTGGAAAAAAACAAGTCTTGAAATTATGAATATTGGTGAATAATTTTGCTTATTTGTTCAGAATAGCAACTAAAAATATATCTACAGACATGTAATTGGTCAAACAAAAAAAATAGCTGAAAGTTTATTTTCATGTTGGTTAATATAATAAAATGTTGAAATTATAATAAAAGATACACTTTATGGGAAAATAAATTTCTAAAAATGACAGCTAGTTGTAGTATCCGTAGTTAAAAATTTAAATTCTTGAAATCTAAAGCTAAAAGAAGATTTTCATTTCAAATTGCATCTACAGCTCTTTGTATTGCAATCTTGATTAAAACTTAATTGGATAGTGGAGAAAAATATTAATCGTGACATCGCTGTCTAACGTTCAACAAGGGAATGAGTTGTTGTGTAGTTCTGTTCTGTGTCTTTTTACCCTTTATTGGCTTTGAGAAATTGTCATTCACATAGAGCATTAATATGTCCATTTTTTTCCATTCCATTCTGTCTTGGACAAAAATCAAAAAGACAGAAATCCGTCTTAGGACGGAAAACTTTCATGCATGTTCGCAACAGTCTTATGTCATAAAATAACAACCCAAACATGGAATTTAATTTTAATGAAATGTAAACAGACAAATGGGCTTACCTTTGAATATGATAAGCAATCAGAGGAATGTTTAATATCACTGTTATCCATTCAAAAGCAAATAAGAAGAGTAGCGTGTAGAAAAGATGCAGAAAATATTCCGGCAACACTAGCTAAAATAAAAATAAAATTATTTCATTCAATCAGATACTGCAATCAAATTGAAACTGAAAATTGTCGAAACCAACAATCTAATAACTTGTTTAACCATCAAAATTCGATTCTTATAAAAAAAAACAATATTTATTAATGCAGTTAGATAATTAACATCTTCATTTTTATATATAGACACCAATTGAATTTCTATAGGTAGGTAAATTACAAAAGAGCATTATGTATGTAAATCAGCTAAACTTAATAATAACTAAAAGACAAACAACAGTAAAGCATAATATGCACATTTATAATCGTATAAAAATTCTTAGTAAAGCAAAATATACAAAAAAAATATTATATTATAAAAAAAAAAAAAATATTAATAAAAGATTTTTTTTAAAATTATTTTACATTAATATCCTTGAAAACTTGTGGAGACAACTTACTGGATTCAAACTGTTACATTGGTCTATAGGATTTTTATAATCAGATTTCAGTTCATCAAAGGCTATAACCTGAAAAATTAAAATCAAATTAACTTTGACAATCGAATGCTCAAAATTTGACGACAAAAAGTCTTTATACTGCTCTTTTATACCAAAATTTCTAAGGAAAAAATACAAAATAATTCATTATAATTTAAAATTGGTATTTCTTTAAAATATTTTTTATTTAAACTAATAACTTTTACTCACATAAACCTTCAGACTCATATCACTAACAATAACCTAATGATTGTCAGTGATATTCAATTAATAAACATAACAGTCCTCAATTAATAAACATAAACAACAAAATATTTTTGTTCACACTAGAAGTCTTGTCAAGTAATGAATCAAGAACTAAACAGATACCTATCAATTTTTTTGACAAATTTGCTGTGGTGTCACTTTTGTTGAGTGGTGGGATGATCCATGTTTAAACAATTTTTTGAAGATGTTATAAAACAATTAAATAAATATTGTTGGTTGAATTAACATCGTACTGGAGAGATGCAATGTGCTTATTGACGATGTTTCGAGTTCCATTTGGCTGGAAGGAAAGTACCAGGTACAAAGCAAGCCGATACAACCTCTCTTCTAACTTCCAAACCACATCAAGACACTTGGAACAATAAAAAAATTTAATATGCTCCAGCACACTCCCTCTAAATTGTGTGTTTTCGGGTTAGCCTTAAAAAGGGATCAGCGACACAAGAACTTATTTCAAAGTGGCACAATAAGGAAATAAATTATGTGTTTTACTATTTGCTCTTTGAGGAATCTTTGATAAACAAACTGAATAAAGAACTTTCATGCCAAATTTTGGAACATTCGCCAAGTGACGATAATTTAACAAAAATAGCAACATAGCCATGATTTTAATAGTGGCGACAATATATATATATTTTTGTATAGGGAATTTTTGTATAGGAAACACAATATTTTAAAGTTACGTTTAACTATTTGTAAATATTTTTACCAGATAATTTTTTTTGAACAGATGTATATAGGATATTTGGTGCAGTTTTTTTTTTTTTTTTGCGACGAAAAATTTCTGTTAAACATAGCATAGGGTGACCAGATTAAAAGTCGCCACAAGAATCGGAAAATACCAACAATGTCAGGTGGGGTTGTCATACTATAAATTTATCGCCCCTTTAAAACATGCCAAAAAAAAAATTTGCACGCCAAAATGTCCTATACTACATCTGTACCATTTTTTTTATTAAAATTATGTGAAATTCATCATCACGAATATTTAAACATTTGGCGACTATTTTCGTTGTCGAAAAATGTAAACACACGAAAAGTTATTTCCAAATCTTTTTTTAGAACACTATTTGAATGGAAGTGTAGGTATAGCAGTTGCCATAAGGATTTCAGCCCCATTTCAGAAGATCAACAAGACACTTTAAATGGGCAAATTCAGAAGATTCGAGTGCAATCTTTGGTTAATTCCTAGTGTACGGTGTCCCCGCCAAATGTGATTTGGAAACAATTGGTGGGCGATAACTTTTATATTTTGGCAACCCAATTTCATGATTTTTTTAGCAATATCATAATGTTCGACAACCCTATTTTTTTCTGGCACCATTTCACGTTGTTTGCCAAGGCCTTGGCATCAATTTTTAGAATCGCCCCAAAGAAGCACCGTACACTAGTAATTTACCGAATCTTTGTACTCTATCCTCCCCAACACACTCAAAATAAAAATCATAAGCAAAGCGTAATACTCTTAATTTTTGAAGGGAAAAAACTTAACAAATTATATCAAATTCTACAATTTCATGCAGCGCAAATTTATGGCAGAAAACATGGGTATTAGCTCATTAACAAACATATTTATTTGAAATAGTTCATCTAAATAAATATATTATCATAGCCTTTGGAGAAAACTTTTAAAGGTGTATAAAATGATGGCTAAGATTATTTACAATGTTCTTACGAAAGAATATTTCTTGTTAAAAATGATCCTTCGTTACAAAAGGCAAGACAATTAGTTCATAACAAAATATATATATATCAGATTGCTTTCTTATGAGTGTTTTATGGAACGAGTCGAACGTTTCAAATAGGATCATTTTAAAGGTTCAATGTATTGAGGAGGAAAATATAACATTAAACGTCAATCAAGACAAAAAAAAAAGTACGATTATATACAGTATAAAATTGACTTGGAGACAAGTCTCAAATTGTAAATTTTCAAGAAATTTGAATTCTTACATGAAATACGGCAAAGAATATTAGAAATGCCGTTAAAATTAAAGCTACAATGTAGCAGAAAGCCGCAAAAGTAAACGCCATCTTTTTCTTTCGTTTCGTTATTAGTGTTGCCACGCACTTGTTTGGAAAAGGAATTTTAAGATGTGGCTTCTCCACTGAGCTAAATAATATAAATACACTGGAGCGAAAACTAATCGTCGCCGACCACTTTATTCGTTATTGAGTGAAGGTAGAAAAACTTACACATATCGTTTTGAAAATTATGTAGTACACCGTAGGAAAATGTCTACTTTTTTTTATTTATTGTGTTAAATATAAAATTTATTATGTAGATACACTAATATTAGCAATATTCTATTATATCCCAAAAAAATTCTATTGTTATTTTTCTTTTTAAATTAATTTTTTTTTTAATTGAAAGTCTTAAAAAGACTATTCTATCCCAAGGAGAGTGGAGACTATGTAGTAATATTAAGGTGTACCGTTTCCGTCACTTTCTAACAAAGGCGAGGCAGACATTTATGACGTCATACCTCTTTTAAAATGCAAATGTCAGGAGAATATTGCTCCGATAATGATTCATCAAAACTTTTATAAGTTAAATAATTGTTTGCATCTTTTGTAAATTATCGGTTGTGTTTAAAATTATTTACAACAAAAGATTAATGCAAAGAAATATGCGCAACTTTACACAAGTATATATTTCTTTTTAAAAACGTTACAATTATATTAAAAAGAAATCATAATGGCCAAATGGTTTAAAAACTACTGTTTCAAGCAATAAAATCGAAAAGAGTTGACTTTCTAAGAGTTAAAATATAAAACATTCATTACATTTTGGGATCCACTATATGAAATCTTTTTATTGTTCCACTCTAAAATCATTATTCTAAATCGTTTGCAATTCCGTTTGAGTTCTAATTCAAACTTATTTTACTGTGCACAGATATTCTTGTTTAGTTTGAACGACGTTATATTTATGCTTATATCTTTAAAAGGTAAGGTTTCTTGATTTGAGATATATTTTTGAAAGTGTCTTGATTATTTGAGTATTGTAGTCTAAACAATATGTATAAGTAAATTTACGGTCTATAAGATTATACACAAATCTTTGAAAGTGCACATTGATTTTTAGTATAAATTTATTTCAATAATACTTCTGACATCTTAAATAATTTCAAGATATGTAGCAATAAAAAAATAAGATGTAAAGTAAATATTACTATTGAAAATAATATTTTCAAATGATAACAAACGTTCATTTGTTCGAAATAATTCTATTTAATGCATAATTTTTTAACCAAAAATTGGTCCAATGTTTAAATTCCGTGAAAAAAAATATTTCTAAAAGTATTTGTTTAACCCGCAATCGAACAATTTAAGAAATCAAGTTTTATATCCATAACGGCAATATACAAATATATATTTCTCATTGTGGTTTTGTGAAATAAAATAAATTGCGACTTTTCTTATTTTTGAGTGAAGAAAATTGGATCAATAGTTACTTTATTAAACTGAAAACAAAAATACTGAAATTCATACAATCTTCCATCGAAACAAAGAGCCAATGAGAACGATTAGAAAACCTTCTGAGTTTACACGTGGCTAAAATGACATCAAAAATGAATGACGTCCAAAACGTTCTGCCCCGCCCACCGTCAAAAATTGCTGGGGACGCACACCTTTCTATTATTATATAGTGTTCACTCTCCTCGACTCCATCCTATAAATTTTAGGTTACAATTTTGAAAATTTGTAGTTTGTACGAATATTGTTGACAAAAAAAAAATAGCGCCTTTTTTTTAAAATAGTTGAAAGTTTTTGAGAAAAATAAATATATATGTGACATTTTAGTTATATTTCAAAATTCTGCAAAGAATTGTGGTTTTCTACTCAAAAATATTTTTAAAAACTACAAAACTAGTTACGACGATATTTTTTTCCCACAGAATATTGTAAGTGTATTAAAAAATTATAACTATTCTATTTTTAAATTATAACTAAGTCTATTTTTTAAATAAAATTAGACATTTTTCTTTGTGAAGAATTTGAAAAAATAGAATTTTGAGATATATGCATTTATAAATAAAATATGTCAAAAACCAAATGATTTTTTTTAAATATTTAAATTAAACTTTTTTTACATATGCGTGTTACACTACTATTGATTTTCAATAATTTAATTATAAAATTTGGAAATATCTTTTTACTTTTACAGCATTTTAAATATTAAGGAGAATTTGCAATATATTGTAAAATGTTATAATTAAATTACTAACAATGAATAAGAATTGCATTATAGTCATATCTAAAAAGTGTAATATAAATGTTTAACATATTATGTTTGATTTTTGTTGTTTGATTATCATCAAACGCATTTTTCTCTAAATCTATTTTTTCGAATTCTTTCAATAAAGTAAAAGAATAAGGCTGGCTTAAAGTTTTTTTTTTTTTTTGTAGTACACTTACAATAACCTGATAAACAAAATAGCTTAGTTTTTTTGACCCCTCTGACTTAGCTGAACGACTGAAGTTTTCCATGTGTTTCCATCCAGTTATTCCAACAATATACAAAAGAAACATAAAAATATTCTATGTTGAAATATTTTTTTCAAATCTAAAGCGTTGGGATATTTCTTGGGTAAGCTGTATTTATTAAAATAACTAGCCTATTTTTATGTTCACGACTTTACATGCTATTGCGACTACTGTTTAAACTGATGTTTTTGTAAAATGCTTCTATTTGTGAAATAAAAATTCCTAAAAAAAATTTTAATAGCATATTTTTTGTATAAAAATTAACCATTTAGTAACAATAAACCCTTGTAGAAAAATTTCACATTCATTAGTTTTAGTATTGGTGACGCAATAATATATCAAAGAAAAAATATGGCATTGTTCCAAATCAAAACAATTTATCGTATTTGGTGAAGTTTTTTTTTTTCTTTTTTGTGCCAATTGGTGATCGGAGTCTATATATCCGTCTTTCAACATAATTTCATATGGGTCAAAGTTTACGGACAATATTTCTTATAAAAATTATTTATCAAATATTCATTTTTTAATTCCAATAATATGTTTTTGAGGTAAAAATTTAAAAATAAGCTACATGGAGGTATGAGAACATGAGCAAATGAGCAAATATACATGACTACTACTCCTCCGTGTTGCGAAACTCCCTACATACTACATGAACAAATTTAGAAAACCTTAAATTAAACTTTTAGGGTGGCCCATTTCAACACCATAGAAATATTCCACTCCGTAACAAAAAGCACTATTGTCATAAAGTTAAGTTGTTCAGAACATGAATACACATGGCGTCAGTCGAAAGAGCTGGTTTATCTTCCTCCTTCGGTTGGCGAGGTTTTTGTTAACGACGTTAATTTTGTTATTTGGATACTAATTTCGCCATTGTGATGATATTTTTAAATATAAGACCTAAGATATAAGATCGAGATGTAAATTTCCCCTAGGAGAGAAAATGGAAAAAGTTCTATAACTTTTGAATGGTTGCAGATATTCACATGAAACAAAGTGCAGATTTTTAACTAAAAAAAGTTTGTTCAAATGGTGCAAGTTTCATAAAAATCCGTGCAGTAGTTTTTGAGTTAAATCCGGACAAACAGACATACAGACAAAAAAATATATAATGTGACTTTCGGAATCAGTGTATCCTAATTCGTGAAAAAAACTCAAAATAAGTGGTTTTGTTCGATTCCACTGACAGACACTCCATTCTTATATATAATTAAAATAATGAAAAAAGAATTTAAATATTTATAATATACATGCCTTGGGAATATAAAATAAATATTTTGCCAGGAAATCAACTTTATAATTTTGCCTTTTCCTAACCACCCATAGGGTATAAGTTGTCCAAGAGTTTAAAATATATATATTATTAACACCTTGAGTGTCACGGTATATTATAACACCATGCTAATACTACGAGATATCTCGTAGTTACCATCAAAACGTGTTAACTTATCTGAATATTTTAATTAAATTATTATTTAAGGAACAAACTATGCTTATCTTAAAAATATAAAGAGTTTTTATGTTACAGAAGAAAGACTTTAATGTAACAACTAATACGTTATATTCAATAAAGAGTAAATGATAATAAAAATAGACGAGCGAATCTTAATTCCCGTTGAAATGAGGAAGTAGGTAGTTTTATGTGTATTTCCTTTTCACACAGTGTCCTCCCATCTCGTAGGTCACGGCTGAAGAGAGCGATGAATCACATACTCAATGGAGTTTGTTGGAAATTGACCCCTCATCAAGTTTCGTGCTGCCATCTCGTGTGACAAATTGAAAAATATTTATGACCTTAAAACAAATGGTAGGTTAACAGTAACTTACTTCTGTACTTAATAATATCAAACATATTTTCACGAAAATAGAAAATAAACCATACAAAAGCTACTACCGTATAAACACCTACCATGAAAAATGAACGTCTGATATAAACCGGTTATTTTGCCTTTGCGAGAAAAAAAAAAAGAGATGGAATAAACGAAGGGGATGAACAAATGGGGGTGTATTTTCTTTAAACGCCCATGAAACCGCGGGTAACAGCTAGTTTAAAATAAATATAAGACCTAATTATTTAAATATTTTTTACACGTTGTTAAGAAAAGTTTTTAACTTGATATTTTTCATGCTATTAAGCGTGCAACTAATATTTTTATTTAGGCACTTTATACTTAGGCATATTAAAATGTGTTTTGTTTTATTATATATGTGTCCGGGTTACAATGGGTTGCGGGGCGACCAATTATTTAATTTTAAATAATTCATTTGTTTAATTTAAATTATTTAATTAAGCAAATCTATGCTTAATAAACAAAACTCACAAAACTATTAACAATAAAAATAATAATAATAGAGTCCGTCTGTCTGTGTTACACACAAAACTATTTATGTTCTACCGAAATGTTTAAAATTTTCAACATAAGTAATATTTAATCTCTAATTGTGAGCCTGACAGCCAGAATTTTTAAATTTTAAGTAACTATTTTTTTAATTAATATTTAAAGTTTCCATCCTTAAGAAATCGTAGCACCGTATTGAGGGTATACATGGCGCCATCTATGTTTCGCTTTTGTAGTTTTTTCTGTTTTGCTAAAAAAAATTATGTACTAGTTCATTTAAAATTATTTCAGATAAACTTTCTTTATTTTTATTGCCTTTGTTTAATATATTTTGTTTTTTGCTAGAAAAAAATATCTTCATTTAATGTTTTTAGTAATTTTTAATATTAATTACTATTAACATTGATCATATGTACACTTATTTTTTTTCCAATAACTTTATTTGCAATACTTTACTTTTAATTGAATAAGATAAAAACTTTTATATGTAAATTCTTTTTATTTTATTTTTCTTCGTTGATTTTTTTTATGAAATCTAAGGCGAAACATTTATATTTCCCCTAATTATATTAGGGGAATGGTCTAGGGTTCAGAACCGGTGGGGCAACTCTATTTTTTATTCTATAAGCCTCAATGGGTTCTCTTCAATGCGGGACCATACAGCCAGTGTATAATAATTGGAGACATTTGCCTTTGCAAAGTGATAGAACCACACACTCCAAGTGAAGTAGTCGGATCCTGATAAGCGTTTGAGGTTGAATTCTCATACACATATAGAAAAACTTCCTTTCTCCAATTTTAAACCATTCTGCTGGAACTATCGGAGAAAATATCCTTTCGCTTGATACAACGCTAACAACTTTGGCAAAAAATCGACAATTTGGCAATTTTATACGAATTGTGATAATGCGATTTTGGCGATGTTTCATCTTTACATAGGCGATTTTGACATCTGAAACGTGGCAGACCTACAACGATTGCAATTAAAATAATCGACGGGCAGTTGCTGAGGGATTTTTTTGTCACTCAGTTGATTAAAAGTTGCAGCGCAATTATATCTCATGTCTTTTACTCTATAGCGCATACCTACTCGCAGTCGGTTCGACTTTTTTGTACATTTCCTTTTACAATTTTAGTTTTTAATACGTCATAGAGAAATTCGCTACCTAATCTTTCTCCCAAGACAGTACATGTTCTTGGCTTCCGTGTTGGTTCCAAATTACGAAGTAGTGTTCCCGTGTCTTTCCTTTGAGGTAGATCCCAAACAATAGCTAATCGCCCATTGTGCAGCTCTAGTGTAACGTTTTTTCAACCAACTAACATGTTTTCTCTGGGAAGCTCATCGAATAAATAATTTGTTTCAGCAAAGACAGAAATTACAACAAAATAGAAAATAATTGTTTAAAATGGGGTAGTGGCTTAAGGGGCCGTCCATAAATAATGTCCCACCTTTTCTCAATATTTTTGACCCCCTCCCCTTTATGTCACAAACTGCCACACTTTACCATACCGCCTCTGTCACAAGTCACGCTCTTCTACCATAGGCATAGGAAATTGGGGGAGAGGGGAGTCAAGCCTTCCCCATAGACAAAATTTCCTACCAAAAATTGCTGATATCTTAAGGAATTTATATCAATATTATTTTCTCAGTAATTAGCTCATTATTAACAATTAACAACTAATTGCTAATTAGAATAACTGCTCATTATTAATGACTAATTACAATAACTCCTAATTAGCGTTTATTTTTTTTAATTGGTAAAACAAAATTGTGTTTGTCGTTCCTGTAGATTTGCAATGTTCTTTAAACGATGTGTGGGTGATGTCACATTTCTTGTAAACCCCCTCATAAAGTGTCACATGAACTGTCCTAATGTCATTTGTGGACGACCCCTAATGACTTAATATCACCATTTCCTAACTGAAATTATGAAATGTAATTGGCCTTAGACGATTTTTTCAATGTCATTCTTCCGTTCAATTAGAATAGTGAATGTCCTTTTTTTTACAGTTGTTAAGTATTATAGAGTCGCTCTTGCACGCCTTCCCTTCGTCCTTGACTACTCTTCTCAGAAATCATGGGTTGCTTAAACTATTATAGTCATTCAGTTGATGGGTTAAGAAGCGGGGAAACCCCCTTTTTTAACTATGAAGCGGGGAAACCCCCTTTTTTAACTATGAAGCGGGGAAACCCCTTCTTTAACTATTTCATGAACACGAGTGAATGTCTGAAATAGTGTCAAGTAGTTATTCATGTCTTGCAAAATATTTTGCAACTTCCCGGGAGAAAAAAAAAATTGAAACGCAGTGAAAGTACCCTGAAGTGAAACTAAAGATTGCCGATAACAGTGCCGAAACAGTTTCGAAATAAATATATCGAATGCGTCGTCGAAAATTAAACTGATTTTGCCATCAGTTATAGATCACAAAATCTCACATAGAGCAATATTAATTCTAATTTTTTTTTTTACATACGACCTTCTGTAGGGCCTGATTTCCGAATAGACCTATGAAGTCCAGACTTACACTTTACATTTTTGATGAGCACCCAAATCTCATATTTTATATGAATATTTTACACTCCTAACGTACTTTGCTACTAAATTTACTTTTAAAAAAAATTCCAATACAAACTTTAGTATAAAAAAAACTTTCTATTTATGTTAATCTTATTCGAATATTGGGAAAAAAATCAAAACATACAGAATATTATGAATACTCATTATACTTATTAATATATTTTATTATATTATTTATAATGTGTTTAATTTTAATGTCGTTAAGGGGAAAGGATTTTAGGGCATGTAAAAGCTTGATTTGAGAGCAATGGGGCCACCAATTAAAGGCTGGCTTCACTTGCTTCAATGTCTTATTCGTTCCCTAATCCTTTGCATTGCCAACGACGATATTAACCGTTGGCTTCTACTACATTTATACAATCTGCAACCAAACACTCCTTGGCTTAAATAACCATAATTTTAAACGTTTATTAAATCCATTTGTAAAACACAAAATAATAAAATAATCTTTAAAAAAAAAAAAAGGAAAACCGACTTTAAGAAAAATGGGTTAACGCGAAAAATAATTTTTAATTTTACGAACAAATTAAAAAATACCGCGTTATTTAATATTAATTTTATACTTATTACAGCGTGTGGAAATCGGCGATAAAGTTTAGATATGGCATTTGTAAATTAGAGCCAACTTCAAAAAGTTATAATAAGTATAAAATGAATATTATTACCTGATTTGTTTGTATATAATTTTTTTATTTTGAAATATTAGTTTTTAAATATTATAAATTTTGGACATTATAAATTAGTTCATGTAGTTTCCTATACCAATTTTCAAAGTAACTGAGAAAAATTGTACTTTTGTAGTTTAATTTTATACAATGCGATAAGACGAAATAGATTTGAGGAAATAACCAGTAAAAGCTAGATCTGTAATCAAGATGTCTTGAAACCTATTAGATAACAAAACTTTTCATCTATAGAAGATTCAAATTTAGAGAACATAAACGTTTCAGAACCAAATAAATCTCAATATCTTAATACCATTATCCACGAACGTGGTAAACGAGCGTTACATTTTTCAGAAGCCTCTGTGATTAGTGCATTCAAACCACGTGGTTTGTATGCACTAATCACAGAGGCTTCTACAAAATGCAACGCGCATTCATCGCGTCAGTGTAGAATGGTCCTTAGCCATCCAAACTTCAGATAAAAGTACATTGTAAAAAATAGGTACTTAAAAATGAGCACCTGAACATAATCGCTTTTCTTTGAGTACATAAAATGTTAAATAAGCGATGACATACTCAAATTTAAGTAATCGTACTTTCTCAAAAAATGAGCAGTGTGATTTAATATTGCTGATTTCAGCTTCTGTTCAGGCCATCTTCACAAAGCGGCATGACACACTTAAAATAATTGTTCGGAAGATGGTCTTCAGATTATTTGATGTCGATTGCTTAAATGGAAACTGAGTTATTACAACTCAATTATCTTACTTGCCATCCTTTTGGCACACCTTTTTAACATTTCTTACGTTTATAACTTATTCACATCGCCCTGGTAGTACAACGGATAAGGCACTGGACTGCGGTGCCTGGGGATATGGGTCGATTCAAGATAAGTCTTGGTTGTAATTGTTGATATTTATTGTAAGTGATTTATGAAGACAGCCTACGTAGACAAGCAAATGCTCTTTTTATTCATGATTCTGAGTGTATATCTTTTTCAAAAATGAGTACATTTTCCTTATTTTTGAGTACATATATTTAACATTGTAAACTGCAAAAAATCAGTATTTTGCTTATTAATTACATCACTCAAAGTTATAGCCAAGAGTTCATACACATAAAAGCTCTTTAATTACATTTAAATAAAATCAAAAAACATACATTAAAAAAATACGAATTCCACATTCCATTCTAGTGTCATTCCACATTCGATTCGATTATCTGTGCAGTGGAGGTTGTGTTACCATCCGTGTCCAGTATGCACAAGTGCACAAATGATGAAATGGATATATTGTCGTAGCTGCGTTTACAGATTGTACCGTCAGGACAATGGCATCTGAAAATAAAACAATCAGAATCATTGAATCTTTATATATATTTATCTTACGCGGTGATTGAAAAACGATGTTTTTCTCTATGTGGAATGGCAAGAGTTAGTTTGTTTACGAAATTTTGTTGCGCCTGCATTTTTATATTGCCATTATGTAAGCCATTTTGACGATTAGCCCCTTCAATTCATTAGTAAATAATTATTTTGTTGATGTCAGCTTAAATTAGGAAGAATATAAACACTATTACATTAAAAATAGAAGTTTTGAAAAACGCTTTTCTAAACTTTACATGAGCTATGCATTGAGGTGGCGCCATCTGTTGACAATTTTGAAAACTATATTTCTATGAACTTCATTTTTATGACGTATTAACTTAGTAACGTACACACTTCTGGTAGGAAAGAGTATGGTAAGCTTAACGTCAATTATGCCAAAACAAACTACCAATAATGTTATAAATTAAACTAAAATGCAGGAAAGGTGTGAAAATAACGTGGAAAATAATAGATAATGCTAGAAATAAAATAATAAATAATGACTTGCCAGTGGTTCTATTGTTTTCATTTGTAGTTTAAAAGAAATTAAATTAAATGATTTTATATTGATTTACATGGCGAAAAAATGTATTGATGCCAAGATGAATTATAATTTAAATTTACTGTTTCAACATTTAAAGTTTTTGGTAATATAATTAAAAAAAAGTATTGTTACTAGGACGCATTGTTATTGTGCCCTACCTTTTAGCGAGTGAAGCGAGAAGTGGTTTGCGGAGCAAACCTATGAGGATTGCGTAGCAATCCTCCGGCGGTTGGCGGAGCGTTAGCGGAGCAGGGGGCGGAACCTCCTAGTAACATATTAATTCGCTAAGCTTTCCGTGAAGCCACCCTCCAACAACACATTTCCGTACAGCACCGTGCTTATAACGCGAGTTCGAAACCTGCCCGAGTTAATACACATTATAGTTACCAATTATTAATACCACATTACCATCGGGATTAGGAAAGTACACTGTTAAACATTTCAGTTCACCAAATGATGTACCATATTTTGGTGCAAAACAGAGGTCTACACCACATATGGGAGAATCTAGGTTGAACCAAAAATCCTTTATAAAAAAAGCGGAGGTTTCACCGATAATTGGTTCAACCTCTTTAACTGCATCCGAAATTTTCGCTGTCGAAAAAATCAAGGAGTACCTCCAAGAAAGACAACGACGGACATGGGTCTCCGTGGCCCAGTGGATTCAGCTATGAATAAGAGGATTCCTAGTTTGAGCCCGATCGGTGACAAGTTGTCATTTGCGATCGAAGGGTTGCCAGCTTCGGGTCAAAAATACAACTACTACAAATGTTGGTTGCAGCTAAATGGGTACCAAAATTTGGTGCAAGATCGTAATAATTGTTAACAGTGTATGACAGTTACAAGTTGGGCACTTCATATATATTTACAATTTATGATACATCCACTCCGCAGAGTTATACAGAAATCTTAAATCGGATTTTTCTTTACAATTCCTTAAATTTATAATTGAGTATATAACCGATTTATATTTAGATAAATTAACACCAGAAGTCATTATCTTGCTTAGTCAGTTCACCTCTTCTTCCACTTGCCCCTCCAAATGTCAGTCACAGATTAAATGACATTAAAGTAGCTGGTAGTAATTTTAATTAAGCATACTTTTTTTTAAAAATCAGGGAGAAATAAAATTTTAAAGTAGCTATGTATTTAGTGTACTATTTTTGTTGTCCTTCACCTCCGTCACCTCCGTCTTTTTTTAAAAGTGAAACTTATTAGTTTCATTTAAATAAATCTATATCGTTTTCAACTAGATAGGAAATTGCCAACCCGACCAGAAGTAAAATTTTGCTGTTTTTTACAATAATTTCCCTAACATTTTTCATGCCTACGTGGACCGTAAGCCTATTGGTAAATTCATGTTGTCTTAGAAAAATCACAATCCTAGTTGCAAACTCGTGAAACAATATGCTTTTTTTTTTTAAATGAAACTCCTTAGCTTAATTCTAAAAAAAGCCAAAATTTCCGCATAATTGAAAACTAAGTTACTAATTTTACCGAGTCTAGTAGGAATTTACCAACATGGGGGGGAAGGAATTTACCAACCCCTCCACCCCCATGTTGATGAATTCCTTCTAGTTGATACACGCAAATATTTAATTTCATACATAACAATTACTGAAATAAAAGTGTCACTGTCAGGGTTAAAGTTAGCATCTAATGTTTAATTTAGATCTTTCGTATTTGCATCAGAACCGAGAAAGTGTCTTGTCCCAGATATTTCCGTTTATTAGAAACAAGTCACACTTACGGGCTCTGCATGTAGTGCTGGATAACTTTGTAGAAGGGTGTGTAAACCTCCCACGCACACGGCGTTGATCTGTTGCACATCAAGTTTTCTGGAAGCACCCCGTCACTTCGCTGAAAAGAAAAATCCATTCTTGTGATTAAAAAACATAAATTATTCAACCCTCAAAAAATATTGAGAGAGCAGTTAAAAATCTGGTTAAGCCGTTGTTCGGAATATGTAAAACTCGGCGCAAACTTTTTCATTTTTTCTAAATTGATAGGTAAATATCGGCGGCAACGTTATGGAGCTTTCTCGCCAATGGGTTACCGCCAAATGGATTACTAAGACATTGTTGGTAACCCTCTAAATTGTAGTAATACAAATACCAAGTACAATTAAATTATATACTATACTCGGGGACAACCTAAGTTGAATCTGAAGCAGAAACTGTGATATGTATAAATATTCAATTGCTTTAAGCTCAGGTTGTCCCCGAGTATAAGAGATTTTTTTTTATTTGCTGAGTTTGAACGAGCTTTTGAAGATTTTAATTTAGGTTGAATTCCAATACAAAAATTATTATGATGCGAGATTCTGGAAACGACTACCCGAAAGGTGGTAGAAATGGCAAAACCAACTGCCCGCGATGCTAAGCCCAAACGATTGCTCGAAGGGGGTACCAGCTGTATTTTAAAGCAATGTGCCATTGCCCGGTGCCAAAACAGACGCTCGGAGGCGATAAATAGCCCCAAACGACTACTCGAAAGGGGTGTCAGTTTTTTTACTACAATGTACCATTTCCCTTGTCTAAAAATCCGTAGCTCAAAGAATTACTATCGAAGGAAGATAATGAAGGGTTACCACAGTGTAGTTGGCGACATTTAGCTCGCCAAGGTCACACAAAAATATTGCGTCGATATTTACACATGCTCGAAACGGCTTTCACCGATTTTTACAATATCGCACGCCGATTTTTGTATGTGCACATCCTTGTCGGTGCATAGCCAAAAGGGTTTTGTGTGAAACATCATTTTAATAGATTATGGGGTTTGGGAAATTGAAAATTTTGTACAGGAAAATGCATTTTTTTGTTTTTGTTTTTTTAATGTCTATCAAAATGTAAAAAAAAATGAATGAATGAAGATTTGGTTCCACATTCTTTTTATAAAACCTATTTACAAAAACTTTCAATTTCACAACTCTGAAGTTTTTATATGCACATTTTCAGCTAGGTAGAACTCTGAATTAGATGTTAGTACAACAAATATGTTGTCTACAACCGTACGTTATTGAGTAGAACTCTCATTAACGAGTTTACCGATCTTCCAAACAGGGCACAATCAATGAGCACGAAAAACCAAATAACTAGTTTTTTAATGAAAATATCCTTACAATTACCCCTACCCCTGAAAGAAAAAGAAATTGGGATTACAAATTCAACTTCTCTAGAAAAAATTGTTAGGAATGCAAGTTCAATTTATGACCAGACAACAAAACAATGAAATTATCGTTTAAAAACTTTTGGAACAATATGTTATTGAATGTATGTACTCACCTTAAGAAAATTAACGTGTGCATTTGTATTAGCAAACATAAGACAGAGAAAAACGGCGACTACAATCATGGTTAATGTTTATTAGGTACCTAAAAGTCAAAAATAAATAACTGATTATGCGGAATTCACTGATAATTCTAGCTTTTATACTTTTTCCATTCGTACGTGACAGTTAACATTCACAGTTATTGGACCCTGTCGGTTATCACGCTGTAATTCTTCGCCAATACGATGCCAAACAGAAATATACATTTTTGTCGCCAAGCATTTGATGTACAGGTAAACAAGTTGACTCTAGGACAACGTGAATATTATGTACAATTTAGTTATTCTAAAGAATTACCATCTAATCAAGGGTCGGCGCGGTGGCTGGGAGGTAAGGAATTCGGCTAGCAATCAGAGAATTGCGAGTTCGAATAAGGGCTTGACAAAAAGTTAAGATGTAGTGATCTCGTGATCGAAGGGTTGCCAGATTCTCTGCTAAATTACAAAAGTCGTCTGAAATTGTTCTCAATTACCACCGTAGTGTATACGGGGCTGGTTCACATTAAATCTGATAGTAGTCCAATGTCCTGTATTGAGGTGGTGTTGGGTGCCAACTCAGGTGTAGTCGTCGTCATCTAACAATGGTTAAAAAATACGCAGCAGTGTCCCCCCGGTCTTTCCTTCGAGATAGATCCCGAATCCTCGCCAATAGCCCACTGTGCAGTTTCAGTACGACGCTTTTAGAACATACCAATTGTAACGCGCTCGTGATCGGAAAGTTGTCAGATTCGTTACTCGTCGTCTAAATATATCCGCAATTTCACCCGCCGCGTATAGTGGACTGGTTTCTTCCACACGTTGGTGTTTAGTAATTTATAAAATTACTTTATGATATTAGCACCGTAGAACATGGTCAACAGAAGCAGCAGAGTAAATAGTATCCGTTTTGCGAAACGTGTTTTTATGGCTTATAACGTTACCCTGTTGAATACAAAGAGTATATAAAAATAATACTATATAATATCAGATATTTGAATATTAAAGAAATTCCTCATTGGACTAAAAATGGCGCAAACTGTGACGTCAGAGGTAGTTTATACGAAACAGTTCTGATAAAATGTCTTCCCTTCATCACTGATTTGAGGACCCCATTGACAGCACGTGTTTGCAATATACGTTTCTGGATTTTTAGCTCGACCTCACCCAAACTCATACTTTTTATAATCTGAAAGTATATTTTTTTTTGCAATTTTACGTTAATTTATTATTAATTTTATTTAACTGTATTTAGTAATTTTTTAGGTTGAATAGAAGCATTGCTTCTATTGCATACGGTACCTTTTAAAAGGTGCTAAAAATTGTAAACACATAAAACAAATTCTCAATTTGTCATGCTCTGCTGTTCCAACGTTGTTTTCGTCTTGTTAAATATTTTTTAAGAAGAAAATATATCAATAAATGAATAAACCATCAATTAACTTCTTCTTACAGAGAAGAAATTGTGCAATCATGCCTCGTCATTAGGAATTTGTATTGTTTATAATAATGTGTAGTACCTACTCTTTTTATTTAATCTTTAAAAGGTTGCTTTAAAGGTAAATAATCACCGTCAAACTTACCTCGCGAGATTTCATAATCGAAACAGAATAAAAAAACAGACGACTACTTCTATTCAGCTAAATAGGAGCAATGTATAAATTAAAAAAAAAAATTGCCCTCAAATTTAAAATTTTTTAATTTTTGACTATGAGATCTTGTAGAAAATTCCTCAAGTAAAATCTCAAGGGTTTTATAATTTAAATCTTAAACCCATACTAAAAGTAAATATTTTATATTCTCAAATAATTTCAGGGGGACAACCAAACTAGACCCTAAAGCAGTGGTTATCAACCTGTGGTACGCGTAAATAATATTAGGTAATGGCGACAAACAGCTAAAATAATAAATAAATGTGTTATAGGTAAAATCTAAAATAAAAGCCTATACTGGAAAAAAAAAAGTGCTTTAAATGAGTACCTGAACGTTCTCATGTTTCTTTGAGTTCAATTGCATCGTAAATGAGCGATGACATAACATACTCAAATTTAAATAATCGTACTTTCTCAAAAATGAGCAGTGTGATTTAAAATTGCTAATATTAGCTTCTTCAAGCCATCTTAATAAAACGACTTGGCAAACTTAAAATATTTGTTCATAAGCTAGTTTTATACATCATTTGATGTCGATTACTTAAATGAAAACTGAATTATTACGACTCAATTATCATACTTTCCATTCTTTTGCCACGCCTTTTTAAAATTACTTCTGTTTATATAACTTATTCACTTAGCTCTCGTAGTACAACGGATATGGCCCTGGACGTCGGTGCGCACGACATCAGGTAGACGGATTGGGTTCGATTCCCTGTAAGTCCTAGTTGTAATTGTTGAGATTTATTGAAAATGATTTATTACGACAAGTACCTGCTTTTTTTATTCATTTTACTCATTTTTGAATATATGTCATTTTCAAAAATGAAACTTATCAGTTATGTATTCGGAGCTAAGATAAAAATCGAATGTAATCAAAAATGAGTAAATTTTACTTATTTTTAAGTACCTATTTGTAACAGTGTATAAGTCATTAGTTCGAGTCATTTTTTTTTAATTTTCCAGATAACCTAAGAACGTTACTGCCTAACAAATACAAACTTTTTTTGCCTAGAGGGATGGGAGAGAAGGGTTATGGGAGAAGGGGATACTCATAAATGAGTAGTTTTATCAAAGGGTACGTGAGAGAAAGAAGGTTGTGAAACACTGCCCTAAATCAAAGACTATGGTCTGTAAAAACTCTCAACTGTACAAATCTACGTCTCTGATTGACTAAAAAAATTTTATTACCTACCTTAAAAATCAGACGAGAAATGAGTATATACTAAACCCGCCATATTCTGTAAAAAAAAAATTAACTCAAAAATGAGTACCTGTACTTACTTATTTATCTTTGAGTAATATTGCATCAGAAATAAGCGATGGCATAATCAAATTGAAGTAACCGTACTTTCTCAAAAATGAGCAGTGGGATTTAATATTGCTAATGTCAGCTTCTGTTCAAGCCATCTGAACAAGGCGACCTGACAAACTTAAAATAGGTGTTCAGAAGATGGTTTTCCACATTACTTGATTTCGATTGCTTAAGTGGAAACTGAGTTATTACCACTCAATTATTTTAATTTCCATTCTTTTGGAACACCTTTCTAACATTTCTTCGGTTTATAACTTCTTCACGTTGCCTTAGTAGTACAACGGATAAGGCATTGGGCTGAGATCCCTGAGGACCTAGGTTCGATTCCAAGTATATCTTAGTATGTAATTGTTGATATTTATTGAAAGTGATTTATGAAGACAGCCTATGTAGGCTAGCTTCTGCTCTTTTTATTCATTTTCACCCATTGTACTCATTTTTAAGTACGTTTTTTTTTAAATTGAAATTTATGTATTCGGAGTCATGATAAGCATCGAATGTAATCAAAAATGAGGGCATTTTACTTATTTTTGAGTACCTATTTTTAACAGTGTAGAAACAAACAGCAAGTCATGCTCATGTGTTCCATCAACAGGAACAACTTTGCCGGGTTTTTTCAAGATTATGTTTGGCCTGTTTCTGAACTTAACCAATCATTCAACGGTCCTATTAGAGTTGGAGCTTCAAATGTGGGAGGACGCCAAACATAACCTTTTTTAAAAAACGGCAATGGTTGTCCCACTCAGAAAAGTTGCCCCGGACTGTAAAAAAAAGTACTTAAAAATGAGTATCTAAATCTCTACTCGTTTATATTTAAGTATAAATGCGTCGGAAACATACTCAAATACAAGTAACCGTACTTTCCCAAAAAGTATCAATGTCATTCAATACTACTAATCTCAGTTTATATTCAAGCGATCTTAATGAAACCTGACAAACTTAAAATATTAGTTCAAAATATGGTTTTCCACATTATTGGATGTCGATTGCTTAAATAGAAACTGAGTTATTACAACTCAGTTAATCTTA
Organism: Troglohyphantes excavatus; assembly: GCA_963932185.1. Lineage (NCBI taxonomy): Eukaryota > Metazoa > Arthropoda > Arachnida > Araneae > Linyphiidae > Troglohyphantes > Troglohyphantes excavatus. The sequence continues at coordinate 50,693,652 of OZ010673.1, forward strand.
CTTCCCATTCTTTCGGCACATCTTTCTAACACTTCTTCTGTTTATCACTTCTTAATATCACCGTCCTGACAGTTTAAAGGATAAAGCACTGGACTGCGGTACTAGGGATCTGAGTTCGATTCCCGGTAAGACTTGTTTGAAATTACCGATATTTATTGAAAGTTATTTATGAAGAGAACCTATATAGACAAGCCTCTACTCATTTCTGAGTATATGTCTCTTTTGAGTCTGTCTCAGAGTCAGGTATAAAATGTAATAAATGTAAAAAAACGAATGTAATAAAAAAATAGATCATCATACTTATTTTCAAGTATCTATTTTTAACTGTCGGTAGTCGACACACATATTTGGGAATAATGAATTATACATTTCCTTTTATCAAAAATTCCTTTTATTGACAATGATTACTTAGAAGTACTTGAATGGTATAATAAATAAAAACGAAATATGTACAGTGCATACATCTATGTACAGGATAATAAATAAACTTCATGGCGGTTCCTTAAAATGGCGGCTCCTAACTGCTGCCTTCGATCGGGAGGCAGCGATGCACAAATGCAGAAATGGAGATGTCGTCACTGGAACGCACGCATTGGGAATTGGTAGGACAGTCGCACCTGAAATTAAAGTTATTTCTGTCAATATGCAAATTATCAAAAATACTTTTATTCTGAACTGTCTGCAATATTGTCGTAGGGCCTGTCATTTATTACGTCACGCACTCTTAAGAGGGTGAGTGAGTCTACCAAACGTGACTGTGGCGTGATGTGGTGGACGGGGGTCTCAGTGGTTGCGTGACTTAGCAAAACTTTGTCAACATCTCTTTCTCGAACTTTGATATCAGTTACTTTTTATGGAAATAGTCATCTTTCTAAGGAGATGTTTGATAAAATACACAGACTGGAAATTTATTGTGATGTGACATGGGGGATGGGGTAATACTAGCATAACAGTGCGTGACATGGGGGTAGAAGGTGTACGAAAGTATTAAAAATAATGTGATGTAACAAATAAACGCTCCTTAAGTATGGGTGGCAGAATTTTTTTTGTTCCGTAATAGCAAAATATTATTTAATGTATTTTAACCTTCTGATTGCAGGCAATGTATAAATCGCCAGGTTTCACAGCAATACACATGATTTTTAAATTTAAAAAGAAAATCTAATTTAGCGCTTGGGCGAAATATTAAAATTCCCTTTGTTAACATAATTAAAAACTAAAAAAAAAATAGTATTTTTAGAAATATACATTTTTCTCTTTTGCAGGGGGAACAACTTTACAACTTCGATAGTTTGTTTGTCTTTCAGAGTTCAAGAGTAAAAAATTTAAGTAATCACGAAAATAATATTAAAAGTATGTTAATAAAACAAGTTGAAACAACTATAAAAATGAAGATAAACTAATTGATTAATCTGTAATTTAGTCTTGTCGTCAATGGAGAGCGTGTTTTATTTTCTAAATATTAAGAGCTATTTTGGGCATAAAAATATTTATAAAACTGAGCAAGAGAGAGAAACAATACGATAGAAATATAAGTCAATATAATTGTTAGACCTGCAATCATTTCTATCTCTAACTCAAAACAAGTTTTATTATAACATTCAAAAGCTACATTTTTTTTAGTAATCCCTTTCCTTCTTTGATTAGTTTGTTTAGTCATTTCATCTTTTCTTTGGAATGTTTTTATTCGATATGTGAAATTATTCAAAGGTATTTTAGATTACTTTTTAAAACCTAAAATATATCTCCGAGAAAAATTCCACGAGTCAGGAATGAAACAGATATATCGAAATTCTGAAAAGTTAATCGCAACGTTTAATTCATAAAAGTAATTTTTTTTTATTCTATCAGTCAATAGATGTGTTGAAATAGTTATCGGAAGTGCCATGTAATTAAACGCTATAATTAAATTAACAAATTAAATTAATGCTTTATAGTCATTATCAAAGGTTTAGCCGGAGAATCAACTACTGACATACGTTTACATACATGGATGAAAAATTTCCTACACTATATTAAATAAAGGTATTTAAAAATGAGTACCAGAACGTACTCGTTTTTCTTTGACTACAATTGCACCATAAATGAGCGATGATGTACTCAAATTTAAATAATCGTACTTTCTCAAAAATGAGCAGTGTGATTTAATATTGCTAATCTCAACTTCTGTTCAAACATTTTTAACAAAGCGACCTGACAAACTTAAAATAGCTGTTCAGAAGATTGTTTCCCACATCATTTGAAGTCGATTGCTTAAGGGGAAACTGAGTTATTACGACTCAAATATCTTACTTCCCATTGCCCAGAAAAGCTTTTATTTCGCCTGGTGCAATCAGGGACGCCCTTAGGGGTGTGCGACGAGTGCCACAGCACAGGACCCCTTGCCAACTAAAATAATCAAATTAAAAGTTTTACTGCGAAATCAATCGTCTTGTTTATAGTTCGAATTCGATTATTTTAAATTGGCGTCTACTCGTTCATGGAGGGTATTTTCGTTTAATGATCGTAAATTATGCAATGTTCGTCGATGTCCTGCTCAGGGGTCGTCCACAAATGATGTCAGACTTGGACGGAGGGTAGTGTGTCATGAAGATGTGATACTTTGTAACAAGGGGGGGGGGGGGGGTTAGGGTATTGCAAGAAGTGTGTCATCACACAAACTTTCCGAAAAACAAACCGTTTTTCTCACAATTGGAATCGATATAGTTGCAGTTGAAAAATAAAGTTGTAAAGTAAAATTTCAAATACCATCAACAACTTATTTCTTTGTTTATGATATACCAGTATATAAAATTTATTACGTGCTAGATTGATATTGTTGGTAGATGACAGAGGCGTAGAATTTTTTTTTAAAAATTAAGGAAGGGGGGGGGGGGGGGAACTAGTCCCATTCCCAGAATATTTACCAACATAAAAAAAAATATGATAATTAGTAGTTGTGATAATTAGTCATTAATACTCAGCAATTAGTTGATAATTTGTACTTGTTGATAACTGACGAATTTGCATAAATTTCTTAACATATTAACAGTTTGGTACAACATTTTGATTATAGGGGGGGGGGGGGGGGGCTTGAGCCCCTCTTTTCTACACCCCTGGCAGAGAAACGTGACATGGGGGGAAGGGGTATGCTGAAGTTTGACAGTTTGTGACATGTGGGGGAGGAGATCAAAAATATGGAGAAACGGTGTGACATCATTTATGTACAGCCCCTAAAGGCAGCTTTGGATGCGTTTAAAGAAAATTCTTTTTGTCACAGAAACTATTCTTAAATAGGGTGTAATAGTAACGTATTTTGTAATTTCGATGTCGTGTGTGTTTTGAAGAATACTTCTATATAAATATATATAAAGGATATCCGCCACCGAATTATTTTAAATTAGGGATAGGGGGGTACACAGTAATAGGGGGGTACACAGTAATATACAATAGAAGCTGCAAAAAAAAAGGTATTCACTTACGGGCTTTTCATAAAGTACTGTACTGTCCTGATGTATGGCATGTAGATCTCCCAACCGCATGGCGTCGTCTTGGAGCACATAATAGGATTTTCACTCGCACTCCGCTGGAAAATAAAAAATATATAAATTTAAAAAATACCAATAAGTGAAAAGTTTTACTGTCTAACCGTCACTATAATGACAACGGGCATGTTTTGTATCGCAAAACGTGTGTTCTTCAATAGAGTAGGAAATGGTTTTCTACAATAAGCCAACTTAGTACCCATCCTCTGATCTTCTAACATTCCACCCCCAGATTCAATTGAATTCGCCCGTTTCTATAGAAACCAGACGACAGAATTCTTTTGGTGGACATTCTCTTTGCGGTCGAACAGTATAAAGAGTGGATGATAATTTTTCTTTTGATATAAATTCTATGTAAATTACAAGAATATAGAATATACCCCTTTCGGTGGGATCCCCGTAGTTCTATAGCTTTTTAAGCTGAATGGGGCATGAGTATTAAATATATATATATACCCCAAATGCAAAATTTACACAATTGTTTTTAACTTATAAGTCTTTTGAGCACAAAATGTTATAAAATAGACTATGTAAAGAGTTAAACTTATATTTAGAATGCCAGGATTGCTTCAACAATTGAAACAATTTTCAATTTCAAGAAAGTATTTTTTGTAATTCTTAAAAATTATCAAACAATACAATTTTTTTTATATTATAAAATATATTCAGCAAGAAATTGAAGAGGCAAGAAAGGATGAAGGGTTTATGTTACAAACATCCATAGCTACTACGAATATAAATATAATATAGGTATATTTACTGTAGGGATAAAACAAATGTGCATTCAATTCTTTTTCGTCCATAATAACAACAAAATGTAATGACATAACCCTTTCATCTACTTGCCTCTTTAATTACTAGAATGCATTCGAAACTGCAAAAACTCAGAATAAAACTCAGAATTGGAAAATATTCTTAATTACATAAAGTAAAATAGGCAATCCGAAGTCCAGTGCGAAAAATAGCCATTAATTTAGTAATTATTATATACTCGGTTTAATTCTATATAAAAAATTGTTAATAATTGTTTTAAATAGTATAATGAGTTTAAACTATTGTTCGGCGTATATTTAAAATTTAAATTTGATCGCTGTAACTTCTCCGTAATTTTTCCATTTTTTCGTAGGCATGTTAATAAAAAATACTAAATTACTAAAAAACATAAATATGCAGTTTAGATATCTATAAAATATATGCACAAAACCGCAAAATATTCTTACTTATATTTAAAATTAAAATGCTATAGCTTGATATGCTTATACTTGATAGTGCTTAAGATAACTTCATGAATTACTTAATATAGCTTGGTGTAAACTATTTAAGTACAGCCGGATTTAGTTATTATTTTAGGCATATAGTATATGAGTTTCTTCCAATACTAACACTTTTTATTTTCCAAAATGTACTATACATTAAAAAGAAGAAAGTAGGGGAGGGGCATAACAAAAGGACATATACCAAAGGTTCGATTTCGATTAGTTTCAAGTTGCTTGAAAACAGCTCTAAACATTTTTGATTTTAATGTTAAAATCTGTAAACTCTGCATCGAAATATTCTACACTTGAATCTTTCTTTCTTTAAGAATTATATTAGAAACGCCAACCATACCAAGCGCTGCGTTAGATCACAAATTATAAATATACAATTGGCAAGACAAAGTGCAGCTTTGAAATAAAAAACAATTAAAACATTTCCAGTAGTATGTTTAAGTACAACAGGTTTTCTTCTATCAGTGAACTAAGTATGTATTCGAATTTTAAAATTTTAAAATATATATAATCACAATAAAACGCTCGTATAAATCGAAGTAAATTCAAAATATTTCCCGAGCACACAATAAAATAAACCTACCTTTATATGTCGTGCATCTATTCCAAAGGATAGAAGGCAGAGTAAAAAAGCCAAGTTTAGCATCATGATTGTTTTATTTTGATTATCACTAAAAGAACGTAAGGCGCGTAATATAACAGGTTCATTGATAACTCTGGTCTTTATACTCTGTCGATTTTACGTAACACCCGAAAAAAACTTAATATCCTTGGTTGCCGCAATCTTCTCCGCCAGGGGATGCCAAATGAAACTTTTTTTCGCCAAATGCGATTTAAATGATGAAACCAGAGTTGTGATCTGGGTAGAGCAGAGATTTCTCAACCTGTGGTACGCGTACCACCCGTGAGGGTACGTGGCAGTCCAGTTGGGGGTACGCGAAAATAATATTAGTAATGACTGGAAACCCCTAAAAAAAATTTAATAAAGTAAAATCAAAGATTACAATCTATCAGTGTCATCAATTTGAGTGATTCAATTATTTTATTAGTTAGCATTACTGAATAAATGAAAACGAACATTTATTTTTGCGTAGAGCGATGGGTGAGAAAGGTTATGAGAGAAAGGGGTGCTCATAAATTAAAAGTTTTATGAAGGGGCAAGTAAAGTAAAAGTGATTGAAGTAGTTTTTATGCAAATTTGAATTTTTGAATAAATAGTTAAGCGTACTTGTTAATAGCGGGTCACTATCTAGTTTAACGAATAAAACATTCTCTTTCAGTTTACTAACAGAAAAAAACTAAAAGGCTTCATACAGGCCTAATTCATGTACATGGACAGTCGCGAAATTTAACAAATTGGTATTAAATTTTTTATTATTATTATTATATCAATTTGGAAAATCTTAGTATTTGTTACTTTGTTCCATTTCTTTAATTTCTTTACGGCGATAAGTTAAACAAAAATCGGTATTTGCCATTATTTTTAACACGTTTGCTGCCGGCAACGCACATGTGCGTGATACGTTCTTCAAAATAACACGTAAAATGTAATAGTCGACTTCCATTCTTTTAGACACCGGCAGCGAACGTTTTAAGATTCTTCATCTAAGGACAGGTGGGCGACATAGATATTTCCAACGTGTGTTAAACGCTACTTCTTCTTTATAGAAACTTCGCTACTCTATAGAAATTTCTAAGGTGATCGAAGGACAAAAACAAAACATGATTTTTGCGTGTGTATAATCCTACCTCATAAGAATCCAATAGCAAATTCTCTACCACACTCTTCTCTCACTGAATTTGTTTTCACTAAAAGACAGCTTAGTACATCACTTATTTAAAAAAATATTGTTTTTAATTATTTTAGTAGAGAGTGAAATTCAAACGTCCCCCCCCCCCTAATAATTTAAATTGAAATTTTTTAAAACAGTGGCGAAAAATTAAATATCTAAAAAAAAATTCAAAATTAAATTACATTTCTGCAAAAATTGAAATTTCTGCAGTTTTCAAAAATTGGTTCACATTTGATAATAGAAAGTTAAGAATTTAGGATTACTTGTAGGTACAATGTGACCTGTGGTTAAGCATTTTTCAATCTCTTGCTGTGAAAAAAAAATTACAACTTTAATATGTTGATCGTCCATCAGAGGGTTAGAAAGTTTTAATTTTGCCATAAGCAATAAATTACTAACTAAATATTTTTTTAATTAGACGCCAGCCTCACAAAAAATTTAAAATTTAAATCATTTGAGACGGATGGGGGGACGTTTAAATTGAATCTTTACTATAATAATTTAAAATAATATTTTTTTAAAGATTTGATAGGTTAAAAAGTTTTAATTTTTTCATAAGCAATAAATTACTAACAAAATATTTTTTTTAATTAGACGCCACCCTCACAAAAAATTTCAAATTTAATCATTTAGGGGGGGGGGGGGGAGACGTTTGAAGTGACTCTCTACTATAATAATAAAAAACAATATGTAAAAGAAATGTGATGGACTAAGATTTCTTTCAGTGAAAACAAATTCACATCTTCGAAATTTTGCTCTTCCATCTTTAGGGTTAGAAAGTTTTAATTTTATCATAAACAATAACTTACTACCTAAATATTTTTTTAATTAGTCGCCACTGTTTTAAAAAATTTCAATTTAAATTATTAGGGGGGGGGGACGTTTGAATTTCACTCTCTACTAAAATAATTAAAAACAATATTTTTTTAAATAAGTGATGTACTAAGCTGTCTTTTAGTGAAAACAAATTTACATCTACGATATATTTCTCGTCCATCTTTAAGGTTAGAAACTTTTAATTTTGTCATAAACAATAACTTACTACCTAAATATTTTTTTAATTAGTCGCCACTGTTTCAAAAAATTTAAATTTAAATTATTAGGGGGGGGGACGTTTGAATTTCACTCTCTATTAAAATAATTAAAAACAATATTTTTTTAAATAAGTGATGTACTAAGCTGTCTTTTAGTGAAAACAAATTTACATCTACGATATATTTCTCGTCCATCTTCAAGGTTAGAAACTTTTAATTTTGTCATAAACAATAACTTACTACCTAAATATTTTTTTTAATTAGTCGCCACTGTTTTAAAAAATTTCAATTTAAATTATTAGGGGGGGGGGACGTTTGAATTTCACTCTCTACTAAAATAATTAAAAACAATATTTTTTTAAATAAGTAATTTTCTCGTCCATCAGAGAGTTAGAAAGTTTTAATGTCGTTAAATGTAATAAATTACTAAATAAATATTTTTTAATTAGACGCCATCCTCATTTTCATAAGATTTAGATAATCTGCTCATGGACCAATAATTTGATAGTTGGTCAAAGCGCGGACCACCACAATTTAAAACCCTAAACAAAATTTAGACATAAAAAACGAATTAATTCGTTTTGTAAAAAAATATTAATTAAAATAATTATTAAGTATTTAATTTACATTACTTTAAACGTTTAAAGTAAAATTTCGAAATTATGAGATAATATATATTTGCCCAACTTCAAATAATAGTACAAACTTAAATAGTAAAAAAATACACTTTACTGAAATAGTATAAATGTACTACTAGGGCCTTTAATGATCTGGTATCGTTTTTGAGTACATTCAATGCCTATCATAGCTCTGAATAGACGTTTAATTTTTGAAACAGACATGCACTCAAAAATAAGTAAAAATTAATAAAAATATCAGTTGCTTGCCTACACAGGCTGCCTTCCTAAATCGCTTTCAATAAATATCGACAATTACACAGAAGATATAGCGGGAATCGAACTAAGCTCCTCAGACACCGCACTCCAGTATCTTATCCGTAATACTACTAGGGCGACGTGAAGAATTGATAAACAAAAGAAATGTTAAAAAGGTGTGCCAAAAGAATGGAAAGTAAGATAATTGAATTGTAATAACTCAGTTTCCGTTTAAGAAATCGACATCAAATAATGTGGAAAACCATCTTCAGAACAAATATTTTAACTTTATCAGGTCGCTTTGTTAAGATAGCTTGAACAGAAGCTGATATGAGCAATATTTAATCACACTGCTCAATTTTGAGCAAATGCGATTACTTAAAATTGAGTACGCCATCGCACATTTAGGATGCAATTGTACTTAAAGAAAAACGAGTATGTTCAGGTACTCATTTTTATGTTTATTTTTATAAAGTGTTAACAGTTTCTATTTTTTAACAAAAAAACTTAACTTTGAAACGGGAAATTTCCTTTGTGTTAATTGTTAAATCTATCACTTATTTTAATATCCAGAGAAGAAAATAAATTATAATTCTTCATTCAAATTCATGGAAGCGTTTAATATAATTTGTTTCATCAAGTTTAATCCAATACCATTAAACATAGATTTTGTTGAAAATTCTCTGAAGAAAGAACACTTTTTTTTTTCTGACACCGAACTGACTCTCGTGTATAATTTCTATGCATATTTCTTTAATTTCAGTTTTTTTAAGAATAATTCGTCAAGCCTTCAACTATTAACTTGAATAAGTTTTCGGAGCCGGTTTTTAAATATTTTTTTTTTATTGACATCTACGCAGATTCAAAACCAATTTATTTTTGACTTCACTTCAAAAGAATGCTATCTTTATTTTATTCTACGTAGAAATACGAATTTCGGACCCTTTTAAATTTCCGAATTTAATTCTTTCTATGGTCACCCCTATTGTAAAAATGTTAAGACATTTTGTGGAAATTAGATAGGCCGTGCCTATCGAGACGCTAGAACCCGAGAGGTTTAAGTCATGTAACGTCAAAATAAAAGTGAGTGGCGTCTTTTTGGATTCCAAAAAGAAACCGCTGCGCGCTTTCAAAGTTGTGACCCGTTCCTAGAATGGGTTTAGAGTAGAAGATGAGTATGAAATAGATGAAATCGAGCCAACGCTGTTTCGCGGGTCAGATACATTTCGGCTGTACCTTCTCACAAATGCAGTCCATTAGCATGGGGAGGAATCTCCATACTACGTAGAGGTTGCCATGGCAACGATGCAGCCGATTTCGAATTTCGCTTTTTGGCTGCAGTATGATTGAATGTAGTTTTTCCCCTCCTGAATTGTACATTAATTACGGTAACAGGCTTGCTATTTATCGGAGATTTTGTTTACTACCGTAGAAATTTCATTTTCAATTCTAATCTTCATTTAAGAAAATTAGTAAAATATCTTATTTTAGTTTTAAAATACTGAATTCAGGTGCAGCTTGGCTGTACTTGCTGTAGTGGACGAGCCCCCACTGCAAAGGCTGGAAATTTATCGTGACGTGACATGGGACAGAGGAGGATGTAAGTCTAATGTTACAGTGTGGGACATGGGGGGGGGGAGGGTAGAGTGTCTACAAAAGAATAAAAATAGAGTGACAAAATAAATTAACGTTCAGTACTCTGATAAAAAAAAAGGATACTTAAAAATGAGTACCTGCATACACTCGTTTTCCTTTGAGTAAAATTGCATCGTAAATGAGCGATGACGTACTAAAATTTAAGTAAGCATACTTTCTCAAAACTGAGCAGTGTGATTTAATATTGCTAATCTCAGATTCTGTTCAAGCCATCTTAATAAAGCTATCTAACAAACTTAAAATAGTTGTCCAGAAGATGGTTTTCCACCTTATTTGATGTCGATTGCTTACATAGTCGTATTTATTGGATATTATGACGTATTTAAATGGAAACTGAGTTATTACAACTCAATTATTTTACTTCCCATTCTTTTGGCACACATTTTTAACATTTTTTCCGTTTATAACTTCTGTACGTCGTCCAGGTAATGCAACGGATAAGGCACTGGGCTGCAGTGCCTGAGGATCTGGATTCGATACCCAATTCTCAGGCGCCGCATTCGCTGTTTGTTGTAATTGTGGATATTTTTTATGGAAAGTGATTTATGAAGGCAGCCTATATAGGTAAGCAACTGCTCTTTTTACTCATTGTACTCATTTTTGAGTACATGTCTTTTTCAAAAATGAAACATATACTGGGAGCTATGATTAGTACTGAATATACTCAAAAATGAATGCATTTTACTTACATTTGAGTACCTATTTTTAATAGCACAGTAATTCCAAACTTTGGTAGTTCTTCAAAAGTTTGGTATGACAGAAATTGGGCGTATAAAAATACTTTTAAAACGAGAAGAAGGGTAATTCATTTGATAATTTCAGTCAGTGGCGGCGATTGGGTGCTAAAAGTGCGGGGGCAAGATGAAGAGGAAATAAGAAATGTGTGTGGGGAGGGGGGGAGGGGGGTAAATATTTTGACCATCCTTTTTAACGTTGAAATAAAAATTATAATAATCATTGTCTTAAAATTTTATTCGTGAATACTTTTGGGTCACCGTATAAAGGTCAAAGGTGGGAATGGATTAATGGCCAACCCGGTTGACGCGGCTTACCTTCTTCTAAACAATTGTAGGTTTTTTATCCACAAAGGCTGAATTTCTGTGATTTATGGGTGGGAGGGAAGGAAGCGCATACTGCAGTCAAAGGCAACAACCGCCTACAGACGGTGCAAAGCTCTAATAGGGGAATGAGTTAATAATCGGCCTCGTCGATGCATCCCGCTATCCTCTACACGATTGTAGATTCTCATATCGTGATCTGCCATTAAACCCGTGGAGTTATGAAGGTGGAATCGTATACTGCAGTTAAGAGCGACTTTCTACTCACGAAAGTCAGAGGGCCGTATAATAGGTATGGTTGACGCGACCCACCGTCCTCTACATTGACGGTATGATATTTATGCCCATAAAATGATTTCACGGAGATTTATGGGGCAGAATCGTATACTGCAGTTGCCCACGACTCCTCCTTGCTCTTACGTGGTACAAAAACATCAGAGGGGTGAAATGGGTTGGGGTTATGTTTTATTTTTAAAAAATGCAATATTAAAAAAAGTGAGGGGCAACACCCGAAGAAAGTGCGGGGGCAGACGCCCCCTCTTGCCCCCCCCCCCCCACCCCCCCGAATCGCCGCCACTGATTTCAGTTACTGTGAGTTAAAACATCTCAGAGGTGGCAATTGCCCTTAACGCTCTTCAGTCCTCCGCTACTGAATACAGCTCAACAAGAAAATCCAGCTCGTGATGCAGCAATGAAAACTATATCATTACAAAATGGACCTCACAGGACACCGAAACTGCATTCCCAACGGAAATGCCTCACGAAATCAAGGTGAGGTGGGGTGCATGAAAAGGAGAGTGGAGCAAAAATTTCCATTTTCAGTTCCGGGAGATTCTATCAAAGACCCCTGAAGCAAAGGGTTATGCAATGCCCTGCAATAATTCTTCGTGGAAAAATCAAAAAGGTTTTCCCCCATACATTGATTCATTACTCAATCTTTATTAATACAGGGTGGTGGTGACGTAAGAAAGGGAGGAGCCCAATCTCCTCCCATTGAATGTCATATGAAAGGCGTGTCTCTGTTTGAAGATACACTGATAAAACTTATTACGACCTTGCACCAAAATTTGGTACCCATTTACCTGCAACCAACATTTGGTGCTTAGTTTCCCCGTTTTACGGTGCTACCACGGATACCATTTAGCGGTGAAACGTTGTAAAAAAACTCATAAAGTTGAATAAAACTAAAAATTCGAGTTTTCTTAGTATTTTAGTAGTAGTATTTTTGTAGCGAAGCTGGCAACCCTAGATCCCATTTTTTTTACTTTTCTTTGTCAAGTCCACCAATCGGGGTCGAACTAGGAATCCTCTTATTCGCAGCCGCAGTTGAACGTCTTTTTCCACTGGGCCAAAGAGGCCCTTGTTCGTCGTTGTCTTTCTTGGAGGGGATTCCTCGGCTTTTTGATGTAGCGACAACGAAAATTTCGATTGCAGTTAAAGAGGTTGAACCAATTATCGGTGAAACCTCCGCTTTTTTCCGATAAAGAATTTTTTGTTCAACCTAGATTTCACCAAATCTGAGGTTGCTGCAGACCTCTGTTTTGCACCAAGATGTGGTACATCGTTGAACTGAATTTTTTAACAGTGTACTTTTTAACAGTGATATTAATTTTAACAGTGTAACTCGAACAACAAGCAAACCTCAGAAGAAACGGCCGTAAATTTTTAATTCATTGGCACATTCGACATATTGAGGGTTTATGCATTAGGTTTTTAAAGAAGTGCAGGTGAGTGAGTATGTTTTAGTGCCTGAAATAGAAATCAGAACAGGTGGTCTGTGTAGTAAAAAGTTGCCCTTTATTTTAATGCCATGCAGGGTCAATCGCTGAGGCTTAAGATTGGGCTTGGGGGGAGGGGAGGACAAGCCTTAATATTGCTAACACAAATGAGGGTTTTTATCAACTTTTTTTGGGTCAAATTATCAACTTTCATTAGAGTATGGTAATTTACCTGTTTTTCCCCGATTGAATGTGAAAAATTAGTGTTAGATGGGAAATCACCAACCCGATCAGAAGAAAAGTTTATGAAAATATTGCAGTTTTTTACCACGATTTCCTCAAAATTTTTCACGTGCCAGTATCCTACGTGGGCCGTAAGAATGCCGGTAAATTTCTGTTGGCTTATCAAAATCCCAAACCCGGTTATCAAACTTGTAAAACTTTTGATTTTTTTTTTTTTTAATTGAAACATTTTAGCTTTATTTAACAAAAAAAATCCCAGTGTTTCACAAATTTACCAACTAGGTTTGTGATTCTGCCAAATCTACAGAAATTTACCAACATCAACAATTTTTACAACATTTACCAACATCAAAATCCTGGAAGATTTAAGTAGGTAAAAAACTTAGCACAGTTTTTGTCCTGTTGAACAATTTCAGGAAGTCAAGCGCCAACGTTTGCACAACAACCACTTAAACAATATATGGTGAGTGATCTCCCTCTCCTTTGAAATAATCACACAACATCACACCATCTTTACATACATCATATCACTTCACTGATTGTGATAAGAACGTTGTTCTAATGAATTCATCTCTGTTTTCAGCCCCACACAAACCTTAGCAGATGCTTCTGTTACGAACTTCACACATCGTTCAACTAAATGTGCGTGAGATGGGAAGTGAACTATAAGTCCCATTTCGAGTTTTATTTCTCACAATGGACCAGAATATGACAGTGGGTATATCACGGAGCATTGGAGGAGAATTGTAGGACACTATCGCAATCGCGCTGTCTGACTAAAGCGAACTACGATTACATGTCAGTTCTTCACACACAGTTAAATTTGTTATGACAGTTTTTAATCCGAAAAGGACCGTTATAAAGTCTACACGTTCCCTAAAATATAGTGCTAAGTAATTTTGAATAGCTATATCTAGATCAAAACACCTTGGTCAAAACCTGAAGAATGTCGTTGATGCAGCAATTTCTCGCCGCGCATCCTGAGAACATTTTGCTGATAATGCTGAATGACGGAAAATCATGCATTGCAGAACTTGCTGCAGGGCGCATAATTAAGGCAAGAGTGTCACCTTCCAAACCTGATGTAGAAAGGGGTGTGCGTTAATTTCTCCCACCAAAGCTGAACTTTGAAACTGATAATTATATGGAAATGATTGACTGGTCATCTACTATAATGTTATTACTTTTACAATTATCCGTGATATACCCACTGACATATTCTGGTCTATTGTGAGAGATAAAACCAACCAGAAATGGGACTTATAGTTCACTTCCCATCTCACGCACAGGCAGTTGAACGATGTGTGAAGTTAGTAACAGAAGCATCTTCTAAGGTTTGTGTGGGGCTGAAAACAGAGACGAATTCATTAGAACAACGTTTTTATCACAATCAGTGATATGATGTATGTAAAGATGGTGAGATGTTTTGTGATTATTTCAAAGGAGAGGGAGATCACTCACCATATATTGATTTAGTGGCTGTTGTCCAAACGTTGTTAATGCTTGACTTCCTGATATTGTTGAACAGGACAAAAACTGTGCTAAGTTGTTTACCTACATAAATATTCCAGGATTGAATAAGGGAAAAAATAGATGGACCTGTCTCAGGGGGTGGGGGTGTGCACGGACCCCTGTGTCCCCCTCCCTGGATCCGCTAATGAATTTGACCAGAAGAATGAATTCAAATATCTGTAACCAAGTCACTTGCATGTGTATTTGTGTAAGTGCATGTTTTACATAGTATTCGAACCATATTTCTATCAGATGAAAAAGTGCATTTTTTAACAAAATTACCGATAATTAGGATAACTATTTCGGAAAATATTTTTTTTTACTATAATAGGCGCAAAAAGACAAATTTTACCCAAATTTCAAAATTTCAAGTGCGATGAGGAGGCAGAAAATATGTATCCGGACAAAAAAATATTTTACGGCATGTTTATTTATCACACTGTTCACCCTTTCCGCAATATTAGAATAACGATATCGAAAAAAATGTTTTTTCGACCCACCCTAATATATATAACTAGTGAAGACCTTAAAAGTGCGCTCTTCCAAAAACTCGTATCTCTACTTTTTGTGAATTTTTTTTTAAAATTCCAAACTTCCTATTTCAAATTATTTTCTAATTATCTACAGTCTAAGAAATACTGCTATCAAAAGCCGTAAAGATGAAACTGACCATGAACTCTTTCAAAAAGACTACAATTTATCGCTCTTCGGAGAATTAAATAATGCATTTTTTTAAACTATTACCTGAAATCCAAAACTTCGTGTGTGGCTTACTAACTTTAACCGTAGCGGTTCTCCCTCTATTATACACAAAAAAGCCCTATCAGAAATGAACTTTAACCTTTAATTTCAATTTAATGCTAACAATTTAGGAAATAATAATGTATGTAACCTATTACGATTATCTTAATGCTATAAGGTATATTTTACTGCAATCATAGGTTAGAACTTAAAGCCATTGTCGAAGCACGTTTCGGATTTCTTTGTTGGAATTTAAATTGCAGTTTGACTTTAAAATAATTGGAAATAAATCAACAAAAGATGTGGGGAAATAAGTTTAAATACTAATATGTGTATTCATTCAACGTAAATTACAGTGAATGCGAATAATAAAATGTCGTGATTTAAGTTAAAATATTCTTCATACTTATCTTTAAGATATTTATTAAACATATTGTTTGAATTTCTCATATTACCTATGAAAATTAAACATTACAGCTGTTAAAAAAAATATTATTCTCTCTTATAGAAAATATTAGTCAAATCTCTTTCATATATAAATTTTTATAAACAATAAATAAATGAGAAAAAAAATTATTCGGTAAAAATTTTCGATATTAAAGCTTTTATTCAATATTTTCTTGAAAAACCCTATATCATAAAATGTTTTTTTATTGTTTATTTATCCCAATGATGATACGAAGAGAATGCCACACGGATTTAATTTATTTTAAGTCTAACGGACTTTTAATAACGTCTGTGAAATCGATCAGGTACAGCCAGAGAGTTGTAATATTAAATAGAGAGCTCCTTCAATACCAGATACCAATAAGGCCGCGGTGTCAACATTGAAAAGAAAAACCCACATCACGTGGTTATAGCGCTGCCACATTTGGCGTTCAGACATCTACAGGAGTTTCAAATTTGGCGCACTTTCTTCTTTTTTGGCGATAAGGAGTTCTGTCCGTAATCAACTTTTTAACATATATGTACGTATTTACTTATTTTCAAACATTATGCGCTAAATATTTCCTCTTCATTAACGAAACGAAAATATTTTATTTGTGTTCAATACTCGAAGAAGCGAAACTCTTTATATTTCTCAGGTTTTATTGTTCATATTTTCTTATTGAAGTATACAAAATAACAATTGAAAGAACTTCGCTTATGGTAAAATTTTTACATAAAAACGTAATGCAATTATTTCAAAACTACAAAGTAAGAAAAATCTCCTTAATATATGTGTTAAACTGCCTTAAATTGTGCCACTCGTTCAAAAAAAAAAACTGTATTTAAATACAAAATTAAACAACCATATTACAATACTTCAATCTCGTTTAGTTCTTAAAGTCGCCAAGGCCTGCCAAGTAATATTGGCGCATGAATGAATTGGCATTTCCACATATCACGTGGTTTCAATGATGGACACACGGAAATCAGCATTTTTATTCCTCTATATGTATCATTACTCTATGGGTACAGCTGGCATTGGAAGAAGCTTGCGCGACATAAAAAAGCGTTGATATTTCAGAGCCCCATAACTCCAGGGAATCAGCCTATGGAGATATATGACCTACCATCGTGTAGAAGATGGGGCATTAATCCATTTCCCTCTTATATATTTGTTCCATGGGGAGGAAATGAGTCAAATTTCTTTCAGACTTGCAACAGCTTGATTTAAATGTTTTTACTATTTTAAAATAATTCACTGAAAACAGCGTTGAGTCATATTATTTGGAAAAACGCTCTAAGAACTTTCTATTTTAATATAATTTGATAACTAATCAAAACACCTCTTCATGTCAATCACTTATTCCAGTTTATTTAATTTTAAATACACTTCAACCTAATTATTGTAATTATTTGTAAGTCAGCCTCTTACCCAACATTTTTTTTTTTAATATGACAAAAATCTGCCATCCCTTTGTTTATTGTAATTCCCAAAACTTTGACAAACATATTATTATAAAAGGATAAAAAAATAATATCAGAGTTCGCTAGTACTTCATTTATAAAATCTATGTTATGGTTTTCATGTGGTGGTTTGGTTTGATTAATTAAACGTCGCACTAGAGCTGCACAGTGGGCTATTGGCGACGGTTCGGGGTCTATCTCGAAGGAAAGACCCGGGAACACATTCACACACACATTCATACATGAACCTCGTTATTTTAGAACCATGGTCAAATGACGAGGAAACACCTGAACTGGCACCCAACGCCTTCAATAGACGTCGGGACTTTATCGTGCGCCAGTCCCGTATACACGCCGTTAACTTTTGCGGATGTTCTGGACGACTTTTCTAGTATTTTGTAGCGAAGCTGGCAACCCTCCGATCACAAGATCACTACTTTTTACTTTTCTTTGCCAAGTCCATCACCTGGCATCGAACCGGGAACCTTCGTATTCCTAGCTGACGCCCTTAACCGCTCGGCCACGGAGGCCTTTTTCATGTGGTGCAAAGTCAGATTCAAAGAAAGGAGCCAGGCACAAAGGTATAAATGTTTTATGGGACAGGTTCAACGATTGAACAACTGATTTTTTTTTCAAGTATCTAATTTCCCCCTTCACCTGTATAAACGTAAAAAAAAAATGTATGATTTTCTAATGTTCCAATATACATTTAATGTTCAAATTCACAAAAAACATACCTGAATTTTGGCGTCGATTCAAAACGTTGCAATAAGCATAAAATTAATCTAAAAAAATCAATTTCTTCAAATTGTTCGCAAAATTAAAAATTATTTTTTACTTTCTAGCGCATTTATCTTAAGGTCGATTTGGTTCAAGGATAGTAAAGACTATATATATATATATATATATATATATATATATATATATATATATATATATATATATATATATATATATAAGGTGTGCTCGTACTCGCGCTGTCTGACGGAAGGCGGAGAAAGCACCTATTTGACGTCATAGTGACGCCTACTTCGCCTTCTGTGGGCGTGTCTAATGCTCCCGTTTTTACAGTCGTTTTAGAGTGTGCAGAGCAAACTTAATTTACCAAGAATTCTTTTTTTCAATTTATTCTTATTATTATAAAAATAATTCGATTTTCAATATTTTTTATTAGACATGAATTTATTTAAAAGAAAACAGTTAAAATTTGCTTCAAAAAGCAATTTGAATCGATTTGCAGAGTGGTTTAGATATTAAAATTTCTCGAAATTAATTGCAGCCAATATGTACCAATGGTTTGTGACGTGCTGACATCAATGCGTTTTTTCTGAACTACTTAAAAATGATATTCGCTATTTTAATTTAGAATTTGCTGAATTTTAAGAGTTTAAATTATATTTTAAGGATTGCATTTAGTATGTAAAAATTGCAAAAGAGTTGCTTAATAAATTAAGCGTATTAAAAAAATATTAGCTGCCACGAGAGCATGTCCATGAATTTTGAAAGAATAAAATGAGGTTAGGAACCATCAGGTCAACGCATTTGTATTGGACATATTAAATGAGTTACAATTTCAATCCAATAAAATACGGGGACATAACAAAACAAGGAGAGATGAGTAGTGAAGCTACCTGAACACAACTATTTATAGATATTTACATTATTTTGCTAATTAAAAATTAAATCACCAGTTGTTACCCAACCGGGGATCGAACCTAAGTAGCAATGCTTGAAACACACAGCCAATGAGAATGATCAAAAACCCATAGTTAGGCGGAGCGAAAATGACGTCAAATAGTTGCTTTCCTTGCCCACTTTCAAAAAGCGAAAAACGAGCGCACCTTCTATATATAGTCTTCACTATCCTTGGATTTGGGGTTTTTTTTTATAAGATTATTTTATTTGAATGCTATTGTTGAATATAAAAGTTGAATCATTGTTGAATCACTGTATTTTTTCTGTCACTCTGTCTTTGCCCGACAAAAGTGCCCTCGCATGCGGTAATAAATTTATTATTTCAAATTCGCATTAATAACTTTGGCTATGCAAATTCCAGTTTTCCCGCATACAGCCCAACAAGAATTATTATTTGGAATATTCAAATTTCCTAATTTTTTTTCAATTTATTCTTATTATTATAAAAACAATTCGATTTTCAATATTTTTTATTAGACTTTCTTAAAACCATTTGACGGATAAAAATGTGTATATGCGTTAGAGTTTCTACAGTTTTTCCATGTACCACACACATAATATAAAAGTTGATAAAAAAAATTGAATTAATTTTCTAATTTAAAGCATTAGGAGGACATTTGAAAACCTTCTCTACTGATATAATTTGAAAAAATATTTTTTTTTAAAAAAAGGAATGTGTTGAAAATATAAATTAAACTTTTCTCCAGTGAAAACAAACCTACATATTCGAAATTTTGTTTATCCGTCAGAGGGTTAACTTTGGCCACTATATTGCCATGTATAATGGGAGAGGTTTGAACCCTCCCATTATATACGTGCTTGGAAGGGATATAGCTCTGTTTGCAGCTATGTAAATCCGACCTTGTGACATTGAACTGGGAATCTATATATCCTCGTTTATTGAATAAACTAATTGGATTATTCAACACCCATTGATTGAATTAACCCAAAGCAAAAAGCAATTTCACAGTATTTATTATTTGACATGTCTTATATACAAAAAATCCAATTACTCCACTGTTTTACCGAAATGTAAAGTTTTGTTTAAAGAAATTTTACTTCAAAAATAAATCTCCGACTAACATATCGAATAAAAGAAAAATAATAATCTCGATTCAAAAAAATAATAATTTTGTTTTTCTTAGTTCTAAAAATTTAAATGATTTGTTTTGTCATTTTTATTAAAAAAATTACAAAGAGGTAAAAAAATTTGCCAAAACCTAGGATAAACATTCATTTCGTGCAACCCTCTTTCGATCAAACGGCAAATATGATACGTCATCGAAGAGACTCGTTCTGATTGGCGAAAGAAGTAGGCATGTCTCTCCAGAAACGGCGCGCTTGCTGCCGCACGTGCGTTTGTTGGCATTTCTTGCGCAGAGGACTCATTGACCTTAATAGAACGGCAACAGCAGACGTGATGACAGTTTGTCACGTTTTTCATCATTCGATAAAATGACACCCCGCTGATGTCACCCAGCTGCGACTGTTTTCTTCCGAGAAACCCGACGAATCTTTATTGAAATCTGGTAATTACTGACAGTGCTGCCATATTTTCTTGATGAATCCCTTATTTGGCATCTTTTAGTATTTTGAGATTATTTGTAAATTTTAAAGTAAGAAATAAATACGTTATGACATCTTTGTGTGGGGGTTCAATTATATTAATATTCTATTTTTCTTTCAAAACTCAGAGTAGGACAAATGTCCGTTACACATTTTAAAATTTAATATAAAAATCACGTAATTTGCGTGCGTTTTTGCAATGTGGACTAAAATCCTTCTCCCAACAAATAAAAAACTTAGTTCCAAATTTCGTGTACAGGTGGCGCTTTATTTTAAACACATCCGAAATTAGCATAAAAATGAATGACAATTAGTTTCTGATAATTTATTTTGAGACAAGCAGTTACAGCGTATTTATTTTATGAATGACCACCCTTAGGTGTGTGCGACACGTACAGGACCTACCGCACAGGACCCCGCACGGGACACCTACCGCACAGGACCCCGCGTTTTTTAAGTGTCTCGGTGACTAGCAAAAAAAACATGATAAAATTAAATATTACGGAGCAAAATGAATTCTTATTTTTTAAACTGCAATTGGATTGCTTTTTATTTGTTTTATTTATATATAGAATATATTCTATCACTTATTATAAGTTATCAGAGAACTAATGATTTTTTTTACTTTAAAAGATAATAGAGATAGATTAATGCATTAAAGTTTCCTTCTGCAAAATTTGTTATCAATCAAAATGCCAATTTGGGGAATTTTTTTAGAAAAGCTTTCATTGTGTTTTTATACATAAAGGGGGGGGGGGAGGATGTACAGACTAAAGGGGGCCCCGCGGCTAGGACACACTAGGACCCACGGTTGTTACGGGCGACCTTGTTTTTATGACATACACCAATATATTTTAACATACGCGCTCTTTGTAATCAATCTACAGAAGCAGTTTTTTCGCTGTGAATTTTCATTTCTGCATTACAATAAACCAGAAAATCACAAGAAACACACGAATAAACCAAACCTAGGAACAAGTAACACCGTCTATGGGCGAAGTTTGGAACTATTATTATTATTGTCATCAGCAGCATTTTCATTGTAAAAAGTCTTATAATCCAAACCGCACTCTCTTACGCTAATTAATTGATTTTATATTAAATTTAAATATGTGTCGGACGTTTGTATAAAAATTTGGAACGCCAGCGACGTATTAGAATTTGGTCCTAATTTTGACATTTTTGGAATTTTTTATATAGCAACCCTGGAAATTGCATTTCCCGATACACGTAACCAACATAAACACATGTGTAACTTCTACACGTGCAGCTGGAGTCCCGCCAAAAATCACTGTTTATCTCTGAGAATGTTTGTTTAGGATAAACAGGGCTCCTGTTTTTGTCTGTTTTTTTTTCCTTAAATGAACTATTTAATACTCGCAGCTTCTAATCAATGGCCGCCAAGAACATTCCGGGTTCTGGAAGTCGAATTAAGGTGACTTCGCGCTTTTGGAATGTTTTTCGTTGTAGAAGATTCTTTTTGTTTTGTTGGAATCTCTCGGGGTTAGAACTCGACATCACAAAAACAGGAAGATAATAACAATCTAACAAGTTCCACGTTTAAATTAACGTGAAAGATAACAAACTAGTAATCAAGCACGAATCAATACAAACAACGGCACTCACTTCATATCAGGGCCTATTCCAAGGAAAATTGACGTGTGCCTAAGATTTCACGACTACTATAAGTGATCACAAAGTTAAGAGAGCGAAAATCACTGTTTCAGACGATTTTTTTTCTCTAAAAATATTTATATATTTTACTACATTTTTATTTGTACTTGTTTAAAGAAATATTTATGCAAAGGTTTTTTTAATTTATTAACTTTCTGCATATCTTATACTCAAATTCGATTCTATATCAGCAACGTTCTACTTCAACTGCAAATGATTTTTTAAAAAAACATCTGCAAGAATTTTATTTAAATTAGGAATGAAACTTAGCAGCCGGATACCTTAGTTTGGATTTTTATATAAATCTATTGTTTGAACTGCCCATTTAAAAAATCAAACTTTGTCTAGTTAGCCTCAATTTCTGTGATAATTATAGATAATACGTTTCTAAAAAACTAATCCCTCCCAACGTACAAACCAATTAAATTTCGACTATAGAGATAGACAAATTTGCCATTTTGACACCCTTTTGAGCGAATAAGGCAAATCAAATAGTTATTTCGCATGGCAACACCACTGAATTACATAATAAATGGAGAGTAGACTAAGCGTGCCACCACCACCACTGAGCTAAAATAATAATAAATACTGGAGCGAGGACTAAGCGTGCGCGACCACTTTACACCTTTTTGGGGGAAGGTAGAAAAAATAGTCCTTTCACATAGGTTTGGTAGATTTAAAAATGCATATCTGGATTTAAAATATATACACTAAATGTTTTGACAAACTTACTTTCTTACTTACAAGAAAAAGACAATAGGTACCGAAAAAAACAATCTCAAATCTTTCTGTTCAGGTGTTTCCGTTTCCTCGTCATCTGACCATGGTTCTAAAATAACGAGGTGCATGTATGAATGTGTGTGTGAATGTGTATGTGTTCCCGGGTCTTTCCTTCGAGATTGACCCCGAACCGTCGCCAATAGCCCATTGTGCAGCTCTAGTGCGACGTTAATTAACAAAACAAAACCAAATCTTTCTGTGACATCATTTGATTTTGAGACTCCCGCAAAACGAAGGCAGAAAGTTTTCTCAGCCTTTTTTCAAAATGGTTATGCATCCGCGCTCCTCGGTAAAGTCAGTTCCCCCAAAATGGGAGTCCTTATTCCAGTGCTTATATTAATTTAGCTCAGTGAACATGATTTTATTGCTTAGCTTTATCTACATTTTTTACGAGAACTAACAACGAGGCACGGTCATTGACAATGGACTTTGGTGTTCAAAAGTGCCTTGTTTATTACTGATTCAGGTTATTGAACTTCATTAGAATTCCACGGCATTCCCAGCTGTCTAATGGGCGCGAAGGAGTTCCCTAACCTATAAAGCTAATTCGGCCGATGTCCATCTTGCATCTGGGAACTTACGCACTAAAGACGTCGTGTGGTATGCACTTTTTTTTTTTAATTAGATAAGGGGCGTTGAAAGGAAGCAAACAGAAAATATGTTGATACCAAGACATATTCTAAGAAAAATTTACTGCTTCCTGATTCAGAGCCGGATTTAGAGTTAGTGTGCCTAAATGCTGAATATGTGGTGCGAACCCAACTACAGGGAAACCCCCTACGAAAACTAAAAGGGGGGGGGGTGAAAAATATATATTTTTGCAGCTCGAGGCCTTGTACAAGCATAGTAGCGGGATCCTTTTTAAATCTCCACACAAACTTATGATAAGTTTGAAACTTATGAATTATGGAACTTAAGGATAAGTTTGTCAGATTTTCATCTACTACAAGTGTAAATACAAATGTTTGATACTACATTTCGTTTGCGTATAGAATCTATTAGATAACTTTGTTATGAAAAAAATCTGCATTATTTTGTTCTTTTTTATTTGAAAATAAGCCTAATTTAATATTAACCAAACGAGACAACATTTATGTCAGTGATGCTATTTGTCGTGGAGTTATAGTGTCGGAATGGATCAGTCTACAAGCGTAACATAATGTTTCTATTCTAATATTCCATTTAGTTGATTTTAAAGATGTATTAAATCAAAAGAAAAATGCGTAACACATTAATTTTATCTGTAACATTCTCGTCTTGTGCATTTTTTTCTAATAAGCCTGGGGACCTATGCGGCGGCACACGTCGCACACCCCTTGTGGCGGCCCGTATTTCGGTACTACAAATTAAATCACTTTTAAGTGTACATGTGAAATTAGGATACACTGTTTTTTTGTAAATTTCCAATACTATGTTACAAAATGTCTACACTGTAAAACAAAATGTGCTTAAAAATGAGTACATGAATGTATTCGTTTTTTCTTTGAGTACAATTGCATCGTAAATGAGCGATGACGTACTCAAATTTAAGTCATCGTACTTTCGCAAAAATGAGCATTGTGATTTAATATGGCTAATCACAGCTTTTGTTCAAGGTATCTTAACAAAGCGACCTGACACACTTAAAATAGTTATTCAGAAGATAGTTTTCCACATTATTTGATGTCGATTGCTGAAATGGAACTCCCAAATACAACTCAATTATCTTACTTCCCATTCTTTTGGTACACCTTTTTAACATTTTTTCTGTTTATAACTTATTCAAGTCTATACGGACAACCGATAAGGCTCTGGACTGCGGTGCCTGAGGATCTGGGTTCGATTCCCAGTAAATCATGGCTGTAATTGTCAATATTTATAGAAAGTTTAAAAATTAACATTATCCGACTAATCATTGGGAAATATTTTAAATTTACGAAATAGAAATAATCCTATGAAAGGTTTCATTTTCACAGAAGGCTAATATAAAATCCTTTTTAATCATATATATTATTACTGTAATAAAGATCCCTTTTACGCCCCTTATACGAGACAAATTTTGACACATGAGGCATCAAAAGAAAGAGAATTTCATGGACCAGTGACGAATCCTTTCATTTCATAATATCAAAGGGTTTTTTTCTTTATTTAAATGCGTTTAAAATAATAATAATTCATTTTAAAGGTTCATTGGAAATGCTGCCATTTATGAACAGACCGTTTAAACTTTGGGGGGTTTTTTTGGCTCTAACGAATGGGTGCGTAGGGTTGTTTATGCGATCGTGAACTAGCATGCCATAATTATCGCATGGACATGCTAGTTCGTTATAATGATATCAGTCCAATAGAATATTCGGAAGCAAATTCAATAATGTATTCTGGTTTTTGAAATTTTGTAAGTCTTGACTATTGTGTAACGACTCGGCATATGTAATCCTACTCAAAACAAATTTTAGTTTAAAAAAATATTAATTTCCACTATATGGCAATCTGCGTGAGATATAAGATAAATCTCACACAAAATCAATATTGCAATCCGATAGTACGCCTCAAATCAAATTCGTTCTTGACTCTCTCCAAAGAGTTTATCAATGGATACGCCCACACATTCACCGATAAGAAGAAAGAAAAATCCCGATCAACATGTTTTTCGGGTTTTATGAACGAAAAATCGCATAAATTGTGGCGTCTGAGTTTGACCTTTCACCAAAAGATTAAGAATTTCGATCAAGTACGACGA
This sequence comes from Troglohyphantes excavatus, assembly GCA_963932185.1. Taxonomy (NCBI): domain Eukaryota; kingdom Metazoa; phylum Arthropoda; class Arachnida; order Araneae; family Linyphiidae; genus Troglohyphantes; species Troglohyphantes excavatus. The sequence goes on from OZ010673.1 coordinate 50,719,401, forward strand.
TTTTTATGAAGAAAACGTCAAATTCTGGATAAAAATGTCATTCTCTTGGTGATATCTTTTGAAGCGTTGATAAAGTTTGATTTCCGTTGATAACATATTTCATTCATGCCAATATTCTGTAAAATATCATAAAAAAACTTCGCCAAAAATGTATAGGCGTGCGGTCAAGAATTGAATATAAAATTATGCATCCATGAATCAACATTTTACATGGTGGAACAATTTTTAACCAACTTTAAAGCGCTCTAAACAACAGCCAAAGGAGGTCCCGGTTATCAATTCGAATGTTATGTATTTTTTTATGTATGTTCACGCAAGATTTCTGTTCTAATTCAGATATTTGGAAAATTAGTAAAAATCAAAATTTTTGGTTGGATAGGGGATGTCTCACTTGGACACCCTTCTAAAAAAATATCCGATTATCTGGCATTAACTATCCGGAATTTTCAATTAACCGGCACGTTTGAGTAAAAAAATATTGTCCGATTTCGAAAATTCTTTTTTTGTTGCATAGAGAAAAATTGACTTCGGCAAAAAAATTATAAACTAAAATTAGTTGTCTGGCTGTTATATATCCGTAAATATCGATTAACGAGACTTTTTTTTTAAATTTTCTCCAATTTCAAAAAAATTTTTGTTGTTGAATTAAGATTGTACAACAATGACATTCATTCACCCAGCATTTATTGGCATGGATAGGGATTGTTTTACATGTTTATCCGTCATTTATTAAACCGGACATGGACGTGGAAAAATGTGAGCAACAACTTAAATGTCTTGGTGAATAAGAGTATGCAGCGAAGCCCACTTCTAGATTTAAAACTAAAAAGGGGAAAATAAAATAATCTTTTTAAAAAAAGGAAAACCGACTTTAAGAAAAATGCACTATAAAGTAAAAAATAATTTTTAATTTTACGTACAAGTTGAAAAAATTTAATTATTTAATATTAATTTTATACTTATTACAATTTTTTTAAGTTGATTCCAATTTATAAGAAAACATAACTAAAATTTTGAGATGATTTCAAAATTTGTAATAAGTATGAAATTAATTTTAAATAATTAAAATTTTTCAACTTATACGTAAAATTAAAAATAAATAAAAAAATTTAGTGCATTTTTCTTAAAGTCAGTTTTCCTTTCTTAAAAAAGATTATTTTATTTATTTAAGTGCTGCGGCTATAATTGAATAGCCCAAATGCAAAAGCAGCCGTAGTCACTTTAAACTTTTTTGAATAAAACGCAAAAATAATGTCAAAATTTAACTTTATTTATGCAAAAAATTAAAATACCACATTTTTTTACTAAAATGCGTAAATTCTCAGATTATTGAACAAGTTATAATTTAAATTTTAATTTTCACGTGACTTGTTTTGAAACTGAATGAATATTTAACTGTTTTTGGAAATCCATGCGTCGCCATCTTGGTTTTGTTCAAGAAGCAATACCCGCTATATCCACATTTCAACCAATCAGAAATCATATTCGCTGGATATAACTGCTTTTGCATCTCTATTCAGTATGGGTGTCGTGTATATAGGTAATTTTGCATCTGGGTTTCTTTTTTGAATTTTTATTAATAAATAATAGCTTTTGCTCCTTTGTTATATTTATTTCGTTATATTTTGGGTATAACTGCTTTTGCATCTGTATTCAGTATGGGTGTCGAGTACATAAGTAATTTTGCATCTGTGTTTCCTTTTTGAATTTTTTTTAAATAGCTTTTGCTCCTTTGTTATATTTATTTCGTTATATTTTGGATATAACTGCTTTTGTATCTGTATTCAGTATGGGTGTCGAGTACATAAGTAATTTGAATCTGGATTTCTTTTTTGAATTTTTATTAATAAATAATAGCTTTTGCTCCTTTGTTATATTTATTTCGTTATATTTTGGGTATAAATGCTTTTGCATCTGTATTCAGTATGGGTGTCGAGTACATAAGTAATTTTGTATCTGTGTTTCCTTTTTGAATTTTTTTTAAATAGCTTTTGCTCCTTTGTTATATTTATTTCGTTATATTTTGGATATAACTGCTTTTGTATCTGTATTCAGTATGGGTGTCGAGTACATAAGTAATTTGAATCTGGGTTTCTTTTTTGAATTTTTATTAATAAATAATAGCTTAAGCTCCTTTGTTATATTTATTTCGTTATATTTTAGATATAACTGCTTTTGCATCTGTATTCAGTATGGGTGTCGAGTACATAAGTAATTTTGCATCTGTGTTTCCTTTTTGAATTTTTTTTAAATAGCTTTTGCTCCTTTGTTATATTTATTTCGTTATATTTTGGATATAACTGCTTTTGTATCTGTATTCAGTATGGGTGTCGAGTACATAAGTAATTTGAATCTGGGTTTCTTTTTTGAATTTTTATTAATAAATAATAGCTTTTGCTCCTTTGTTATATTTATTTCGTTATATTTTAGATATAACTGCTTTTGCATCTGTATTCAGTATGGGTGTCGAGTACATAAGTAATTTTGCATATGTGTTTCCTTTTTGAATTTTTTTTAATAAATAATTGCTTTTGCTCTTTCGTTAATTCCATATTTATATTTTTTCTAATTAAATAGATAAAGTTTGAAGTCAAAACCATAAAGTGTTGATTAATGCCAAAATCTCATTTTTCGAATTTTTGGATATAACCTGTTTTGCATCTGAGCTACTCACGGAGTAGTCGTAATAAATAAAACAACGCAAAATACATAAAAAAAATTTTAAGATTGGCAGAAATTGAATTACATGAAAATTCCATATATTTATATTTTTCTAATTAAATGGATAAAATTTGTGTAACTAAACAATATGAAGTGTATCGTGACATATATTCTAGTACTCTTCCTCAAAATCAACGTGCCATAAAGACAGTTTGTATTTATTGCGTCACGCTATTTTTCATCATTTTGTATACCCTCCTCCCCCATGTCACACACTGTTACGTTAGCCTACACCTCTTCTCCAATGCCATGTCTTGACAAAAATTTGTTGTTAAGTAAAAGTCATTAAAACTCCAACTCTATTTTACCAATAATCCCTTAGAAACATTATTATTTCTATAAAAAGTTACTTATATAAAAGTTAGTGCAAATTTTTTTTTTTTACGTCACAGTCACGCATGATTAGACCCCCTCCCCTCTCAAGGGTGCTGTGTGTGACGTAATAAACAAGCTGCCCCAAAGCGTTTTAATCGATTGTTACAATAGATACTTCCACTTCAATAGAAAATGTTTAAGATTGGCAAAAATTAAAATACATGAAAATTTTAATATTTTTATTTCTCTTTTTAAATAGATAAAAAAAATTTAATCAACAGTAACATAAATTATCTTTAGGATTTTGTGAGTTATATTGATTTAAAATAGAGACCTCCAAACTCTACAGTCCACAGGCCAGACCCGGTTTTAATTTTAATTATAATTTTATTTTTTTAATTGTAAACTTATTTTGCTAGTACAATATGCATCTGAATTTTTGTTTCAACTCAATATGTATCAGTTTCAAATCTCAAGTTACAAAATTAAATTTAAAATAACTATTAAAAAAATCGGAAAGTTCCAATTGCGGCCCATGGCAACCTGAACGATAAACAAATGTTTTCTTCTTTGAGAATATGGTTAACCCGCACCGCTTCGGCCGCAATTGGGCTATTGCCAAAAAAATACTGCTTTTATAGCTTATATTTTATTCTCTCTTTCCTCTTGATTCTTAGAGATTAATTAATTTTTTTAAACGGTCATATCTATCAGAAATATTAAATTTAGTCCGTAATTTGATTTTGGTACAATATGCTTTTGCAGTAAAAAATAGTATCTCTAAATCAATAACTGTTTGTATTCAAGTTTAACATCAAAATATTTATTTATTCTTTAATCTAAAAAAAGTTTTTTTTCATTTTCCTAAAAACAAAAGACAATTTTTATTTTTTTTAAATATTTTCTAGCAATAAAAAAAAATTAGGGCAAAATGTGCAACCAAGCCACCAGTGAGGTTCGAACTCACGACCCCTGGTTTACGAGACCAGTGCTCTAACCACTGAGCTATGGTGGCGACGCCTACCAAGTGATAGAATGCTAAGTGTATCTTATGTACTAATATTAACTAAGAACTTTCATTTTAATTTAGAACTTTTCTCGTAATTACTTTTATTTTGTACATTGTCAAAATAATTTTCAAATAATAATGACATATTAAAATAGATGTTTTTAAGCTTTTAAATTGTTTGAGGAAATCTGGCGGCTCTTTAAGCTAAAAGATGATAAAAAATGACCATTTTCACAGACAATATCCATATTAAAACTAAATTTGAAAGCGAAAAAGTTTTAAAATTCTATATATTGTAAAATTTGGCTGAATGATACTCATAAAAAATAGCTTGAATTTCAAAGTAAAGAAAGAGTGGAATTGAGTCTGGAATTTTTTTCCCCAACTTCCCAATGCATGTGGCGCCATCTGTTTCTACAATATTCAACTACACGTATATTGTTTTCGTTTATAAAATTTAGCAAATATATTATTTAATTGAATAAAACATAGTTTAGATGGAAAAATCATGTAGTTTTTTTTCCCAATTTAAATTTTAACTTTTCCTTTAAAAGGTTATGAAGATATTATAATTCCGGAGTAAAATTTTACTTAACTGTGTTTTACTCGTTTAAAAATAAAATACTGCAATAACAAGAACATCTATCAAAATTAACTTAACTGCTCATCAAACATATAAAACCATCTGGTGTACTTCATTCATAGATATAAATGTCTAATTAATACAGTTAAATATAAAATTTTACAGTGTTAAATTCGTATATTAAATAATCTTCCAAATTCATCGAAATTTAATGCGAAACTTACCCAAAAGTAAAAATTAGAAATTATCAGTAGTTCCCGTTTTCATAATATTTGGAATATTTTGTGATAATTTTATTTGTAAATAACTTTATATGAAATATATATAAAAAAATCGATAAGGTATTTTTATTTAATACAATATTTAACTTAACTGGGTCGCCCGCCACCATAGCTCAGTGGTTAGAGCACTGGTCTTGTAAACCAGGGGTCGTGAGTTCGATCCTCACTGGTGGCTTACCAAGCACTTTTTTACTTTGAAATAGATTTATATTTAATAAAATACCCCTTTCTATTAAAACAAAAAAAAAGAGCATCACCAAATATTTCAATCAGCCTCAATTTATTTATATTTTTTTAATTCATATTCAAGTTTAATTCATTTTTTTTTTGTGATTACCATTCTGCTTGGGGCTCCGGAATAAAGAGGACGCCAAATTTGAGTGTAAAAATAATTAACTGTACATTTAATAGAAAACTTTGTCGTCTATGTATGAATGACAGGATTTGAAATTAGCGTGTGTATTTTTTTTTTTTTTTGCACTGGACTTTTCTGAAAAACGCCGATTTTATTTGTAATTAAATGTAACTATTTAAATTGAATTTTTTAACGTTGATTATATTCGTGTAGTATTTAATTATGAACAGATAAATAATCAATAATGGAAAGTTTTGAAAAATCAGTAATTTGCCACCGCGATACTCCAATGCGGATGACGAATTTTTTTTTTTTTTTTTTAGATTTATTGTTGTTTTTGTAGTGTTACATGCTTTTTTGCATGCAGGAGTGGTCGATTTAAGCGGAAATCGGCACGAAAGTTTTTTAGATTTTAAAAGTGGAAAATTTACGATTTCTGAATATTTAAAACGATTTTTCTCGTTTTGAAAGTGATGTGTTCCATAGTTTTAAATTCGGCTCTGCAGTTATTTGATTCTTTACTTCATTGTCAAACCACACAAAAAAAATAACACTTCCCACTACTACAGATGATGGACTCATTCTCCATTTGTACCACGTCGGGTGTTTTTCGGGTTCAGTTTTTAATTCCGCCTCCATAACTCCCCGTGTAATCATCCTATGAGGATAAATAGCCTGGCCTACCATCATGTAAAGAAAGGTGAGCTGCATCAACCAGACTGAGCGGCCCTGCATTGCTGGGGGTGAGGATTTTATAAAGATTAACTTACTCTTTTGAAGAGCAAATCAGCTAGCATAAAAATACATATTTATAATTTCCCATATACTTCATATTTGTTCCTTTGCTTCTGTGTCTGGAAGCCTTTTATTAAAATTTAGTACCTAAAAATATGTTCACTTTAGCGTCTATGAATTTTTGTATTTGATGTTGGGGAAAAAATCTCTTCTAAGCTTGCTTTAAATATGTTAACAACGTTAAACTTTCGCTTATCTTGAAGTAAAAATTGGTATATTTCTAAGAGTTTATCCAATTTTTTTCTGAAAGAAAATGTATATGAAAATCTTAAATTCTTAATCGTATAAAATCTAAAAATAGTGTCAGAAAAAAAACTTGTGTCCTTTATTTTAAAAATGTTATCATGTAAATGTCATTGATAATTTTGGATCATATTTTTTTTTTTATTATTTATTGTCGTTTATTATATAAAACTTTGAGAAATGTACAATTTGTTAATATCATTATTCCATGCAGTCTATTTCCAACAATAACTTCGTGAATATACCCGTTTTTCAACTTGCAAAGTCTTTAAAAGGACCCAATTTTCTTTGAATATTAATTGTAGATTCATGTCACCTACTATCAATAAAAAAAAATAGTGTTAAAAAATCTTTCTATTCTGAAATTGAGTATATTATTTTTCTTTTAGAAGAAAAATAACAATTTTGTGGCAAGCAGGTAAATTTTTATAAAATAAAAAATTGTGAATGTCAAAATCGATTTTATTTAGAACAATCTATTTCTGAGAGTATTTATATCCCGTCACAAATGTCAACCTTGGACTGGAAAAACTATTACCTCTCATGCTTAGGATAGGCTAACATATATTTGGTAATGCATCTATTATACAGTCATATAACAGAATAAAAAAAAATTAATAACTTGAAAGTTTTCAAAATGAGGTTTAAGAAATGAGATATGTATTTACATGTTTTTATTAATAAAAACCTAAACTTTATTTAATTTAATTGTGTTTTAACAATTTGAAGAGGGAAAAGCGGAATATATGCTAAATTGGGATGCTGCACAAATTTGTGATATAAATTTGTAAATAAATACGTTTGCGTGATTTTTAAAATAAAAGTTTATATACAGGAATTAATTAACTATTAAATAGATAGTTTCGTATTACTCATTTAGTGTTTTCAAGTTTTAGGAAACTTCTCTCAAAAATATTTGGCAGTTACAGTAATATTGGTTCAAAAACCAACTTTAATCTATGTATATTAATTAGTACAATTTAAATATTCATGGTGCATCATAAGATTTTTATTTTTTAAGTAAGATTTTAAATTTCTTTGAAACATTTCTTTTTTGTTATTAACAGTCTTTTTAAGTTATTTCTGTTTATTTAATTAGATCATAAACTTTGGAAAAATACACATACAGTAACATTTACTATTATTAAGTACAATAGTAATTACTAATATTAAATGAAAATTATCCATAAACAAGATGACATATAAAAATTTTAAATAAATAAATATGAAGCCCATAAATTATGGAGGAGTTTTTGCCCTTCATATATTAAAAAATAAATGCACAAGGAAATTAAAAATAAAAACATTTTTAATTCATTTTATATCACAAATTATTTCAAACACTGTACACTATAATAAGCTAAAACATGTGTCAAGTAATATTTAGAGTTGCAACCCAAGAGTTTAGATTTGGTGATATAATGATGTTGATCAGTTTGTCAGCTGAGCTAAATTTCTCGGCTCCTTTACGATTGATGTAGCAGTCTTGATAACCACTGATGGATACAACTAGGAATGGGATTTTGGGATGCGTTATAAATAAGTTTCTAAAAAGAAAAAACATCTCGTTTAAAAAGCTGAAAAGGTATTTTATGCTTATAGTTAACATGAATAATATTATTTACATACAACACTTGTCTTTAAAAAAAAATACAGATTTGTAAATTCAAAAATGTTTTAGTCAGAAATATCACTGATTATTATTTTTACGCAAGTAACTACTTGCTTTATCAAAATAATGAACAAGATGTATTATGTAAAAAATTCATTTTAAAATTATTAGTGTAGCTTTGTGAATAAGATGAAGGTAAACATAAATAGAACAAACAACTCAGCATTTGATGAATGCTATTATTTATTATTTTACAAATATTAAGACATATATTCCCTAAGTTAAATTTTCATTTTTCAAATCTATGAAAACTTAATTGTAACTGATATTAAGCAAGTTTTAAATTTGGATGTTCAATGTCTTATTTGCTTCAATGCTTTATGGGCATCACATCTGCATTATTCATTCTTATGATATTTTATATACAGTCAATAACAGACAATTTTTTTTAAATTAATGTTTTTACCTAGTCAACGGAAATGTATCAGTCCAGTAAAATCCTAATATTGAAATTTTAAAATGAAAATTATATTCTTTTACTAACCTATAATATTTTATACATATATGTAGTAATTGAAAGTAAACAACAGGTACAAAACACAAACATTTTTAAATATGAAGCATCCTCAATGATTAGACAAAATTTATTTATAGTCATATAATAGAATTAATTATAATAAAAAAAATATTACCTCGCTTCATCTAACAAGTTGTAGATTTGTGCACCAGTATAAAAACCTTCATATACGCCCATTTGTAAACGATGAAGAACTTCAGATGGTTCGGATATTTTGAAATTGCTGACAAAGCTATCAACCTCTTCAGAGCTAAAAATAATTAAAGTATGTAAGCATATATTTCATTTAAAACAATTAGATTTCTATATATATTATGCATTTGTATCAATTTATAAAAGAGTTATAATAGAAGGCATTGTAAAAAAAATTATTATTTTGAATTTTTTTTTTTTTAATATGAGGGAATGCATCTGTAAATTTTTAGCAACCTGACTACGTGCAAAAAACCTTGGCAATTTGTAAATTTCTAGTAAATAAAAAAAAGCAAAACTTATCTCTTTTACAATGTTAAAATACAAATTTAATGTTAAAAATATGCAATAAAAATATATAAAATCTAAACATGTTTCGGGAGATACATCTCCCTTCACCAGCAGAAAAGAAAAGTCTGTGTGCACAATAAAATTAAAACATACCCAAAATTGAAAGTGTTGCAAAAGAACAAAAAACTTTTCTTTCTGCTGATGAAGGGAGATGTATCTCCCGAAACATGTCTAGATTTTATGTATTTTTAGTGTGTATTTTTAACGTTGCATTTGCATTTTAATATTTTTAATGCAGTGTTCTGTAAGATGAGTTTTTATCTTATACTTTTACAATGGTTCAAATTAAAACATAACCCAATGAAAATGCATATTACAAAATAAGTTATTTAAACAACTTGCTCTGTGTAAGTTTATTTCACAACAAAAAAAATATTTGCTTTGAGTTTGAATATTAGAAATCACAAAATGCATTTTGACTAAATTTATTTTGATCTATTTACATCAGAGTGAGATTTATAACTGGAACAAAAAAATTATAAATATTCATCGTAAAAATTTTTAAAATTGAAAGCTCTAAAATAAATATTTACAACTATCGATTAACAGGTTAATTAAATACCACATTAAAATGTTTACTCACACATTAATATCACATATTTGAGCACCAACCCACTCCAACACGTCTCCAGCTGTTTCCACATCAAACTCTTCAAAACTTATTTTTGGAGTGGGCACACTGAATTTAGGATAGTGGGAGAAACCGGGTTCACACGTGACAATTTCATGTCCGACACTTTCAAAGTAGCTCCTTATAGACTGATGACAAACATTTCCTACAATAAAAACACATTGTGGGATAACTGACATTGGTTGAGAATAAAAATGATGCATGGATTATGATAATAAGGTTTAGTTTGGTTAATTAACATTGCACTAGAGCTGGGTTATTGGTGAAGGGATTTATCTCAAAGGAAAGATCTGAGAAACATTGCCTTGTATTTTTGAGCCATGGTTAGATGACAAGGACAACACCTGAGCTGGCATCTGATACAACCTCAATAGATGTCAGGACATTGGACCCCAATCAGATTCAGTGTGCACCAGTCCCGTATACACGCCGTAGAAGTTGGAGGTAAGTTCGGAAGATATATTGCTACTTTGCAGCAAATCTGGCAATCCTCGGATAACAAGTTCACGTTTAGCATTTAACATTTTCGTCAAGTGTCTGGTATAGCCGTATTTGAACTCGCTACCCTCTAGTTGCTAGCCGACGATGGTACATCAAGATAAGGAAATAAATTAAGAACTTTATATATTTTGGAATGATAGGATTAGATGAAATTTAATTCAACTGTTTAATTTTGTTAAACAAAGCAATATTAAGAAGGTAAGGATATTAAAATGACTTAATAGAATGAGAGGTCCAGGGTTCAAATTATATAAACCACACTCTTGTCCATGTAAGGAAGAAGAAGGTACTATTTTTATAATAGAGTAATTGACAAATAGGAACTACTTGTCAGTGAATATTGTTATTTCTGCATTAATAAATGATTTTAAAAAGAAATTGGGTTTTAGTTGGGGAATAATCAAATACTAGACTGGACTTTCCTTGTGATGTCTTTTGGATAAAATCAATAAGTTGGGCCTTGAGTCTATAGTTGCTTGTTAAAATTTGAATTTGTAAAAAAATTCTTATTAGCGATTCTTATATGAAAACAAAATAACTCTTTTGTTCCAAAAAACATTTCCCAGGTAAGAAGTCATAAATATGTATTTATTGCTTAAAAGACAATGTATATTGTGGTTGTATCGAAAAATTTGTTTCGTATGTTCTATCAAATATGATACATAATTTATATGATGACTAAATTTACATTGAAATATCAAAATAAGCTTGTGCAATTCTTAAACTAAACTTTAATTGTATGAACCACAATAGAAAGAAAAAAAATTGTAGCATTCCTTACCATCCGGTTCCCACTTCACTAAAATGTCAAATTTTATGTGATTTAACTTGTTCAGCTCGTTTGAGACAGACTCATATAACTTTTTCCCAGGTAAGAAGTCAGGCGAAATTAGGTCAATTTTATAAACTGTAAAAAATAAATTACAGAATATTTAGACAGCAATTCAAAAAATAATTTCATTGGAATAATAAAATTTAAAGCACTTTATATATTAAAAGCTATGCATGGGGGGAATAAATTGCACATTAAATGCAGAGTAGTTCAATATTAATTAATTAAACAATTTTAATATAATACATAATTTAGTATTGATCTCCAAAATATCAATAAAGATCAATTTGCTAAAAGCAAAATTGTGCTTAAAATAATGTTAATATTATGGATAACAATAATAGATTATTCTTTATAATGGATAACTTGATTTGCAATTTATGACTAATTTTAATTAAATATTTCTTTCAAGGAGTAATTTTTTTAGGAAAATAGGGTCATTATATTGGAAATATACAAGTTTATAAATCACAAGTTTAGTATGTATACATCACGCAAACTTGTTTTTAAATATAATATAATACCCTTGGTATTATTTTCTATGTTACCATGACACATCGTTTAGGAATGCTATTTTGACTTACTTGATTTCCTAGGTCTTTTCCTTTTTATATGTTTCTTCTGACCCGGAGGATACTCTTTTTCAAGGGACAAGCTTGAAGAAATTTCATTATCTAATGATAAAATAAGTTTCCCTGAAAAACAATACAAACATTCAATTAAACGATAACAAATCCATTTATTTTATAATGAAAAAAAATGCTGGACCTCCGAGGATAGAAATAGAGAATTGAGTAAAAGAAAATTATAGTTAACCAAACCTGAATAAAAATTAATATAATACAAGTTGAAAATAATAATACTGTAACAGAATGCCATTGCATTATTCACATTAAAATTTCAATTGCTATGTGCACTTTCTTGTTACAATGTGAATTTATTTACCTTTATAAAAGCAAATATTACTAATGAAATTTTACTTATTTTCAGTTTTATACTCTTTCAAAAGTTAGACCACTAGATCAGAGGTTCTCAACCTATAGTACACGTACCCCTAGGGGTACATAGAGATCCGATTGGGGTACACGAAAATAATAATAGTAATAGCGAAAAACATCTAACATAAATAAATGCAACAAGTAAAATCTAAAATAAAAGTCTATAAGTCATCAATTTGAGACATTTGATTAATTTGCCAAAAACAAACTTCTTTTGAGTAGAGAGATAGGTGAGAAGGCTTATAAGAGAAGGGGGTACTAATAAAGGAAATTTTTTATAAGGATATGTGAGAGTAAAAAGGTTGAGAATCACTGCACTAAATGATCAATAAACATTAAATAATCACTAAAATAATTTGGAAAATCCTAAGGTATTTTATAAATGAAAATAAATTATTCTTAAAGCATAAAAACTTTGATATTATTAGAGAAATGGGCTATAAATTGATTTTCTCTTTTTTCCCTTTTGGAGAATGGAATAATTGAAAATTAAGTAATTCAATTTTGAATGAGATCTTTATAAATTTAGTACCCATGTACTCATATAAAGAATTATATAAGATAATTTAATAAAAAATATATATAGATAAATTTCTATTAATACTCAAACTTACCAGGCGGTATAATTGACATGAAATTTTCCTCCTCTGCATGTGCGTTATTTGAAAATGCCCACAGTGAACCTGAAAATATAATTGTAACTGAATGTCAATAACGAAAAGATTATTGAATGAAGTAATTCAATGAGATAATGTAATGAATTAGTATTCATTAAAAAATAGTCTTGTGATTCAAAAAGAAAAATTTAATAAAAAATACCTGTTTTAATAAAATGTTTGATGAATGCCACTTGAGTAAGAACTGATGGGGCAATATCTTTGACAATAAAATATATATTATCTTGTGATATTAATTTTTCTGTAAAACTGTTAATGAGTTTTTCATCACCAGGAACAAGAAGATGAATCTAGGAAATAAATAAATGTCAAACTCCATATAATAGAAATAATGCCTATTTTAAAGGACAGTCATGGCTTAATTGAACTGTCATAAATTAAAATTGAGTGGTTTTAATTTTGACATAGACAGTCCTGAATTTTAGTAAGTTAGTAAATTACTAAAAGAAATTAATGCAAAAAATATTGTACAGAGAAACTGGAATCTTTGGTCAAATTTACTATCCATTTTCTTTCTATGTATGAGCCATGATGATTTCAGTAACTATTAAACATTACTTCATTTAAAATTTTTCAAGCTGATTAGGTTATTAAAAAATTATGTTTCTCTTATATAATCTTTAAGTAATAAACCAAAGCTGTTATTGTATGTTAGTTACATAATAAAGCCTTTTTTTTTCGAATAAACCTGTCATTAACTTTGAAATTTAGTGAAAAAATTTAATATAGGAAAACTATTAAAATTTACACTTTTTATAACATACTTTCAAGTAAAACGTATGTATTTAGTACCATTAATAAGAAGGTGGGTATATAGTACCATTTAAATTTAATTCAATGGAACATCAAATGGAAACTTGTAATTTTCTTGTAATTTTTTTTTAATTGTTTTATTGGTTCTTTTCGGTTATACGGCCTCGTATGCCAACGAGCGAAAATGCGCCAAAGTTGTTTACCTTAGGGATTACCATACGCAAAAGATCGCGTTTCAGTTGATTGTATGATTGAGTGCACTGAGCTAAATAAAAACGGGAGAGTAAACTGAACGTGCCTTTTTTAGTGTCATTGCTCAAAATAGTTAAAACACAATTTCTTTGGAGTTGATTTTAGTATGGGTAATTAGCGTCTCACTAGAGCTACACAGTGGGCTATTGGCCACGGTTCGGGGCCTATATCGAAGGAAAGACCCGGAAACGGGTGCCTCGTATTATATATTTACTTTCTTCCTGCGACAAGTTTGTTTGGATTACGTGCATTGGATGCGTGCGCATTTTCCTTCGCGATCTGACATTAAACGTCTATTGCCTTACGATTGTTGATTGGTTAGAATATATAAGTGTTTAACGAACTCTGATTGGTTGCACGACTATGCGAACTATTTAATAGTTACAAATATTTAAATTCGGATATTTGGAAATTATGGGTTTGGTTCAAACGATTTTAAATTGGGTTTGGTGAATATTTTTTATAATTTTGGAAAAATGTTTGATTGTTAGGATAGCTATTAAAATAAATTTGTTTAGAATGCGCTTAAGAGTGCCATAGAAATGCCCCAAACGACGGCCCGGAGGATTGCCTGTAAGCACCATGATCGACAGCCCGGAGGGGGTCACGGATGTGATCCTGAGTAGTCGGAGGCCGCAGGCCGGAGACCACAAAATTGACGGCAGGAGCCTGTGACTTTAAGCGCGCGGAACGCGTGTGCGCTTAAGAGTGCCATAAAAATGCCCCAAACGAATGCCGGAAGGATTGCCAGCTCAGGTGATGTTCTCGCCATCTGACCGTGGTTCAAAAATACGAGACATTGTTCCCTTTGAGATAGGCGCCGAACTGCCGCCAACAGCCTAATGTGAAGCTCTAGTGCGATGTTAATTAACCAAATCAAAGCTTCGAGATGAATTCTAAACCATCGACATTAGCCCATTCTGGAGCTCGAGTGCGACGTTATTTTATTCAATCATGCAGACCTTAAAGAAATCCTTCGGAAATAATTTTTAACCGTCACCGCTAGCCCATTACGCAGTGAACGTCATCCACCGTGGTTCGAAAATAAGACACAGCGTTTGAGTAATTAACCGTAATTGTGCATTTCTCCTTAAGTAACCATAAAGATCAGAAAAAAAGACGCATGCGCAACGCATCCGGTCGTTTGATGTTCACTTGAAAATAATCCAGATCCGCTGACGAGCGAAAGTCTTTACCTCGAACCGTAACTAATAGCCCATTGCACAGGTTAAGTGCGACTTATTGTCTATAATTTAAAATATACTTTTTGACGTCATCTAATCGTAAATCATTTACAACTGTTTTTAACATTTTATTTTGTGAGTGGCAACATTAAAATTGTAAATAATCAATACGGCGACAAACTTTCGCTTGGCGACTATTTGAGGCCGTTTAGAAGAGAAGTACCGTTTTATTTTTTTAAGGTTTTCTTTTTCAACTTTTAAGAAAACATACGTGATCTAAGTTATTTTTCTTTTGCAAATACCTAAATAGAACAGTTTTAAAAATTAAATGGAAAATAATGAAATTAGGTGAGCACTTAAATTTCCAATTAGTGAAGATATAACCACAAAACATCAATTTAAATTCCATTAAAAATAACTAGATCATTGTTACAAACATGATAGTAAAAAGAAAGCATAGCTTACAGAATGAATCGGAAAAGCATTAAAAAAGTTATCTTTCTTCAGCAAACAGTCTACACTCACACGACTGAACATTAACCTATTCTTTGGAGGCGGAAAAGTTTGCATAGTTATTTCCTATTTTTAATTATTTTATTAAATGCAAGAATTCATTACACATAAATTGACTGTTCAAACACATTTGTTTACAAATATATTCGTAAAACTACAGTTACAGGCAATAAAGTAATAATATATTAAATATGTTCAAACCTTTTTTAAATATTAGAGTACAAAACTTAAATATTTCTTCATATGAGATAAAACTTTAATTAAATCAGGGATTACATTACAAAATATTTTTTAAATCATAAACAAACAATAATTTTAAAAAATATTGAAACTAATCAAAGTCACTTCTTAACTTTAACCACATATATGACAAAAAGTAAACTGAAACTGTAGCATGGAGTTTAAGAAATAAACTTTAGTTAATTTTCTGTCTTTAAAAAATTACAGCATTTATCAAAATATAATATACATTTCAGAGATTACACCATGAAATGTCACTATGAAATTTTGGGTGTTTTACCGGAGTGTTCATCAGAAGATCTGAAGAAAGCTTATAGAAAATTGGCATTGGAATGGCATCCTGGTAATTTATATAAGCCATTTATAAATAATATGATAGTATTTTTATTTATAATATGATTGCTTACTGACAAGTAAACCTTTGATTTTATTGAAATATCAAATTAAAATAATCTTTTATTATGCTTTTGTTTTATTATTTAAAGTACAGTCTAATTTCTATAAATTAAACCAAACAAAATAATAAGAATGTTTCAAATATTGGGATTCAAAATTATAAGTATGCATGAGAAGTAGTTGAAAGGGTGTGCCATATTTAACCCTGTTCCACAATATTAAGTTAAATAAACATTGCCAAAAATATTTTAGTTTAAAATGCAGTCCTGTCCAACTTTGGGATATTTCTGAGGAAACAATGTTGACAACAGTAACACACACATTATTGTCGACGAAAGTCAGTTTTGTTGCCTATCGAAGAACTTCTCCATTCCTTCCCCCCTCTGCAGGGTTACCAGATTTAGCAAAAAATCGGGAGGACCGGTCAATGCACTTGAACCATAATTTATTCATAAAACTTTATATTGTAGCCAGATGTTGGACAGGTGACATTTAAATAAACAGGTGTCTATACTTGAATTTTATAGATATCTGCTGTTGAGTATATGTGGGTCTGAAGTTTTCTGCATAATTCTTTTGCAACATTTTTGACATAGAAGGCGAATTGTTTTCCTGTTAATCATAATAAATGTAGACTAATCAAATCAGTTTCTAAACTTCTTAAACTGTTTTGCTTTCATTTTGTTATTAAAAAAAATGGAGAGAGGAAAAATATTTGCACAGTCTTACTTTTAAATTCTTCAATTCTAATTTCCATTAAACTTAAATTTCAACTTTAATAGTTTCTTCTTTTTAAAATTATTTTATCACTGGTATTTCTGTTATGAAATCCATGGAGCATTTTCTATTATTGTTCACTTTATATTACAGATAAGAATTTAGACAGGCTTAATGAAGCCACTGAAACTTTTCAACTTATACAGCAAGCTTACGAAATTCTCACAGACCCACAAGAAAGAGCATGGTATGATCGTCATAAAGAAGACATATTGCGAGGAGGTAAGAACATTTATATTTTATTAAAACTGAATTGATTTCAATAGAACCGGATATACTCGCATATAAGCCGATCTGCTTATAAGCTTAACCTTTAGAAGGCGGGTGTTCGAGTGGCTAGAGTAACAACCTTGTGTCTTTCGGACTTCTTAAATCTTAATCATTATCATAATAAAATCTTTTAAACCACATATTAAATACCAATATATGCAATTTCTGTTTCTTAACATTGTTTTGTAAAGATTTAAAGACTGATAAAACATCAACTTTTTCTGTCGACATTGTTGACTGTCGCTATTAAATACGGATGAGCATTTTTTTTTATCCATCTCGGAAAGAAATACAATTATATCGTATTTCTTTCATTCATTATGGATAAATTTATATACGAAATAAATGGCTTGGATTTTTGTATTGGCAATGTCCCGATTTTACCGCTTCAAAGTCAATTCCTTCCGAAATTCTAATAAGACCACCATTAATATATTTACAAAATATAGGATCAAGAAATAAAATCTTTATTGGTGAAAGAAATTTTGTTTAATTGTTGCAATTGAGTAAAAAAAATATTTACTTTATAGTGGTGTATTTCTCGATACACAATGTGAACTTCTTAGTCTTCCACCCAAAATCTTATTAAGGTAACATATGTGCAATTTCCACAAGAAAATCCTCCTAAAATTAGAGTGTTAGCTTATTTGCGAGTATACACTGTAACTGCAATTTAATAGGAAGGAAGGAATGATTTTATAAGAGATTAATTAACAAATATAATAATTTCACTATTAATGTTCATTAATTTTGAGTAAATAAAAGTGATAAGCAACCAAAACTGTATTGGGTTATTGTTAAGGTATGTGAACTGCATCACCCTTGCGTTCCCTCGACTCTGTTATTGTGTATCCATTTTATATTTTTTATTGCAATTCATTTTTTGATTGTAAATATAATAATCAAAATATATTAATGCTGCCCCATTGTAAAAAATAAAAACTTAATTTCTAATTAGTAATAAAAATTCAATAAAATTATTTGATGATTATTAAGTTTTATGATATTTGTAGCTCGTTTTGATGTTCATAAAGTTATAAATTAATGCATTTTGTTTTTAGAGTTGGTCTTAAAGCTAAATTAGTGTGTCTACATGAAATTGAAAAGTTGTAAGATAAAAAAAAAAAAAAATTAATAATAACTTTTAAAAGTAAAGTCAAGTGCTTTTAAAATTGAGAATCAAGTACATTTAATAACTTATAAGGAAAAAAACAGTTTTATATATTTTTCAAAAAATTAAAGTGAAAGAAATCAGTATTAAGTTAGAGCAATTACTTATGTATATAAATTAAACTAAACATCATTCTTTCATTTTATATTTACTAAGTTTTGGTTTGATTGTGCAAAAGCTGATTTGGTCAATTGTACTTAACATAAATTGTTGCTAAAAAAGTTAAAGTACTAAATTCAACATTCTACTGCTTTTCTAGTTCATGTAGACCCGACTGAAAACTGTTTTTAAATATTAACAAAATGATGCTGATTTAAAATATATATTTAGATGCAGATGGAGCTTACAAAGACGACTGCCTAAATGTATATCAGTATTTTAATGGAAGTTGCTTTAAAGGATATAATGACGATGAAAAGGTAAATTTAAAACTTAATATGTCTTGTTATTATTTGAATTTGTTTGGGATGATCTAATTAAACTATTACCCAATATAATTATAAACAGTTCTAGATTGAAATCTTAACTTTTCTTCATAAAGTTGATTTATTTATATCTATGATTTTTCTAACTATTCTAATTGATAAGTTGTATTGTAATTTTAGCACTGTATATGGGATTAGTTAGGCATCATCTTGAATATGCAGTATAATTCTTGCCAACTTATTTTAAAAAACATATTGAATTGTTAAAATAAGTTCAACACAGGGCTACGAAAATTGTTCAGGGTTCTTTAGGAATTGTGTATACTCTTTGTAGAATTTTGGAGTAAAATTGAGACATAAAATAATTAAGCAATTGGTGTGTACTTTTGTAATTGAAGTTATTTTTTTTTTGTATTTCATACCAATAAAACTATATTTTTTTGTTTTGTTACACAGAACAAATTATGTATATTTGTTTGAAGAAAATTTGACAAATTTAAATTTTCTCAGGTTTATTAAAAAAACTTTAAAGAATTATTGTATAAATAGTAACACGGCTTAATGCTAAAAATATTTTTTGGATGAATATATATTGTTATCATATTTGAAATATTTTTCAAGTTCCCCAATATTTACTTTTAGTGAAAGATGTCCTTTTGACAAACTTAATTGAAATTTCTATGCTACAGTAATGGAAATCTTCCAGATAAAACTTTTTAATATGTTGCAGTGTTATTAGAAAACTGCTCTCATTTAAGAAAAAATAATTCTCTTAAAGACTTGTAAAATGAAGAAAATTAATATTTTTGTCCATTTATATGAATATATTTTGGGTTGTTTCAGGGTTTTTATACAGTGTACAGACATGTGTTTGAAACTATTGCAAATGAAGATAAGCCATTTTTGGATAAAGAGGATGAATTGATTGATGTCCCACATTTTGGATATTCCAGCAGCTCTTACGAAGAGGTAAATATATAAAAGTAGAAAATTAAAAATAATTAATTGCTATAAACATTTTGTTATAATAACCAAAATTACAATATCATGCACAAAATAATATTTAGCTCTCATTTTAAAATAGAAAAAAAAAATTGAACTTTCAGATTCCCAAGCTTTACTACTTAATCTTTTGCCAAAATGTATTTGTTTCTTTTAGATTTAACATTTACATTACAGTTTATTTTTTAAGGTCACGATTTCTTCTTTCATCTACTGTTAGTCTTGAAACTATTAAGTTTCAATGTAAACAGGCTATTAGAAGAAAGGAAAGATTGCACAATTGAGATATACAGGGTGGTCATAAAATAAATTCTCCTGTTTAGATGTCTGTAACTAAAATTAATGAACGGAATTACAATTAATTTCATATTGGGGACATTGAAGGCATGGGCAAAAGATATTTCCATAAATAAATAGTTCCTAGTTTCAGAAATAAGGGGGTTTCTGCTCTGTCCGAGCAAAATAAAAACAGGTATATAGCATATAATAAAAAGTTATGATTGAAACACAAATTACTTTAGTGACTAAACTTAAAGTAAAGAATACTTTAATCATCAGAGTCGGGTCGTACATTGAATGCAATTTGTTTTACACTAGAAAAGTCAGCGCATTGAAAATAGTCGTATGTTGCTTTGGAGATGCTGATTCTGATGAATAAAAGGTTCACTAAATTAGTTTGTATCTATTGCAAGTTTTTTGCTATATGTTGTACCTGTTTTCTGCTAGGACTGCACCAAAATTCCCCTATTTAATTTTTTAAGCTAAATTTTTATATTGAAATCTTCTCCCCGTGCCTTCAATGTCCTTAATATGAAATTTGGTGTAATTCTGTTCATTGGTTTTAACTAAGATGCCTTTAAACATTGGAACTTATTTTACTTTATACAATTCCAACAGTGCTCTTCAATGTCATTGTACTGGTTTGTTTTTACCTTGTAGTTGTTTACAGCACCATTGTAAAAGTTTCTTATATATTCCATTTTATTAAAAAGGTCGATTGAATAATTTCCTTTCAGTAGATAATGTGTAGTGCTTTTTAACTATTTATGGCATGATTTATAACTTTTGCTAATACTCAGTGCAAGGTTAATTTACACTAGTAAGCTAATAATGAAACTTGGCAGGTGATGGTTGTAAGTGGTGGAGGTGTAAACTCACTGATCAGTTGGTTGATATATAGCATGTGACCAGATTGTAAGCAACTTGTCTTATTCATTGCTATAGTGGTTTGTATTCCAAACAAAAAAAGGATCGAATTAAGAATAGAACCACTCTATGCAGATTAGTATTATAACTAGCATCACTATACTGTAAATAATTAAAAGTAATAATAATTTGTTATAGTAACCCACACTTGCCGTTCTTTGACATGGTTTTATCCAGCTTACCGTTATAAATTGTTTCGCATGAATAATAAAAGTACCCAGAAGAAATTAATCCACATTCATTTAAGTAATATAAAAGTTTTCATAGCCTAATATTTTTTTTATTTTTACTATAACATATTCAGATTGCGTGTTGTTTGAATCAATTTATACAAACACAATTTTTAATGTACTTGATGTTTATTAGGTTGTTCACAACTTTTATGCTTACTGGCAAAGCTATTGCACCTCCAAATCTTATTCATGGGTCGACAAATTTGCTCTGAGTGAGGCTCGAAAAACTGGTGCTGGCCGTCAAATAATTCGCATGATGGAGAAAGATAATAAGAAACTAAGAGATCAGCAAAAGAAAGTGAGGAATGAAGAAGTCAGAGTAAGTTATAAATTTTATGTAGTTCATTTCTTATCCTAAATCTGTGTAAGTAAGACATACTTTTTTTTGTTGGATAATTTTTGTGTATGAATAAGAAATGTTCTGCTTCAAATAATTATCTGTATAAAAACAATTTTTGGTGAATTCCGGGAAAATGTTGCCATGGCACTTAAAATTTTAAACTTTACGTTGAGTCATTTGTCATATACCATTTTTTTCAGAAAGATATGAACTTTTTGAATCTTAACATATTTTTTTTAAATTAACACAATGACTTTTATAAAATCAAGGTCAAAGTCACTTCTTTACTATATGTTTTTACAGTGCGGAATATCTACATTTTGTTTCATACTATAACTTGACTAAAATCCCTTACCAAAATAAAATAAATAGATTAACTTTAATACTTTATTCAACTAGTTAATCTTTCTATTAATTTTTTTTGCAAAAAAATATTTTTTAACCTTGAAATCAATAACTTATTAAGTCAAACCATAAATGTCCTTCCGTTACCAAAATACTATATTTCAACCACCTCGCTAAGAAACCATTGGGTCTACAACTTAATGAATTTTTGTACAAAGCAGACTTATGACACTTATTAATTAGAAATAGCAACAATTTTATTTTGTTTTTAATTTAGATGTTTTTTAATGGTAACGGAAGGACATAAAACTTGGTAACGGAAGGACATCAATGTGGTAACGGAAGAACATTTTTGTATGAGCTGATTTTGACTGAACTTTCCACAATTAAACAAACTAATTTTCAGTTATTATTGAAATTCAAACACATATAAATATTATATATACATAGTAACTGTATTTTCTTTCTTAATACCCTCCCCCGCTAATTTAATAAGTATGTCACAAATACATTGAGTTTCAATTAAAACTGGTACTTCTTTTCTATTTATTCACTATATGGGTTGTTTCTACAATAAAGCCATAAAATGGGAAAAAGAAGAAAGTTTAAAAGCGATTTCTTACGATGATGTTAAGTGAAGCATGCAGAATTTCGGCAAGAAAATATCAATATTAATGTATCACTATAAAAAGTTTGCAAGCTTAGACCCCAGTTTGTTTTGTTACAAATATACCTTCTACTTAAAGTTTGTCTAAATTGTTTTGTTACCAAATATATAAATACTAATGAACAAAATTTAGCACATTTAAAATAAGAGTAATGGAACGAAGACAGAAAGCCATAAAAAAAAAAGATACGAGTTCATTTAAAAAGTGCCTTTATGTTCTTGAAAACAAATCTGCACATTTTTAAAGCATATTTTTATTAAAAGACATCAACACAAATTCTTTGAAAAATTCAAAAAAGAGGTGAAATTTGTAGTTGTACAAGTTGATTTAACATTCAAAAACCAACTTAACATTCTTGTTTGATCAGTATAACATCATGGCTACATTGAAGTCGTGTCTGTGATTTTAACACGCGGTACGCGTGTGTGAAAGAGTGCTGTCGAAATGCCCCAAACGACTGCCCAAAGGATTGCCTGTAAGCCCCATGATCGACTGCCCGTAGTGGGTCATGGATGTGATCATGAATAATCGGAGGCCAATGGCTGGAGACCACAAAATCGACGTAAGGAGTCTGTGACTTTAAGCACGCGGTAAGCGTGTGCGCTTAAAAGTGCTGTCGAAATGCCTCAAACGACTGCCCGAGGGATTGCCTGTAAGCACCATGATTGACTGCCCGGAGGGACATTGTTACCTTCGAGATAGGCGCCGAAATGCCGCCAACAGCCCAATATAAAGCTCTAACACGATGTTAATTAACCAAAGCAAAGCTTCTAAATCAATTGTAAACCGTCATCATTAGCCCATTGTAGAGCTCAATGCGACCAACGCAATGTCCGCCATTTTGATTTGGCGACAAAAAAAACTTCATTTCCGGCCTTGGCGCCAATTTTTGGACTTGGCGACAACGGGGCACCGTACACTAGGAATTTACCACTGCTGGAATTGACTCAAACAAAATAACCAAAAATTGAATAAGCCAAAAATTTTAACAAATGGCTCTGGAAAAAGAATGTGTTGCAGAATTAGAATTAAAAACAGCTGAATAAGCAAAATATAACACCTATTATTCTTTTAAAAAATATTTATGAGTAAATTGTTGTAAAACAATCAAATTTTACACACTTGGAATTTTTGTCCTTCCGTTACGTTAAAAAAACATCATATTTTTGGGCATAATATAATAATTTCTAAAAACTGCACTGCAATTTATAATAATTGAACTCTCCTTTAAGTGTTCTAATTTTCCTAGATTTTTTTTTTTTACGGTTTAGCTGAACTTTTAATAAAAAGGTGTAAATGTGGTATACCACTTCCAAAAAACGTCCTTCCGTTACCATTACTAAAATTAAAATTTTTTAAAAAGTTATAAAGTGCTAAATTCTAGATTTTGCATTTTTAATAAAATGCAGTAAAGTGTATAAAAGTCTACCTATCAGTTATTTGAAATAAAATATATATTTTAAATTATAACCATAAGTTGTTGTACAAACTGGCCTTCCGTTACCGCCGGAATTCACCTTTTATAAAGTTTTGTATCTTTATCACAAGATGTCTTGTAGTTGATGACAATTGAATTTAAATGTATTATTAGAAGTATAGTACTTAATATAAAAATTCCTTTTACTTATACATACTTATCTTTTAGGAACTGGTTGCATTTGTTCGAAAAAGAGATAAACGAGTTCAAGCTCACAAGGTACAAATATTTTCCAATTCATACTATAATTTACATTATTTGTTTTAAATAACTAATAATCGTAATTATTTTGTAAATTTGAGTTTAGTATGAACTTGGATATTGTTAAAAATGGATAAAATTCTCATGTTCACTTAAAAATCCAAACCTGCCCTGCTTCTTTTTATTTAAATTTTAACTTAATTAAGCTATATAAAATAAACCGGATGTGCGACATCCCAAAACTTATATTATTTTTGTCAATGATACATGCTTACCTCTTGTGCATAAGAGGTAATGCTGTGTCTTTTCGTGTGCGGGGTTAGGAATTTGGAAAAAGCTTACATGTTTGGTGTGGTTCAGAAATCATCTTAAGCTGTTGGCTTTATCCTTATATTTTAATTGTAAGCAATAGGTGTTAAATGTAACAAAAAGACAATTTCTTTTTGTCTTCAAACTTAATTAAAAAAATTATTTATATAGAAAAAAGAAGAGGAAAGAAAAATCGAAAAAGCAAAGCGAGCCGAAGAAATTAGAAGACAACAGGTTTTAGAAAGAAATAAGTATGAATTTTGGTTTGCTAATATTACTAAAAAAGATAGTTGTCTTAAACAAATCTACTTATTCTATGTGTGGTTATTTAATTACCTTTTCTAATTTAGTATTATAACTAAAAACATACTTGATCTTTTGTACCCACATGTTTTTCTTTTATTTAAAATTTCCTACTATATAATCAGATATGTCATTATTTTCTTCTTTTTTGCTAGTTTATTCAAATTATACCTTAACACTAAATTCTATTGTTCATAACTTTAAATGTGATTGAATATATTGTTCTGTTATAAATAAACTATTTCTTTGTAATATATAAAAATATTTTTTTTTTCCATATTCGGGGATAAATTTTTTATTAAAACAAATATTTTTATTTTTGACAGGCTAATTTTATTATTACAATTGCTAAGTTGTTTGTTTGTACATGCATAATAACTAACCATATCTAAATTTCAGATCTTTTGAAAACTATAAAGAATCTGAATGGTTGTCAATGGAAAAAGAAAGGTTTGAAGAAAAATTTAATGAACTAGAAAATTCGTTGGATGCTGCTTTTGGTACTTCAACAAACAATGCTGGTATGACCTTTTGTCTTTTTGTTCCTAGTGTATTTTATTTTGTGAAACTCCGCTCATTCTCTGCCCTTTTACTTTGCTTTTCAGACCCGGACGAAGATTCTGACGAAGGAGATGCATTGTATTGTGTAGCCTGTGAAAAAGATTTCCGATCAGAAAAAGCGTATGTTTTCCTTTTTTTATTTGCTTGTATGAACAAGTCTTTAGATTTATCCTAAAATTGCTCAATCTAATGCAATTTTAATGGCTAATGTTAAAACTGGATTTAATAAATATTTCAACTGTTTAGCTTAATTTAAAAAAAATAAAGTTTATCCAAAATGTTTTAGATTTAAAATTGATAATTTTAACTGAACTCCAAACATTTTGCTTCTTTTTTAACAATTTTGTTGATATATTGTGATAGTATTTTATTTATATAAACGACATGAAATATTTATCTTTGTTGATCAAAGCCAAATATAGTAGTATATTTTATCAAACTTATATATTTATGTTTCTTAAACCAAATTTTATGTTTTCATATCAGAATTGGAGAAGTGGGTGCAAGAACTGCACAGCTCCACTTTTTTTTACTCATTTACTCTTATTCCTATTAGGAAAAAAATCCTCTATTGATTAGTGGAAGAACCTTATAGCTATATGCAATGATATAGAGATATAAAGAGAAAAAGAACTGTAGTTTTGTATTATACGGTTCAAGAAACGTTCAGTGGTTTTCGTCCTACCTGAACAATTTTGAAAACTGGAGCTGTCTGGTTCTTATATCCATGTCTTCAATTTTTAAATAATGATTATTTTTTTTCAGTCAAGATTTTTACAATACAAAGATTTTTAAATGATCATTGCAATAAAAAGATTTTTAGAAATCTTAAAATAAAAAAAAGCAATAAATATTTTGTTTTTTAAATTAACCTATCATTATAACATTTAAAATTAGGAAGAAGCAAGAGATACCCTTGTTTAAAAAAAAAAACTTTAAGTAAAACATGACAATATTTTTGAAATGTGATTCACTTAAAAATGATAGCACAAAAAGAAGTAGAAATTAGTAATTAAAAAAACTTTTCATTTTGTTCTCTACATAAACTACAAAGCTGAAGTATGTCTAAAATTATTTTACAATACTATAACAATTAAATTTAGCTGGTTACTGATGGTGTTGTGTTGGTTAAAAACTTTTAGGTTATTCAGGAAATAAGATGTATACTTCATATTCACCCAGGTAATCTATTGCCATGACTTAAAAGAAAAAATTATATTTAAAATCATATACAATTATAAATAGAATGTGTCACTCAAATTGCAAAGCTGAGTAAGGTTTAAGGCTGAGTTTTAAATTACTTTTGTGATAATTCTTTATTTAAAAAAATATGAAGTCTTGTTCATACTAAATTTATATTAATTATTCAGTGTATCTAGAACTATATGGGGGGGGTTGAGTCATGCATTCAATTTAAAATATTTTTAAATATTACGATTTAAATTTTGTTCACAGAAGAAATAAAGAAAACAATAGTGAAAAATCTAAAATAAAAAAAGATATAATTTTAAATGGAAATAGTAGACAATGATATATATTTTAGGCAAATATTTTTTTTTATCATAGGGCTATTTATAATTTATTAAATATTATTTTCTTTGATTTTGTCTTTTAACAGAATGAAAAATCATGAGAATTCTAAAAAGCACAAAGAAAATGTTGTCTTCCTTAAATATTTGATGGAAGAAGAAGAAAAGGCTCTCAATGATGATCATGAAGCTGCATCTGGTGATGATATCCAGAATAAATCTGCATCAGAAGAAGAAGAAACATGTGAAGCACTTCTAGAAGAACTTATTAAAAGGTTTATAAACTTCTTTCATTTTAATTGCTAAAAAAATTCGTTCTTGCTTATTTACTTCTGCATTTTATTTGCATATTCTTAAATCGAAAAATTACTTGAAGTGTTTTGAAACATGTTTCTTCTCTTAGTTATAAACTTTTAAACATGAGAAATAATGTGTATTCTAAAACAAGGGCGTATATTTTATATATGTATGTTTTTTTTTTTTTTAATTTTAATTTACTGTTTCAAAACAACCACCATTTATGTACTACTTTTATTTTATTTATTTTTTTATTATTAATTTAAAAAAGAGTTGTCAAGTTAAAACATTTTTGATATGCAAGAAAAGAGCGAGATTTCGTCAGTAAAATTACATTTTCGAGAATTATAGGGAACTTTGGATAAACTAATATTATTATTTTTTTAAATGTAAGACTTTTTAATTAATTTAAGTTGTAGAACACAACCTTTGAGTTTTGGAAGAAGTGGTTGTTTAATACAAAGGAAAAAGTATTTATAGTAGAAGAAAAATAATTAGGCTTATGATCTTTTCATACAAAAGGCATTGTTGTTTGGGTGTACAATATAATTTATTGGTTATTGAAGATGCCTTTATATATATAAAAACTATGCATAATAAAATATATTAAAAACCTTTAAAATGCTTTAAATCTAAGCAAAAGATTTTTTTTTAGAAGTACATTATTTGAACAATATATAAAATACAAATACTGTTGTATGCATAAATATGAATCATAATCAGTCTTGTAAATATATTTTAGCTCATCTAAGAGTAAAAAGAAAAAGAAGAAAAACAAGCCTGTTTTAGTAGAAACACCATCGAATGTAAGTTACCAATTTGAAAACGTGCATAGCTTGAAATTACTGTCCCCAGCAACCCCAAAGCATTATTTTAATTGTACATCCTTAACTTTGATTCAGAATATAATGTTTTCCTAAATAATAGAATTTATCCTGAAAACAGAAAAAACCTGTTAAAATTTGTCGACAACCCCTTAGCTAATAACAAATCAGCAATTGCATAAAGGATCATTATAATAACAAATTAAATATCTTTAAACTTCATTTTTTTGTAGAAGTTTGGTTTTATTATTTAATTTTTTACATTTAATTCTGCATTCTTTATTTTGTGTGTGTGTGTATATATATATTCAATTTTTTTTTACTCTGCTAAATAATACACTACTCATTGTAACAAATAAGCATGATCAGCAAGAGTTAATCACCTTGATCTCAGGCAAAACCTTTTGGGAAAACAAATGTTAATCAAACTTCCTAGATGCTTAAAATGCTTTTATTTCTTTGTTACTAATGAAAATGTCATTAAATTTCATAATTAGTTTGTATTTGCCATTAATTAATGTAGATATATTAAATTATTCCTATTTTATTTCTATAGTTTTAACGCAAATATAATAAAAACTAACATGCGTATGCATGCTATGACACAGGCATGCTAGTTTGCTATGACATTTGGTTAAGAAAGCGACTGCAATATGTATTTTTGTTTGAGAATTATTACAGAAACTGAGCAATGTAGTGTACAAATTGTAAATATTAGCTTTAAAACTTATAAGTAATGATGCAATTTATAATCTAGTATTGTATTTTAGATTGAAATTGAATGTGATTCAGAATTGAGTTCTAAGATTGAAGAAATAAAAGTGGATGATTGTCCTGAAGAATGCACACCAAATGTTGAGACGAAATCGCTACCCAAGAGGTATTCTAATATTCCACTGATTCTTTTAATAGTGCATTTTATACATCATATGTTTGTCATTTAAGCTGTATTTTAATTTGTTTTGAATATTGTCTATTGCAATACTGTGTATTATGTCCATGTATAAAAATAATTTATTCAGCTAACTTTACTTCCCGTTCAATTAAAGAGTCAGTTTTGCTTTCATTGCTCATTTTCAGAAGTCATGAATGACACTAAATTAAATTAACAAAATGGTAGTAATCCAGTTCCCTTTTATGGGCATTAATAGTAATAATTCAATTCTTGGGAACTTATAAATAAATCTATATATTCACAAATTTATTCTGTCAATTACAATAGTATTTTTTTAATCTATCATTTATCCATTTGGTCTTTCAAAGTAAATATAATAATAGTAATTATACAAAAGCGATATTTAAATCATAATTGAATTTTTCCCATATGCAATTTTTTTTTCTTCTGATATTGTGGCAGCACAAAGCCAAACCCATGTAGTTCAACTACTTGACGAAACTGCAAAAAGTCTATTGGCAATGTTTTGAAGTTATTTATGCAAGATTTACACTCCCTTGAAAAGTCATAGAACTTAAGAATGATCACCAAATAATATAAGTTTCTTTTTATTCAAAAAAAGTCGAGGCAATATGTAATCTAAAATATTATCACGTAAAATCGGATTAAATGTTATTGTTTATAATTATAAATTAAATTGATATTTAATTTCTGTTAACAGTAATCCCACCAAAAAGAAAGTCAAATCGAATCCTGAAAAAGTTGTCAAAGACGAGTATTCTTCAGATAAAGAAGAAGAAGAAAAGGTAAATTTGATCTCATAACCAACTTAATATAATTATATTTCTTGCCATAGTAATATTCGTTACAGTAACATATTAAATGTTGCTAAATTCTCATTAAAGAATGACCTTTTTAAAAATGCACAAACAAACCTAGTTTAAATTATAATTTATAATAAAATGTACAATAGTGATGTTAATTTAAATACAATGAATTAATAAAATGTTTTTATTAATTTACACTATGCGAATTAGGTTGGATTAAGACCTCAAACTTAGAGAAACTCGTTTTTTAAATGAGATCTATCTTATTATCAAAGAGATCCTGGAACATCATAATGAAATTATGCTTGCACTAAAATGCTTACCCTTTATTGGGAAATGAAATAAGACACATTCTGAAAATAATAGTGTATTAAAACTCATTTAAAAAGTAATAAACATTTTAAATCTTATGTTTTGAATTATTTCCTTCCTGCAATTTCAACGAACTAAAAAAAACTAGTAAATTATATATATATTTTTTTTACAAAAGTCTTTATACACAACTTATTTTTCAGTTACAAATAATTCCAGTTTGTTAAATATTTTTAAAGTTAAGAGATTCCTTCAGAAATAAGTAGAATATGCCCACTGGCCTATAAATCAGATTTATAATTTTAAAAAATATGTTGCATGTTTATACTTCTACTTTAGCAATTTCTATAGATTTTCATCAATTTTTCCAGCTTTGCTCTTAAAATAATATTGCTGGTGGTGACCCCATAAAAAGGGTATCAAAATAACAAAAATTACTAGCCGACCCCCATGATAATTATTCAATGAAAAACTCCCTGCCCACACGTTCAGGTGAAAGATGTTAGCGAATCTTTTATGGTCAAAAAATAAAAAAGTTTAAGGGTCTGGTTATAGATGGCAACATATGGCTTGTTTAAAAAAACAGAACAGATGTAGTATAGGACATTTGGTTCAGTTTTTTTTTTTTTTTTTCTACGAAAATTTTTTGTTAAACATAGTTCTGGGAAGTTGCCAGATTGAAAGTCGCCAAAAAAATCGGAAAATACCAACAATGTCAGGTGGGGTTGCCATACTATAAATTTATCCCCCCTATGAAACATGCCAAAAAAAAAACTTGTGCGCCTAATGTCCTATACTACATTTGTACCACAAAAAATGCTAAAATTAATTGTTCTGAACAAATTTTGAAGAAAAAAACATTGATATTCATGAGAGAAAAGTACTATTCGTCACAGTTTCGGGAAATTCCCATTTTTTTTTTATATCGCATTTTAAGATCAGTTGTGGACGAGACCCAAAAAAAGGATCTTTACTACTGAAATAGTATATATGATTTCTTAACATTATAAAATTTCTTGCATTAATGCCAGTATTTTACAAAAATTGCAAGTAACTTATAATCCTAATTCATCAAATGATAATCATGTTTAATCTGCATTTGCATACTTTACAGCCTACCACCCATTGTGAAACTTGCAATATCGACTACAAATCCAGAAACAAGCTCTTTGCTCACCTTAAAGAGAGCGGACACGCTGTTTACAAAAATGAAAATTCAAAACATAACTCTTCTAGTGTGTCAACAAAGAAAAGAAAGAAGAAAAAGTGTTAAGATAGCTCTATTTTAGTCTTTGTAAATGTGTAGTATAATTATATTAAAATTCTCATCTTATTAAGTTATTCTACTTATGTCTCGTATATATATTATTGCTGTAATATAAACTTCTAATCACAAAATTCAATTTTCTTCTAGTCTCAATATCAGTAGGTATTGATATTATTTATTTGATACTAAGAGTATCAGTGTTAACGCTAGATTTTAAATAATATTGTGGCATCAAAAATAGTCCAAATTTTAAAATGTTGTAATTCTTAAATGCATAGTGTAACTCTGCAGTCGTCATTACTTATTAGTTATCATTGCAGTTACATTAATTATCCTACAGGTTTTAAGTTTTCTATTGATTATTTATTTAAACTAATTTTTTTACTTAGCTAGTACAACATGCATTTGAGGCTCTAAAATTATTTTCTACCAAGAATAAATTGTAACTGTCAAGTTTAAAAAAAATGTAAGAAAATATATGGTAGCACTTTTTTATAACTATTTTTCCCAAAATTCTTACAGTTGAAGTTTAAAAAACTCACGCTAATTTAAATGTTAATTTGTAATTTATAGTGTGACATATATTAGGTTCAAAATAATTAATATTCAGTTTTACAAACAATGTTATTATAATTGTATAACAATGATCACTGTGTATGCCCTCACTAAATATATTTTAATAACAATATCTCTTAAAGTTTGGAAGTATGTAGAATAAAATTAATTCAGCTATTTTCTAGTTTTCCTTGCTCATTTCGGCTGCTTTTTTTTTCTTTCAAGAATCATTTTCAGTTAAATAAATTGAATATATTTTCATTTAAAATATTTGCCCATTTCTTTTTGAAATTGCCTTTTTACATAACCACGAACAGTCGGAAGATATTGACAGCTCTATTTTCATTAATTTTTCTGTATTACAATGACTTTAAGTAATAAATATTTTATATGTTAACTAACCTACTAAAAGTATTGTATCATGTAATTTATTACATGCAAGACTATCATAAGTTGGACAAAGGAAAATGTGATTTTTTTTTTTTTAAGTCAAACATGGTTTAAATTAAACTAAAAATTTTAAATACATTCACTGGCATATTATTGTAATTAGTTTCTTATTAAAAAAAATTAGATTTTAACATCAGAATTGAAATTTAATTGCATTTAAAATGGTTTCTTTATTTATTAAAAAAAATACTGTTTTTGATTTCATAAAATTTTTGATGAAATAAATTTTTAACATGAAAAATATTCTAGAAGCAACGCAGAGTAAGAACACAAACTACAAAGAGTTATATTAATTTGGGAATATTTTTTTAAAGAGAAATATTTTGACAATTTCAAAGTTTTAAGTAACCACAAAATCCACGTGGTTTATGAACAGCATCTGAATTTTAATACGAAAATTACTTGCGTATAATGAGTCCTAATATGTAAAAAAGAATATCTAGTATAAACTATCGAAATTTTGTGAAACATAAAAAAAAAGTATTCTTGTGTTCTTTAACAGTTACTTTTCTTTGTGCATCTGCCGACGCTTTACATTTTTTATGTAAGTTTTGAGATTGTCGATCTTTTTCTGTCTCTAGGTAGTATTCCTTGATCGGACTTAAAAAATAATAAATTAATGAATATTTAAATAAGTATAAGGCATAAAAAAAGTACTTACAAAACAAAGAGTTACTGTAAGACTACAAATAGAGAGAAATACAACAAAGAGACGTATTGCTTCCATAGAGAGCAAGTTAATTATATTGTAAATGTAAGATTTATGAGTTAAAAGTTTCAACAGATATCCGTGGAGGACTAAACTAGTTAAATCTTATAAATTAATTTAGAGAAAATATGCTTAAAATTGCACTACCATTTCATATATACCTAAAATGTTTATAAAATCATTTTATGCAAAATATTTTAAAGTATTTTATTTAACAATTAAAATATGTTGACAAAAATTATACTAAATTTTTTGACAAATTATTTTTCTGATAAACAATTGAATACTTTAATATATATTGCTTATAAAATATCTGTTAAAATATTCTAAATGTTCTTTAATTGATATCCATTATGGGAAACTGCAAAGATAAGAGTTAAAATGTAAAATAGGAATTGAGGTAATCATGAAAAGATGTTTCCTGAAACAAAAGAATTAACATATAGGAACCTATATATTAAAATATGTTACTAGTTTATAAAAAAAATATTTTTCAGTTAATGCCAAATATAAGCATTTTATACTGTAATGTAAATGAAAAGTTTATTTTAATTTTCCTCCTTATGTTGCATTTGTTTTTAAGAAGATATTATTTATACATTGATAAATAATTAGAATATATTAAACTAAACCAACTTTTGTTAGGGTTTGAGCCTGTTGTTGGTCGTCTAGATTTATATTTGTACAATAATATTGAACTTTGACCTTGGAGACCTACTAGCCAAATACGAGTAAAAAAACACTGATGCAACTAGAGGACCTTTCTCAAGGAAAACCACGAAATTTTCCATATATACATGGTAAAACGATTTTCTGAATCAATTACTATCAAAATATGGCATGGTTGCTAGTCATAATTTTTTTTAATATTGATATCCTAATTTAAATAAAATATATGTATATAAGTAATGAAAGTTAGTGTATTTTATTTGGATCGTTTGGAAGTAACACATGTAAAACTATCAGAAAATTGTTATTTCGAGAGAAATTATTAAAAGTTTAAGACATTCCTTTAACATTTCCAAACTGTTAATATACTCTACTCATAACTAAAACAACTACTTTACCAAATAACTAACAAACTGGTGTCATCCAAAGATAAATGTAGTCGTAGATAAATATTGAGTCAAAATTGGTTGTTGCTATTGGAAATGTTAAAGTTGGTGCGGATTTTAATATAAACCTTCCCCTATGCATTTTTTTTTGTATACCAATGTGTAGTAGACTTTATTCCTTACAAAATAGTATATTACATTTAGCCCAATATGGAGGCCGAAAAACAGGGGTGGTTCGTTTTTTCTCCCAATGGGAGTCATCACTCGAGTATCTAATAATTTAACGTTGACACAAAAAGGTGTAAATTTGTCGCCTACGCTTTTAGTCTTCTTTCCAGTGGTTATTTCTGGGCCTCCTAGTTGCTCAGTGCATAAAGGCGTTCAGCTGATAAGCAGGAGGACTGCTAGTTCTGCCCGTGCATTGAACTTGACAAAAAAAAATGCAAAAAAGCAGTGAACTTGCGATCAGCTTATTGTCAGCTTCGCTAAAAAAGTACTAGAAAGTCGTTCAGAACATATAATGAATTATATTGGCGTGTGTACGGGACTGGTGCACGATAAATCTGATCGGGGTCCAATGTCCTAACGCCAATTGAGGTTGCGTCTGATGCCAGCTCAGGTGTTGTCCTCCTCATCTGATCATGGTTCAAAAATACCAGACATCGTTCCCGGGTCTTTCCTACGAGATAGGCCCCAAACCGTCGCCAATAACGCACTGTTCAGCTATAGTGCGAAGTTAATTAACCAAACCAGTAGTTATTTTCGCTTAGTGCGCTTGTCCGAGCGCCTTAACTATTTGGCTACCACAAAAGATTTCTTAATTTTGAACAACAGTTAAATGGCGAATGTAACACGTCATGGCACACTACCCTAAGATAATGAAAAGTTTAGTAGTGAAATACTAGTTTAGTTGTTCTTTCCTTCATGGGACCGTAGTAATTCGAAATTGTACTATTATATTTTGTTATCTTTCCTTCGGGGTAGATTTCGAATGGTCGGTAATAGCTCATTGTGCAACTTCTGCTTTTGAACCTTGTAGTTTGGTAGTCAAATGTGGCAACATTCAATTTCCTTATGACGTCATTACAAATCCGTTGTTGCTGCAGCAGATGTCGAAAAGTGTATGTTTTCGTCTATTCTCGAAAAATAGAAATTGACATTTAGCACAGATTTCAGTTCGGTAGGGAGTTTTGTCAAAATTATTCTTTTCTATCTTTATTTAGAACGTTCATATTGTTTTAACAAGCAATCAGGTGCTGACTATATCATTGAAAAACTACAAATCGTACCGGTATACTGAAATCAACGAATTGCGAAATTCTCCGTTATGTCTGCAAACACGGATGCAACCGAAGCTGCTGCTCTCGCTCACGAAGAAAGTGCTTCCGACAATCAGCTGAAGGATGCGGAAAAGAGCGAAGAGGCCAAACTGCGAGCCAAGTACCCCCAAGTCCTCCGACCTGGCGGTTCCGTTTTCCTGCAAAAAAGACTGCAGAAGGGACAAAAGTACTTTGATTCCGGCGACTACAACATGGCCAAAGCTCGGGGCGGTCAAATCCGACCCACAGTGCCAGTTGTCCCGCAGATCCCCACTGGCGATGCTATTCCTACCCCTGAAGATCTGCCCGCCCGCAAGACATCCATAGTGCAAAGCAAACTGGCCAACGAACTCTCGTAGACTGGTCAGCTTCGGTTTCTCTTTCTTTTCCCTCCAAAAATATTTATTTTGAAATATTTCTGGTGTTTTTTTTTTTGTACATTCGAAAAGCGTGAAAGCTACCAGCGTTCCAATTGTAATCTAAAACTTGCCATAATGTCCTGAAGCAAATATATTTTCGACAAAAAGAATTTCGAGTTGTAAATCTAGCATGCTCTACCCTTTTTATTCGTTCAGACATCATGTATCTTCTTTCTTTTAAATTGAGTGAATAAAAATACAGTTGTCTTTTGTAGCATGCATTTGATCTGAGTGTATTGTAAGAGAATTTTAGCAGATATAGTGCAAAGTTATATATAACCTCCACCTAACACTTAAGAATATGGTTAAATGAAGCTTAAAATGCTATACATCATTAATAAATTCTTGTTCTACGGATAATACTTATATATTGGTTATGTGCCATTTTGTCACTTCTATGAGTGTTACAAGAATAAAGTACAAGTGCATTGCTGTGAAATAAAATATAAACTATGCAAAAATTTCACTGTTTTGTTTCTATTGGTTAAATATTCAATACTTGTATGTGTATTCGTTACTTTGTTTTTGCTTCTCTAAATTATTTCAATTAAAAAGTATTACTGAGCTTTTACAATGTTTGTACACATTATTTATGTACAACAAATGGTTATATTTTTATTGCAACTTAGCATATATTTATTAAACTGATTAATAATCTAAAAATTTCAATTAACCGCTTAACATTAACAGCAGATAACACATGGACCATAACTTATAAAATTTTCTTATTAGAAATATTTGCTTATTGAGTAGTATCTAGTTTGCAAGTATTTCTTTTATCCTTATCATAGTTTACTTAATGTGCATATATTTAATTTGTATGTTCTGAGTCTTTAATTCTTTCAAGAATATCCTTTAATTACGCGAGCAAAATATTTATCGAGAAGTATTTTTACAATAAGTTACCTTCAACATATTATTTCATTTCCTCTTTTACATGCCAAGTTGAAATATAGAATTTATATTCACACGAATAGTTGTACTTATTACTGTTGTTAATACCAAAATAAATTCTTGATTTTACTGCAAACAGCTTGTTAAAGTTGGATGTTTATTCAAATTGTTCTTTAAAGCAATGTTTCCCAAACTGGGATAAATCCCTTGAAAGGGTCATGATAATGCTCAAATGAATCTTGCAAAATACTTTATACCTTTTTAATTACATGCTTAGGTTTAGGAGCAGTGGAGAGCGGGGTTAAATACCACCCCAGTTTGAGAAAATGTAAACAAATATTCTTAAAAATTGTAAGGAAATTGAGCATTTTCCCCCTCACACTCGACATACAATCGCTGCCACTGCTTATTAATATGAACAGCATTGTAGTTCTAAAATAAGGCTTTTGTTTTAAAACCCAGTATACACTTATTTCATGTCAATATAAGATTACAAATAGTATTGCTATAGCAAGAAATCTAGTTTTAGCAGTTCTGCCACTAGATATACTTCCTAATTTTTTCGGATTATTTGAAATTTTAAACTTTTAAATACTGAATACATCAGGGTTCGAAATTAACGGGCGCACAGTGTACCTAACTTTTCTGAGAAACTGATTTTATTTGCTATTCCAAAATACTCAATTATTTAAGAATCCAGTTTCCCATGGTGCACGCTATGCTGGATAACCAACTCGGAAATATTCTGGATAACCAACTCGCCAATAACAACTAAAACATCCGGTTTCCAACTTGCGTGTGCACTATGTAACGGCATTGTAATCGGGTTTTACCAGTAATCCCTTGTTGGTTCGGCAAGTCTTCTAACTGCTACGAATTTGTAGTTTCTATGGATTACAATACTGAACTACGGGGTTACAGAAACTTCATTAAAAAATACCGATAACGTATATATTCTGTGCATAATCCGATAAATTTAAGTAAATATTTCATTAAAAGTCGAGTGAGCGTTGGCTTATGCAACTCGTTAAGAATTGGAATGCAAGATGCCTAATTTGAGTTAAACGTGCTGATCTTGATTCACAATTCGGTTTCTGCTGAATGTTTTGCGCACCCATATAATATTCAGTGCACTTGCTTTGAAAAGTTAATTTCGACCCCTGGAATATATATTTGTAATTGTGGTTGTTGTATAACATGTTTGAAACTGATAGTTGTATAAATTTATTGGTAAAGGTTTAAAAAAAAAAAAATCCTTGTCATTATTTTAGCTAGCTCCATTTTTGAAATACATCAATCAAGACAGTAAGAGAATTCACAAAGATTGTAATGACATATGAGAAGTCATGCTCTATTTTTTAGACTTGGTTAAATTAGCAATTTAATAAGACATATAGATATTATTTTAATGTAACTTAGCTTTAGTTATGGTCACTTCACCTACCCTTGGCTTATTTGTTTGTAACAGGCCTGGCCCTGTTATTCATTTTAAATTACTAGGCATATATTTCACTAAAACAGCAAATAGTAGAGTTTGACTATATGTTATTTGCTTTTGTTTTTCATTTAACTAAACTACTGTTATGGGAGGCCTTTAAAGTCGTTATATTTGATTACTAGCTGTTTGGCCCCTCGTATCTGTTGTTCCCTCTAGTTACTAAGCAACATTCTATATAGATAGTAAAAACATTTTAACATGTTTTTATGTAATATTCTAAAATTGTTAAAATCATTAAAAAAAATTAATGGAATTTTGCAAATTTGAGCCTCAGGTGCACATCTTGAGGATGAATAGTGCTTATATACAAATTTCCAACCTTATTTATGCAAAGGAAGTAAGGTATTTTGCGATGCACCTATAGAAACTTTCGTTTATTGATAAGCGTACAAGTATTTTAAAAGGACAGTCCCATACGGAGAGAGAGGCCGGGAGCATGCCCTGCATAACATTTCATAAATGAGAATTGCTTAGAAATATATATATATATAGTAAATCTGAAGTTGACACATTTTCTTAACACTGCATTAGAATAACATTGACAGCAGTTGTAGTGCTAACAAAAAATCTGGTATGCAAGTGTTCCAATATCACCACCCACCATATAAAGTTGTCATAATTTAAAAAGCCCCTTAAATCCAATTTTTTTTGTAGATTCTCCGATTTGTTTTTTAAAAAAAACACATTTTTATAACTTTAAAAAGCCCTAAATCAAATATAATGGCCCTCTGCTTTTTTCCCAACATGAATATAGATAACATTTAATAGCAAAACTTTGTAAATGAAACATTTGGGAATTAAAAGAAGTCTATTAAAAATAGTGTTGAAAGTCCCATCTTATCTAACTTTAATACTTATATAACTATCTAACTTAATAACTACCTTATCCAACTTTTCTTTCAATGGTGAATGTAATTAATTAGATTAGTGTGAAAAAAAACTTTTAAAGTGTCAAAACTCATATGCATTTGGAAAGCATTACATATTATCTGGGTAATGAGGCTACTACATTATACTTAATATAAGATTTTACAAATATATTCTAAAGAGTACAAGTCAGTGTATGAATTGGCAAAACTAATCAAAATAACTATGGCAATTGAAGAAATTGGTTCAAATATTTTTTCCAATAAAAGAAAATGTCCATTTTAATTTTTTTTTATTCACAGATAGCTTTACAGAGTTTTGGAAATTGGGATAACAAATATGTTGGTTTTCCACCTTTGAAAATGAGTTTTATGAAAATGCCAATGAAGGAAATATACAAAATCTTAACACACATTTCCCTATTCTGCAACAACAGTTTTTGCTCGTTTAGCAGGAGGCAATGCCCCATTTTCATCATCAATTATCTTCTTCTTGGATGGAATATCCTTCTCGGTAGGTTCGTAAAATACTACCTCTTCGCGTACATCTATATCCATGGCAGCTTCTAAAACAGAAAAAAGATACTTTGATATTTGACAAAGATGTATTTTGAAATCTTAAATATTATTTGCAGAAAAGAATATTTGAAACATATTTATAAATTAGGTGTCCTTGTACAGTTTGACTTGCTCAAGAACCAAAGCCTAAAAAAATATAACAATTTGTAAATACTTCGGCTAAAGTTAAGCATTATGGTTATTTAATTTTTAGGTAATCTTTACCAAATTGAAACTATTTGTTGTACAAGATATCACTAATAAGTATTGCAGTTCTTTATGATTAAAACTTTAGTTATGTTTACTTCAATTTTAATTATGGAATTTCCAATAAACTCCCTTTATATTTCATATATGCAGTAAATGAATTTATAATCTACACTAAGAGGTTAATCCCTTTGCTCCGCTGATTCTCTGCCAGCCCACGGAGAATTGCTAAGCAATCCTGCTGAACAAAATGTCATTGTACAATTCTTATTCTACAATGAAAATATTTTGAAATCGGAGAAATAGTTTTAAAAAAATCAGGTTAATCGACATTTACAGATATATAACAGCCGGATACCTAAAGTAAAAAAATAAAAAATTTAATCTGACAATATATTTGTTTTAATGGTCCGGTTAATTGAGAATTTCTGATAGTCAAATGCCGGATATCTGGATACGTTTTTCGAAAGGTTGTCAAGTAAGGCATTCCTTATTTTAAAAAAAGATTTTTCAAAATATCTAAATTAGAACAGAAATCTTGTGCAAATATACATAAAAAATACAAAATAATTGAATTGATAACTTCTCTTCTTTTGGCGGTTTTGGTTGGTGTGCTTTTCAGTAGGTTAAAAAAAAACTAAAGGTGAAGTTAGTACAACACTTAAGTGAACTTTTGAATGCCAATTATAGTATACAAATAGAATTCCAAGAGAATCATTATTATATTCAGACATCCAGCTTACTAATTTTGATTAAACTAAAGCGATTCAGTAATCATATAATTATTGTTCAAGAAATACGTATAAAGTTTGTTTCTTAAGTCTTCTTGCAAGTTACAAGAAATTAATTATAATTTATGCCATTATCTAGCAGATAAACTCAATTAATCCAAATATTCTGTATTCGCACAAATTCCAACAACTTCTAAAACATACACTTCCCTATCAAAAGATAAAATATAATGGCAAATTATGGGATTTGATTAA
The DNA here is from genome assembly GCA_963932185.1 of Troglohyphantes excavatus. NCBI lineage: Eukaryota > Metazoa > Arthropoda > Arachnida > Araneae > Linyphiidae > Troglohyphantes > Troglohyphantes excavatus. The sequence continues at coordinate 50,760,167 of OZ010673.1, forward strand.
TATAAGGCTTAACTTCCACAGATTAACACAGAACTTGGGATTTGGCACAAACATACACATTTAACTTTTTTTGAAAATTCAAAAACTATTAGCCACATGACATGTTATTCGCCAGAATCAAAAGTATTATTGGATTGTTAGAAAATATATATCTTTCACAACCAATACATTTTGTAGACACTTTTTAACTGTACATTATTATTACTGAAATCCGGCTATTTTGAGATACAAGGATCCATTTCTAAATAAGAGTAAATTTATGCTAATGATGTAAATTTCTATATGACCTATTTTTTCATTTATATAACAGTTATGTCATTGAATGCACTTGAAAAAGTATATATTTGTGAATAGCTTTAGTAAATCAACTTTTATCAAGTTTATACAAAGCATGTGAAAGAAAAGTAATTACCAGTAATACCGGAATCTTCTTCTGCCTTTTGAGTTTCTTCATCTTGAATTTGTGGTTGAACATCGGCTAGATCACCTTCAAACTCAAACTCTTGGTCTTTTATATCAGAACTATTAATATGAAAAAATAATTTTACATTCAATACTGCAAAGAAACACAAATACATTATTTAATTATATTCATTTAGATAAAAGCAAGGTAAATAACCTTACAAATACAAAGTAGTTTGGGGTCAACCGAATTAAATAAGATTAGTTGTAAAGAAGACTAAGAAAGATGTTCATTCTGAGAATGTTTTTATACAATATTACAGAGTTGCCACTAAAAATTAAGAATATAATTTCCCGACTATTGCATAATCAAAGAGAAGTAACATATTTTTTTTTATATTGAAACCAATTAATGTTGAAGATCATAAAAATTAAATTTATGTTAATAATAATCTAAAAAAGCATGCAAGAAAGTAAGGTACTTTATATATGCATTGTCTTTTGAAACGAAGTATTACTTTACTACGCATTACACAAATATGCATCGCTCTCCCCTCATGGTTAAAATTAGGAAGCTTCCATAGAAATAATAAAATTAAAGGACAACAGATATCTAATTTTTGTCAATTAAATTTAAAGAATTTGCATAAAAAGCGTGGAAAAAAATCCTGTGTTTTGGCTGTTACACCAATAAAACAACAAATATAAGAAGAAAGAACATTACAAGGATTTAAAAAGCTGAAAAGCCAAGTTAGTTCTATCACATATTGCATTAACATTGTACTTTTGTTAACCTACTTGTGTTTAATAAATATAAACATCAAGTTACTCTAATTTTTATTTTATCAAGATGTGAAATTGAGGTCTAAGCTACAAAACGGGTGTTGTACTTTGGTCCAAATGTAACTTTTTTTCTTTTAAAAAAATTACATTAAGGACAACTTGAGGAAAAAAATAGTTGCTGCAACCACTTCCATGAGGCCTTGTGTGAAACTAACCATTGGGCCTTTAAATATGGAGAGTTGAAATACAACCTACCCCCCCCCTAAAAAATTTTTACTTCTAATTTTATTCAATGCAGAGTCCATATATTTAATACAGAAAATTTTCAGAGAAAAGATCCACAGCGCAAATGATTAGTAAACATGTATTTCCTAAGATATATAAATAACCACAAATAAAAAATTATTTAATGAATTTTTTTTTTAAAAAGTGAGAATACATTTTCTTTTTAAATATTTTTATCGTCTCTCTAAAAGTGTGGGGCTGTCACACACCCTTAAAAACGGTCCTGCTTTCCTCATCCACCCGCTTTTTGCTGAATACTCGACGAAAATGTAAACGGTCATTCACGTTTTAGGAACGGATATGGGAATGCCCCTCACGAATGTTGAGGCGAAACACTTTTGTACTTTCAGTGATGTACACCTTCTTTCATTACACTCTAATAAGAATTTTTTTGTTATAAAGATGGACAACTTCTAGCCTCCATTAGCCCGTTATAATGAGGATAGCAGAAAATCTTTCTGCAAGAGTTCATGCTCTTTCTGCGACAGCGTTATCATGATTCTACGAGGTTCATATTCCCATTATAATATAATTTTTACTGGCTCATTTGTAAACGGTTCCCATACATATTGCTGAAAAGTTCTATTTAAATATCTTGTATTGCGTTTGAGAATATACAGAACTAATATAGTTTTACATTGCAAACGTTTTCATTTAAAACTCATCTTGCACACGACTACTGAGCAGTAGTAATATTCTTACCAGTGCTGTAAAGACAGAGTAACTTCATATTGTTGTAGGTCATCTATACAATGCAGCTCACAGCTACGAACTTCCAAATCGGCTAATGTTTTATCAGAAATGTCATCTATTAAAAAAAATCAAACCAGGAAATTAACCTTAGACAACAAATAATAAAAGCATAGAGGAATAATCAAAGAATGGCAAGCTGCAGATATAAAATATTAATTAAAATAATTTTTCTCAAAATGTGTCAGTGAATACCTAATATAGGAAGTTTTAACTACAAACACACACTATATTTTCATTCTGTAAAATTCATATAAGACAACAGAGAACAAAAAATAGCCAAATTTAAAACGGTGTTGAATCAGCACATGTGGTGCACGCTTCGGTCTCTGAGAAACGTGATTGCCGAGATTTTGACTAACATTTTTCGGCTCGTGCACTGTTATCCACGGTAGTTATTACAATAATAATTCTTTTGAATTTCAAAAGTAATTAAACATTTAAAATAAAAGCATAACATTTTAGATATAGATGTGAATATTACTATGTTCAATAGAAAAAAATGTCATCACTGATTGCTATTTGTAATTTAAGCATTTTTCTTTGATTTTGAAATGGAAGATTTTCAAAGATTTTTAGATAAATTACTTTGTAAGGAATAAGATAGATTTTCGAAATTTTTAATATAAATAATAAAATTTCCAATTAATTATTAATAAAAATATTTTTATGGAGTACAAATTACATGAAAATAATGTATGTGTGTTTAATAGATTGCCATATATAAATAAAACCATACCATCCATTTCTTCTGGATCACCCGATATTATGATGCGAGCTAAAAAATAAATCATAAAAATAGTTTAAATATTTTTTACAAAAGAACATCTTAAATAGAGCTACAAAATTTATATGTACGCAAGATATTATTTCAAATAAAAATATATATATCAAGTAACATGGTAATAGTAACTGGTTGCAAAATGAGATCAATTTAAATAAGGTTTACTAGGTTTAAAAAAGTATATACTAGAAAAATGCATATAAAATAATTAAATTAATGATAAAAACATTATGTAAAATCGTAACTGGAGATTACATAGAACTCCGTAATTTAACTATGAGATTTAAATGTACATTTTTAAAACTTAACTCATTGATTAAATTTTTTAATTGTAATTAGTTACAACCGAAACTTCTTACAGTTCAATGTGTTTCAGCAATAGCTTATAATGTTTAATTTTAAGAAAATACTTAGAAATTTAATAGCCCTTAATGAAGGAAGTACTTACCCTAAAGTAAACACATCTTTATATATAATTCTCTTATGCAGTGATTGAAAAACGCTGTTTTTCTCTACTCAGAATGGCAACAGTTAGTTTGTTTACAAAAATCTGTTGCGTCCGCTTTTGTATTTGCCCATTATGTAAGCCTTTTTGATGATTAACCACTTCAATTCATTAGCAAATAATTATTGTGACGATGTCAGCTTAAATTAGGAAGAATATAAGCCGTATTATATTAAAAAAAGAAGTTTTGTAAAACATATCCAAATTGCAATTGAATAGAGAATTGACATGGCGCCATCTGTTGGCAATTTTGAAAACTAGATTTGCATGAACCCCATTTGTATGCATATTAACTCAGTAAATTACACATTTCTGGTAGGCAAGAATATGGTCTTATTTCTGGTAGGCTTAACGTCAATTACATCCAAAACAAACTACCAATAATGTTAGAAATTGAGGTAAAACGCAGGGAAAGGTATAAAAATAACTTGGGAAAATAATAAATAATGGTAGACTTGCCACTGGTACCATTATTTTCCCAATTGTAGTTTTTAAAAAAAGTTTTAGTTTTAATGATTTTATATTAATTTAATGGTGAAAAAATGTATTGATGCCAAGATGAATTATAATTTAAATTTTCAGTTGCAACTTTTAACGTTTTTAGTAATATAATTTAAAAAGTATTGTTACTGGGACACATTGTTATTGTGTCCTACCTTATAGGGAGCGAAGCGAGTATTGGTTTGCGAAGAAAACTTATGAGGATTGCATTGCAATCCTCTGGGTTTTGGCGGAGCGTCAGCCGAGTCTCCTAGTCTTTAGTAAATTGTAACAAACTAAAATATTAATTTTCCAAACTTCCAAGTTACAACAAAAACTAGCAAAAATAAAGTACTGGTAAGTTAAATTTAATAGCATTAATTATCATTACAAAAGAAAATGGAAACGATAAATTTGAATAATTTAACACCATTTATAGCAATTACATTAAGACACATAAATATAAGATATAACTGCTTAAATATACTAACTACTCTAGGCAGACAAAGTTCTATAATACAACAAAAGGTCATTTATAAAGCATATTTAATTGCATAATGTGGGAATGTTAACTTTTCCACGGAAATGACCACAAGATTAAAAATTTTCTCCATCTTAGATTGCATTGGTATAATAGTTCTTGAAGTAAATGTCATAACCATCTAATACTTGTATCTAAATTACTGCACGGGCATGATAGTTAATTTAGACATGAACAACCCTGCCAAAATAAAAAAAAAAAATTAAGTCTGTTTAAAGTTGGCTGCATTATCCATGGCTTGTTTAAAAGACATGCTAAAATGAATTATTTTAAAACACATTTAAAAAAAAAACATTGATATTTCTGAGATTAACTTATGATTTATCACTGTTCCTGGAAATTCTCTTTCTTTTGAGACCTCATGTGTTAAAATCCATTGTGTATAAGGGCAGTAAAAGGGATATTAACTACTGAAGTAATATATATGTTTTTAACAATTTCTTTTTTGAGGAAATGCAAATATTAAGTTTGATCATTTCCCTGCAATAACATTATTTTCCAAGATAACACAATAATCGAACTGCGCACTATGTTCGTTTGCAAACTTCGAACGTCAAATAATTTAAAATGCTTGTAAATCTGTAGACAACCCAACTTCATTTAAATTTATGCTAGGAGGTAGAAAAAGAAATGGTTTTAGATATTTGTGACAGCTGTCGATTAAAAACATGGTTTGTGTCCTTGGAACTGGAATGAATAATATGAAAGAAATTTAATATGAAGAAATAAAAAAAAATTCTGTTTAGTTGACTATGAATTATGTAAAGAGTGACATTCCTACCAAATTTGAATATAATAGATGAAAAACTGACAAATTGCATGCATATAATTTGTTAGAAAAGGATATATTTTTAATACCTGAATTTTGTACAGTAACCTCTGGTTGTACCATATGTAGCCTTTCTTTTAAAATCTATAAATATGAACATTTAAAATGAAGTATTACTATAAAATTAAAATAATATATATATATAGTAAATTCATATGATTATTTTTAAAGGAATATTAATAAAAAACAAACATTTCAATTAAACTTTTAATTTAGTTGTTCCAGATAAGAAACAATAGAACTATAAATAACACAAATACTAAGTTCAATACTTACTTTATCTCCCAGAGTTCGGATTGTTAAAGTTTCAACATTCAGTTTAACGATAATCTATATGAGAAATTAAAGAAAGAAATTTCAGCTTATTTTCAACTTATTAAGAAAAGTATTTTTACTTTTTAATGAATCTTTAATTTAAATATATTTGAATTAAATTATGAATATTGCTACAATTAAAAAAGAATAAGGAATCATGTTATACGGCAAACTAATAGAAAGATACAGTAATAAAGGCAATACAATTTCATGCTTGTTAATTTTGTATTTTTATAAACTAATTTATCATTAAAAATATTTTATTCAGTAGCAAAATTTCATTTGGATTTCTTAATTTGTTAATGTAATACATTTAAAATAATGTATATTAGTTTGCTAATGCATTTTTTAGATAGGGTTATCTAAAATTTAGTGTCTTGGAATTTGAGAAATTTTGATTTCAAGAATATAATGTATTGCAAGCACAAATAGTAGGCCCAGGAATACAAGACAGATAACACCAAGAAAATTTAAATTTGAGTATTTTCAAGAAATACTCATTTAGAAACATGAGTAAAATAAATATATATATATTCTTATTCTTATGTGTATGTGAACCCCCAGAATAGAAGTTATGATACTGAAGTGTTTTGATATGAATAATTTGAAAATTCTAAACCACACAAGTCAAAAAATATTATCCTACTTGCTTCAGCGAATTTTAATCTATTGCATTTAACCTTAAGTAATTTTGAAAGAATTACTTGATTTCAGAATTACATAATTTAAAAAAAAAATGACTAAGAAAATGGAATGTTTTTTAAATGATTTACTGCAGTTACAATAAAATATTGATGTGATCTGCCCAATATATAATTTTTAACTGTTTCTAAAGCAGTAGAAATGTGTTGTTTAAATTTTCATAGACTTGTATGCAAAGGTAGCACAACAACTTAATATTTTACGAAGCCCCAACAGAATAAGTCACATGGGGTCATAAAAGGAAATGTAGGAAGCCAGCTGTTAACACTAAGCAAATTGGTCTGCCGCAACTAAAGTAACAGCGAGGTAGCTTCTGTGTTAAAGGAAAAACAGAATTTCTATTTTTCATTTTAAGTTTATTAGACATTTTCTCCTTTCATTCTTGTAATACTTCTTATCATTCTATGTTGCTAATTCATTTTAAAATCAGATTATTATTTCTGAATAACCCTGCATTTGGTTTAATATCAAAATAAGCAACTAATAAGAATATCTTTAAAAAATTTAACGCAATTTTACAATTAATTAGAATATTTTAATACCATAGAACCTCATTGTAACAAATTTGTAAAAATTTAAATAATAGAGGTTGAAGACCATTTAAATTCTATTATTTGATAGGTTGAATAATCAACAAACAAAAATGTGTTTGTATATTATGAACACTTATGGCACCTCCGTCAGTTATTAACCAAACAGGAAACAGACCCAGAAGTAATTTATTTTTTAATGAAAGTAAGATCAACATGAACAAGGATCTTGCTCTATGGATTAATGCAGGGTATAGGTACAAATATTTTCCACCTATGACGTTGAAGGATGTTTTTTATTAGATATAATAAACACTTTTTATAGATAACTACACTCAAACCTGTTTTTGTGCGGTGGATAGGAACAGTATATAAAAAAAACATATAAAAAAATTCACAAGTAGCTATAAAAACATAGTTTTCGCAACACAATTAAAAAATATTTTGTTTATGCGGTGGATAGGGACCGCATAAAAAAAGTCTCACATAAAAAATAACTCAAAACCTTACAAAATAACTAGGAATTGTTTTTTTTAAACGATATTAAGACACGACTTTTGGAATTGGATTTAGAAAATACACATGCGGACATTTTTAAATATTTTATTTACATATAGTTATTTTACACATACAAAACGTATAACCATTATCCTTCGTAGTCTGACAATACGCGAACTTGGTTCAAAATCGCTTTCGTCACTTGAAGATACTACCTTGCACTCGTTTAGAGATGACTTTTTTTCAGTTACCATGTAGTCAGTGATCAGTTTTCGCGATGACCGTTGTTTCACTAGACGCTTGCATATGTCTTGGTAGCCAGATAATCAAATATGTTCCAATTTGATTGAAATTTTCATTTACCACACAAAAACAGGTTTGAGTGTACTGTATTTCTAGCGATGTACACACTATTGGCATTACATCCCCATTAGAATAATTTGTTATAAATCGGACTTTCATCATAACGAACAGCCTTTAGCCTCTATTAGTACTTTATAATGAGGTTCTACCGTTAAAGTATCAAACCGGAGAACTTTAAATGGCAATTTTTAAAATAAATTATACTAAACAGAATATACCTCTGGAGTCTTATCAGAGCAGACAAAGCACTTGGGATTTGGTTTCTCTAACTGCGAAGATGAAATCACCTTGTTTGCAACTGAATTCTCATTAAGCCAAGTCTATTCAATAAACAGAAATAAAACACATTATATTGTTGCTATTTTAAAGTAAAAATATTACATTTAGAAATTGATAGTAGGCAACATTACATAAACATTTTTTATCAGTAAATAAGGCAGCTATTTACATATATGTTATAAAGTATCACATGCCAATATAATGTATTATAAATAAGCAATCAGTGTTGTGCAACTTTCAGTGAGCCATGAATTGTCATATCTTATATCTATGGTTTGGAACAAGGACCAATGTCATAATTGATAGTTTTGAGAAAAATGCCTTCATAGTTTAAGGCTTAGCCCATAGAGCAATGATACAAATAGAGGAATAAAAATACTGATTTCCGTGTGTCCATCATTGAGACCACGTGATAGGCGGAAATGCCAATTCATTCATGCACCAATATTACTTGGCAGGTCTTGGCGACTTTAAGAACTAAACAAGATCGAAGTATTGTAATATGATTTTGTGTTTAATTTTGTACTTAAATATCGTTTTTTTGAACGAGTGGCACAATTTAAGGAAGTTTAACAGATATATTAAGGAGATTTTTCTTACTTTGTATTTTTTAAATCATTGCATTACGTTTTTATGTAAAAAATTTACCATAAGCGAAGTTCTTTCAATTGTTATTTGGTATACTTCAATAAGAAAATATGAACAATAAAACCTGAGAAATATAAAGAGTTTCGCTTCTTCGAGTATTCAACACAAATAAAATATTTTCGTTTCGTTAATGAAGAGGAAATATTTAGCGCATATTGTTTGAAAATAAGTAAATACGTACATATATATTAAGTTGAATATGGACAGAACTCCTTATCACCAAAAAAGAAGAAAGTGCGCCAAGTTTGAAACTCCTGCAGATGTCTGAACGCCAAATGCGGCAGCACTATAACCACGTGATGTTGGTTTTTCTTTTCAATGTTGACACCGCGGCCTTACGAGAGTCTGGTATTGAAGGTGCTCTCTATTTAATATTACAACTATCTGGCTTAGCCTAGTTGAAATGTTATGGGAATCACAAAAATGTTTTATTTGAAGGGTCAGTGAAGAATAACAACATTGGTTTCTATTTCATTTAAAATATATTAAAAAGTGTTTTATTTAAATGATAAAATTGACACTGGTTTTCCATGTTATAAGCAGCAGATATTTTATACACATCTTTAAATCTATATCATAACTTGTCTTATAATAAATAAAAATTTTACCAAAGATTAAAAAAAAAATAGTTAAAATATCCAACTTTATAAACCATTTAAATTAAAAAGATATGTATTATTGCACTAACTAATGTGCAATATAAACTTTAATAGAAATTTCAGTAAATTTATTAAGTTTGCCCATACAATTCAGATTAAAAATATATATATATATATATATGTATCTAGAATTTTTTTAAAAAGAATTTAGGTTGAAAATTAAAAAACGAGAAAACTCATTTTTCCACACATTAACATAATATTCTTAGCTGTAAACAATAACACTGCAAAAACAATTGAGAATTATATTATTAAAAATTATTATAATTATTGGAAAGAAAATTATATCAATGGATATACTTTAGGAGGAAGATCACCACGAGGTGGAAAAAAACTTGGTGGCTTTTAAAATGCTATGGGAATACAAATAGATTGAGTAAAATAACTTACAGTTCTACATTGACTGAAATCTCCTTGTAAGACTTTCATCACTTGTAAAACAATTAATCCTGAGATGACTGCATTAGTTGATGCGATGGCAGGAATGATATTACCAGCAATAGCTGAAAATAAAATCTCAGCATTAACTCTCAATTTTTAAGAATTGGTGGGAAAACTAGAGAACCAGCTGATAAAATCCAGATTACACTAGAACATAATGCTTTGAGATGAAAAGCAATACCTTTAACATCGAATCGACTCTTTTGTTGGATGGAGAAACAATGAGAACGTAAATTGGAACAAGCTGCAACAAAGTCCATACCAACATCGTCGTCCTACAAAATAATATTATAGTAGAAATCAAGATTTGAACAAAACAATAAACTCTAATCCTTTTCAAAAATATACAAATGCGTATTTGTAAAAAGGTAATCAACTTGAACAGCCTGAAATACTCATAGATTTACAGTAATTAGTTCTAGATCCCATTAATGGACAGAAACAGTTTAAAATGTTAATATTATTCACAGAACATTGCTCTCTAAGTTGAAAAAAAAAACTAACCAAGCTTGCTATTTAAAGTTGTTATATTATTAAATATTTTTGTTTACAAAATTTTGGAAGAGGTTTCTTTTTTGACAGAAGTAAGCTTGGGACTAATGCTTATTAGGAAGCAGTTCTTGCAAGATAAAATAAGCCTGTACGGCAAACAAACATTTAAACATTCTTAAACCACAAACAATTAAATATCCTTAAACCACAAACATTTAAATATTCTTAAACCAGCTTTAACTAGGAATACATTATTTTCATTTACTATTTAGTCTTTAAGATTAAAGGGTGAATAATATAAGTATTGAAAATTGGATGGGTTGCCACTCAACATTAAGTTTAAAATTCCCTGACCTTTTTCCAAATTCTTAAAAAATTTCATAATGAGAAAAACATGAAATATATTTATTAAAGATTAATTATAATACCCGTAAAAATAAATGTGCCTGCAAATAATTTAATAAAAGTATAAAAGAAAATGAGAAATTATCATTTTTATAACAAAAAGAACATTTTATTAATGGAGAGGAAAGGAATTTAATAAGGGGCATTCATCTAAATTCTTTAGAAAAATTGTTGATTTTCCATGACAATTCCGATACTTTTTAGGTCATTTTCATTGACAATTCCAGGTTTTCTTGGTTTTCCAGGTGCATGGCAATCCTGAATTACTAAAAATATAACCGACTTTTAAAGCACCAATTTTAGTAGATGTATATATATATAGTATAATTCTTGATCTATGCAAATAAAGCAAAGTTGTTTATGTATTGCTGACCTTTATGCATTTCATGGCAGTTTGAGAATGTGCAGGTGTTATAGACAGCTACTTTTCCATTTTAAAGGTGTCATTTGGCTTAAATGTTACCAAAATGATTTTAAATCATAATTAAACAACTTGAAAATATTATTATGATTAATGTACATAATCCCTTGACTTTTTTTTATAGTTCTTTGTAGGTGTTTTAGCAAAGAAATAAACACACGAGGGTAGACAGGACATTATTGAAATATATTTAAACTTTAGGTTCAAGCTAAACTAATATTTAAAACGGAACATTTAAGTGGATGCCTACGATATTGACCCACTGAGACGAAACACGACCGATCACATGAAGATTGTAAACATGAATGATAGGGTGTTGCCCCCACTAGGTTACAAGTTATATGCATGGGTTGTTCTATTACAAATAAGCAGGGGTGATGGGAAAATGGGCATTGATATCCAACAATTCCCCTTTACAATGGTTATTTTTACAGAAACAAATACATATAAACAATAGAATATTACACAATTATGTACCTAATTAAAAAATGAAATCTGACAATCCAATCAATTTACAACAATTCTTGTGTTTAGGAACACTTAATCCTTTTGTTAACACATCAGCTGGCATATTTTCTGAGCACAAATATTTTACATCGATATCTCCACGCTCATAAATTTCTCGAACAAAATGATACCTTATATCGATGTGTTTAGTCTTGTTATGAAAGACAGGGTTTTTGACTAACTTTTGAGCTGACTGATTATCAGACATCACAATCGTGGGTGCAGACACATATTTCGGTGACAGTTCACCCAGAAATTTTCTAAGATGAACGATTTCCTTCGAGATCTCCGACAGTGCGATGTATTCTGATTCCGTCGTTGACAATGCCACAGAGCGCTGTTTTCGGGATTCCCAACTGATTGGCCCTCCGGACAATTGTAGGACAAAACCGGTGTAGGATTTTCGGTCATTTACATCTGATGCCCAGTCTGCATCGACGAACGCCTTGAGATGTTCACCATTTTTCTTGAAAATTATCGATTGATGTTGAGTGCCTTTTAAGTACCTTAAGATTCTTTTTGCAGCTATCCAGTGATCTTTTCCTGGGTAGTTATTAAATTGGCTCAAAAAGTTCACTGCGTGAGTGATGTCGGGCCTCGTGGCTACCGACAGGTACATTAATGAGCCAATGAGAGATCGATATGGTATATCTCTCATTTCCGAAATTTCATCATCATTTTGAGGGCACATATCCTTCGTGAGTTTTTTGCTGCAATCCATTGGACATGCAACTGGTTTAGCATCTTGCATTTTGAATTTATGCAATGTGTCTTCAATATATTTTCGTTGAGACATAATGATGCTATCTTTGCATTGCTTAAATTCGATTCCTAAGCAATAATGCAATGGACCTAAGTCCTTCATTTTGAATGCTGCAGACAGGTCATCTCTGACTTTCTCATAGGAAGATTTGCTTGAAGATAAGACAATCAAGTCATCTACATACACAATGATGATCACTTCCTCAGTGGCGGTTTTTAGACGATAAACACATTTATCGGAGATGAGCGGTTTGAAATGTAAAGCGTTTAGCTTCTCATCTAATTTGTTGTACCACTGTCTTCCAGATTGTTTCAATCCATAGAGCGATCTCTTGAGTAAACAAACTTTATCCTCTTCATACAATTCCTTGAAGTTTTCAGGTAATTCCATGTACACAGTCTCTTTTAAATCTCCATTGATGTATGCCATCACAAAATCCAGTTGATGAGCAATTAAATCATTTTCAACCGCATATGACAAAACAGTTCGAATTGAACTTAATCTGGCGACGGGAGAAAAATTTTCTTCAAAGTCAATGCCAGGTTTCTGTGTACAACCTAAGGCTACTAATCGCGCCTTTAATTTTTCTACACTTCCATCTGAATTGAACTTTGTCTTCAAAACAAATTTAGAGGGGATGACCTTTTTATTTTTAGGTCTATCAACCAGAACCCACGCAGATTCATCTTCGAGTGAAAAGAACTCTTCCTGCATGGCCTTGACCCATTCATCCCTTTGATCACTATTTAGTGCTTGTTTAACAGTCGGAGAAGAACAGCTGTTTGGATCAGCTGATTGAGCATAATGAAACTCTTTTCTCGTCCGTCCGCGCTTTCCGCTATGAATAATTCTTGGCCGGCCGGCTGGCAAGTCTTTTCGGAATATCATTTGGTTCCGAGAGTTCAGAATCTGAAACATTCTCATCTGGTTGCGAGAGTTCATTTGAATCTGTTACCGCCGAGGGGAAAATGTCTTGCTCTTCGTTTCGTGACGTCGAAGGTCGCGGGGAGAGAGCTCCATCTGGTGGTGATTCCCCATTATGCTGCGAGACTTCAGGAATAAAAACCCTCTCTGGATCTTCGCCGGTAGATGCATCAGTCGAATCGCCACTAATGGGAAAAAAATATTCCAGCTCTTTTTCGTTAGATTCAACGTTTGAATTGAACTCTTGTACGAATCTGGCGTCGCGCGAGACAATGACTGATCTCGTCGGTTCATGCCAGAACCTATATGCCTTTGAAACTTCAGAATAACCTATGAAGATGCACATTTCAGATCGTGCATCGAATTTGGCTTTATAGTACTTGTTCAAGACGAATGCTTTCTGTCCGAAAACTTTGAAATATGATGCAGTTGGCTTTCTTCCAAAAAATATTTCAAATGGGGTTCTGTTCTGCATAACGCTTCGTGAAGGGCATCGATTTCGTAAATAGGCGCTGGTTCGAATCGCTTCAGCCCAGAACTTTACATCCAAATTTGCTTGGATTAGTAAACAACGCGCCATTTCGACGAGTGTTCTATTTGCGCGTTCTGCGACGCCATTTTGCTCTGGAGAATAAGGGGCCGATTTTTCTCGACGTATTCCCTGTTCTTGTAAGAATTTTTCGAATTCTTTTCCAGTGTACTCAAGGCCATTATCTGTACGAAGAACTTTTATTTTCTTTCCTGTACGATTTTCTACGCAGGCCTTGTATTTCACGAATGCGTCTTTTGCTTCGTCTTTAGATTTTAGAAAGAATATTTCGATATAGCGAGATTTGTTGTCGATAAAAGTCACAAAATATCGTGATCCGCCAAGCGATGGAATTTTCATTGGTCCGCATAAATCAGAATGTACCAGGTCGAGAAAATCTGTACTTACAAATTTTGACTTCTTCGGATAAGGAGTAGCGGTTTGTTTACCTTGAATACAAACTTGACAGTCCTTCAAAGAGTCACTATTGTTGAAAGATAATCCTCGTACCATTTCTTCTGTTTTCAATTTCTTTAAGTCGTTTTCATTTAAGTGGCCAAATTTTTGATGCCACATTTGAAATTCTGTTACGACAGCAGCGGTTTCTATGCTTGGTTCGACATAATATAAATCTCCAATGCGTTTTGCGCGCAACATGACAGATCCATCTTCTTCTATTATTTTTGCTTCGCGAGCATTGAAAACAACAGAACGGTTGTTTCGTGTGCATTTTGCAGTTGAAATTAAATTCGTTTGCAGTTCGGGAACACATAACACATTTTCAAGACGAACTGTTTTCGTACCTTGTACATCGGGGACTGTAATTCGGACGGATCCCTTTCCAGTAATATTAGCAGTTTTGTCGACTGCCAGTTTGATGTAGGAGTTCGTTTGTTTGTGAAATTCGAAGAAGAGATCTGCATTGTTTACCATATGAGACGACGCGCCACTATCGAACAAGAATGAAACTTTGTTTTCTTCGCTTGCGTTCATGCAAATGGCTGTTGTTGCGCTTTCGTTACGCTGTGTCACGCATTTTCTTTCAGGTCTTGCAGATTTGTTTTCCGCTATTTTCTTGAAACAGGATTCAGTTTTATGCCCCTTTTTCTTGCAAAATCCGCAGATTATATTTTGAAATTGCTTGTTTTGATTTTCACCATGCCAGTTCGGTTTTTGCTGATTTCTTCTAGAAGTATAATACGCTTTTTGGACGTGGATTTCTTTTCCTTGTCTTGACTCGTACTCTTCCAAAAGTTTTATTTTCAGAGCTTTTGGCTTGGGTAGTTCGTCTCTCGATTCTATTGCGCACCGGAAATTTTCGAAGTTGTCCGGGATGCTATATAGTATTAAAATTGAGAGGAGGTCATCTGCGATCGCTATTTCCATTTGAAGTAATTTATCAACTGTGTCGAAAAAGGAGTTTAAATGAATGGACATACTTTCCGTAGTCATTTTACGAAATAGAAGCTGTTTCAGCAACGTGGCTTTCTTAGCCGGACCTTTAGACTCGTATATTGATTTTAATTTATCCCATACTTCATTTGAAGTTTTGCAGTGTTTTATGTTGCAAAGTTCACTTGGGCACATAGATAAAATAATATCCGCACGGGCCTTTTGATCTTCTGTTGTCCATTCCGTGATCTTCACTTCGTCACCCGTAGGTTTCGGTTTCGTTCCGTTGACAAAATTCCAATGATCATTTTTGACCAAAATAGCTTCAATTTGAAGCTTCCAAGTATCATAGTTTTCCTTGCCCAGTCTTTCGATGTTGCTCATGGCGTTCGAAGACATCTTTTTGAGGAGGAATCACGATTTCTTGATGCGAGAACGAAAAAATTTCAAAATGGCTGCCCCGTTAGGGCTAACGCTACTGCTCGCTATTCTTGACGCAGTGGAAATGCGACCTGGGCTCCATTACCAATGTAGGTGTTTTAGCAAAGAAATAAACACACGAGGGTAGACAGGACATTATTGAAATATATTTAAACTTTAGGTTCAAGCTAAACTAATATTTAAAACGGAACATTTAAGTGGATGCCTACGATATTGACCCACTGAGACGAAACACGACCGATCACATGAAGATTGTAAACATGAATGATAGGGTGTTGCCCCCACTAGGTTACAAGTTATATGCATGGGTTGTTCTATTACAAATAAGCAGGGGTGATGGGAAAATGGGCATTGATATCCAACAATTTAACAATCAATAATTAGAGATTTTAAATCATAATTAAACAACTTGAAAATATTATTATGATTAATGTACATAATCCCTTGACTTTTTTTTATAGTTCTTCTTTCAATCATCTGCAGTGTTCGAGTCAAATATTATTATAAATATAATTAGAGACTATTTGAAGAAAAAGAATGCTTATCCATTATTTTAACCACCTGACGGATACAAACATGGATATTCATTCGAGTACCTGCCAGTTTTTCCAGTAGGACACTTATAATATAAAACTTGATAAAAAATCTTTTTTTTTTAAAATAATTTTCAAATTTAAAGCATTAGGAGGACTTTTGAAAATTTTATCTAATAAAATAATTCAAAAACATATTTTTGTAAAAAAAAAATGAATGTGTTGGAAATATGAATTAAACTTTCTTACAGTGAAAACCTACAGATTTTTAGCTTATCCGTCAGAGGGTTAATAACAGTATCTCAGTAACACAGGAAATACGTCACCTTATCCCATGTCAAGACCGAATCAGATCCAGATTCCTCACTCCTTTTCTTCAAAGCAGCCAAGCTACTTGCAAACACTTCCCGGCATTGTTTTAAACTCCACAGCACATGGTCCCTCATTTGTTCTTCTTCCTGCTTGCTACTGCCAGGCACTAAGACATTCATACAACATAGTTTATTTATTATAAATACACATTTTAGCAAACTGAAAAATATGTTCAGCAAAAAGAAGGCAAGGAGCAATTTTTCTATGGTACTTTCTTTAAAAAAATTAGGAAACAATTTGAGGGGCAAAGAAAATATCAAAACTGTTAATTTATAATTTTATGCCAAAACTGTTTAACTTATATTTTTTGTGTACAATGTCTTTGAAAACTTGTAAATCACAGTACAATCTCAATTATCCAGGTCAATTGGGATCAGATACCATCCGGACGAAAACAATATCATTCATCGATAAGAAATTTTATAAAATAAATCTTTCTAGAACAAAGGAAAACCGACTTTAAGGAAAATGCGCTAAAAAGTAAAAAATAATTTTTAATTATACGAATGAGTTGAAAAATTGAATTATTGAATATCAATTTTATACTTAGTACAACTTTTTGAAATCGGTGCTAAAATTTGAGTATGATTTTTGTAAATTGGTACCCACTTCAAAAAGTTGTACTAAATAAAATTGATATTCAATAATTCAATTTTTCAACTCATTAGTATAATTAAAAATTATTTTTTACTTTTTAGCGCATTTTCCTTAAAGTCGGTTTTCCTTTTTTCTAGAAAGATTTATTTTATTTTTCCCTTTTTAGTTTTTAATTTAGCAGGGGGCTTCACCCCCTTTTATTAATCACCAAGAAATTCAAGTAGAAACTTTTGCTCAACAATGTATATTGTAAAACAATCATCAATGCCAATAAATGCTGGTTAAAAGAAATGTCATTGTTGTACAACTTCTGTTAAACAATGAAAATATTATGAAATCGGATTAATTGTATAAAAAAAACTCCGGAAAATCGACATTTCCGGATATATAACAGCCGGAGAACTGATTATTTTTTTCAGATTTTGCCTAAGTGGACTTTTCTTTATCCAACAAAAAAAGAATTTTCAAAATCGGACAATATTTTTTTTTCAAACGGTCCGGTTAATTGAGAATTTAAGATAGTTAAATGCCGGATAACCGGATATTTTTTTCAAATTGCCCCCCTTTGAAACATCCCCTATCTAACAAAAAAAAAAATTGTGCAAATATCTGAAGTAGAACCGAAATCCTGCGCGAACATACATAAAAAAAAAACATAATGGTCGAATCTATAACCTCTCGACTTGGCGCGCGATTTGGTGGTTTAAATTTCTGGAGGTTTTATTTTGGAGTTTTGGGCTGCGCGCTGTTCAGTCGGTTAAAAATAAGAATAAAGCGTCTGGATACAGAAAATCAGCGATTTGCTTTGTTTGATTCGGATAATTGGAGTTTTAATGTATATGGAAGATATAACATACACAGAACACCCTTTTAACAACAATCTCACAATATAACAACCACTTCCTAATAACGACCATCATTGCAAGTTCCAATCCGAAGATCAGTTTCTATGTTACAATTTAACTGTTACAGTCACCATTCATTGTAAAGACCATCTCTATTTACTAATATGAGGGGTAGTTATCACCAGGCAACAGTACTACAGTATTTTTATGAATTAAAAAATTATATGCATAACCTAGTTAAATGAGGATTGGTGTTTATCTTTTGTGGATTTGTTATATAAAAATTCCTTTATTAGGTAAAGTTATGTCCAATTTTAATAAATTTAGATAGAAAAATACTAACTTTATAAAAAGTTTAACAAAGTATAAAAAATAATTAATCAGTTTTTAAAATATACTAGTACTATTACAGTAAAAATTTGGAAATTTGTTTTTTACACACAAAAAAAAATAAAATCAGTAAATAAAATATAGATTTATCGAAACACATTTTCAATCAAAATTATTTACCTGCATCTGGCAAGGAATCCCAATCTAGACTTTCTGGCCTTTTACGTTTTTCCCAGAGATCGGTCATTGTGTTTAGATATGTTATATCTTCTTTGAATAACTAAAATTAAAATAAATTTTTGGCTTAAAAAAAATAACAAAAAAGATCAAACAAAAACAAGATTTTTTTTAAATAACATTTTGCATACTTTATTAAATATTGTGACCGGATCATAATCGGCAGCTTTTGCCCATTCTTTAGTAGATATCCTCTTAACATTTCCGCCTTCATTTGCTACATTACCTGGATGATGAAAGTAAAAATTGTAAGTTAATTGTACTTAAATTTAATTCTTAAAATGATTACTGTAAAAAAAATTCTAATCTGAGTTAATAAATACAGACCTTGTATTTAGGAGAAATTTTAAAATAACATCTATGTTAGCTGTAGCTATGGAACTAACAAATATTATAATTAAATTTAAATAATGATGACTTGGTTTTCTATACAGAATCGCTTGCTACAATGATTTAAGAAAACTAATCACTACAACCAGAAGTCTGCAGTACTATAACAATTCTCTTATTAATAAATAAAAAAAATTCCCTTATTTAGGTGCATCATGTTTCTGTAATTTAAGATAGCGATTTTGATCTAAAAAAATCTGTTAAGAAAACCAAAGCTAATTTAGAAACAAAATTCTTGTAACCCTTTTTAGCTAAATATGAAGTGGCATTTATAAAAAGTATGAAACATTAAGTAGAAAGATATCCAAAGAATTAAATTTAACAGCTAAGCAGTATTTCGGATAAAAAGAAATAAACCTAATGCATACCCAATTCTGGATCCGTCTGGTCTGGAGAAACATCATTATCAGCATCAATTTCTCCAAACAGTTGACTAATGAGGGGAAAAAATCACATAATGCATACACATAATTGATTAATATATAACAAGGTTCATACAGATTTTTAAAAGTAAAAATTAAGTAGTTCTTAAGGACCTCTTATCTTTTTTTGGCACCGTTGGTGAAGAATCGCACTTTTTAGGCATAAAATTGGCTCAGAATTGAATGTAAATATGGTTTTGAAGCAAGTAGATGCAGGATACCACTTCCTGCAAACTCTGGCACAGAATTCTCACCCCTGTAAATCTTAAAGATGCTACATTCTTGTGAATTTCCCTGGTTTTTTTAAACGAGTATCGATATTTCACAAAACAACAGACGAACTGATATTTTCTAACGATAAAGTGTCAAGCATAATGAAATATCATTGACTAAAAAATTGGACAAAAAGATCAAAAGTTAACTTTTTTTCCCCGACACTAAATTCGTCTATTCAAGCCTTTATCCCCTTGCCGATTTATACTCGTGTATAACGGTCAAAAGTGTGGACATAATCAAAGTAAAATCCGGAATTCTACATTCCGAAATTTTAATGCACCCGGAATTCTCGATTCCAAAAATTTAAAAAACTCAGAATTTCAAGTTGGACACAAAAAAATACCGATCATGTGAATTAGTAAAAAAAAAAAACTCATGTTTGAGAAAAATTAAGGACCTAAGTTGAAAATTTAGGACCCACCTAAATTAAGTAGTTTGTAAGAACTGTGCGAACCATGTATAATAAAAGTTTAAAGTTAATCTAGTACACAGCAAAAGAAAATACATAAGTAGAAAACAGGTAACTGATTCAATGAATGACTAAACTCTAATACTGTGGCTTGACAATTCAAGAGATGTATTTTTTTTTGACAAAGTATTGTATCGTTAATTATTTATAGAATTACATTTTATTTTGAAGATTTGTTCAAAAAATTAACACATTTATTTTACAATTACATGAACAGTCAGTTCTTGAATTTTAAATGCAATGACTGAAAAACAGTTTGATTATCATTTCAAAGAAGCTTCACAAAAGCTGAAATAAAATTGTCCTTCATACATTAAAGATTACCTAAACAAATGTTTAGCCCAAACAATGCAATGTACTGGTTCCGATGGAGTATTTCGAATGGTACAACTTGGATATGTCCTCTGTCCTTTACGAGGCAAACATTCAAAGCATTCAGTTAGACTCTGAAAGAAAAACAAAAAAATAAATTGAAATACTTATGTTACAGAAATTTGTGGAAAAAGCTTTAAAAAAAATATCATCTTTTAAAATGTTTTGTTAGATGATATTAGAAATGTTATTATTAGAAATGCATGTTTTGAAGTATATATCATACATGTAGCATAAAGTTTGCATATAATTGATAAATTATTTATTGAGTAGATTATGCCTGTTAAAAGAAGTGTGTGTTTTGCACACCAAAAATGTAAATAGTGTTTATTATACATTTTTTAAAAGATTATATATTTTAAACAATATTCTTTCAATTCCACCAAACTTATCCAGGGTGGCAACAAAATTCTGGAAAAAAAGTTTTCTGATTTTACAATTACATTAAGAAATGTTGCAATACATGCTTTGTATAGAAACAAAGTATCCATACCCTTACTATTATCAACATTAACTTTAATTGCGTTGGAAATGGCACAAACTTCTTGAAAACAATCCCCCCAAAAATATTTGACATATTTTTTGTGTTGGTATCATTATTACTATTAGGCGAAACATTTTATTTTGTTTTATGTGATTCCTTTAGAGGAATTCAGAAGAATGTTGCTTTTCTTTTAAGAATGCCAATATGGAAGTTTTAACAACTTACTTAAATACGTTCTTTGTCGAAAAAAATATTTTGTACCTAGGTATAAAACCCTAATTGAAATGCTAAAACATCACAATTAACAATTTAAAACAATGATGTAATTATTATCAAATAAAATATTAGCATTGAAATCTAAAAATTATAAAGGAAAATTAATGTTAGTGAGGAAAATAAAAAATGAAATAAAACTAAAATAGTATTAGCTAATTAATATAAAAAAAATTTGTAAAAGAAAAAGATCAATATATATACTGCCGGCGGATAACTGGCTGATATTGCTGTCATAAATCCAGGATCTGGCCAAATTGATATACGTTGCATCACTATTTTATGTAGATAATAATTTTTTTAACGAAATATATATTAAACAAAACTTCCCATCTTCAAACCTTAAAAAATACCAAAACATTTAACCTATTTCAAAAGCAGTTAATTCTTAATCTATAAAATAAAGGTATAAATGTATTATAGAACATTTGGTTAAAGTTTTTTTGGCGATAAATTGGCAACCCCACCTGACCTCGTTGGTATTTGCGAATCTAGCGATGTCTTTCAATCTGGCAACCCTAAGACGTCACTGTGCTGCGTATTCGATTGTGCGGTTCACGGAACTATTTTTAGCAGCAATTTCAAATGTTAATTACCGGCGAATGAACACAACATGCGTTTTCAAATCACTGGTGATGTTTCTGTTATTACTGTTTAATTTTCCTGGATACTAGAATTGTAGAAAAAATACTTTTTTGGAATTGTTTTATGGGTAATTTTTTTTGGATTTATGCACCATAGTCAATTGCTCAAAGGATTGCTTGTAACCACCATAATCAACTGTTCGAAAGGTGTACCAGTTTTGATCCTTTGAGCCATGATCGAGGGACGAGTCTGACATTAACACACAGTACGTGTGTGCACGCTTAAGAGTGTCTGTCAATAATTAAAAACACCAGGAAAGTCTAACAGCAGCTTCTGTTGCATAAAACTTAATAATAAATTCATCGCCAAAGGGAAAAAAACTGAGCCATATATCCTACAATACATCTGTTCCAAAATAAAAACCAGACTAACTTACTTTTTTATAAACAGTAACTTGACCTAAATATCCTGCTGACCCACTTTCGATAAGTGGCACTTGTGCCTTCATACACATGCGATTGACATGGCTGCGAGCAGCTAAATGAAAAAAAATATACAACATACAAATCTTGCAAGTTCACAACTTACAAAATCTAGTTATGAGTAAATAACTAAAAATTTCACACAAGTACAATTAAAAAAATTGGTAAAAAATATAAATAAAACATACAAACATTATCCAGGGCATTTGTAACAAGGGAAAACTGTTGATAGAATGAATGATCATACTTTGGGCTGAAAGAGAATTTAATATAAAAACATTAAATTTTAATACAATAAACATTATTAATTCAGACAGTTATATGAAATTGCCAAGTTGTACTACATACATTGCAACTCTTGCAAAAAGAATTATGAGAATATATTTACAAAACAAAAAATAATCTTTTAAATGACATATATATTCTATAAGAATTAGTGCAACAGTAAAAATTAATGTAAAATAGTTTATTGTGCAAGAAAGGTAGTTAAAGCTGATAAGTATATCAGATTGCATGATTTTTAATGAATATTAAATAAACAAAAAAGCTATTTTCAATAATACTTTTGAATGAATTGCACCACAAACTAGTGTTAATGTTATGCGTTTTTTAAAGGGCGTCGCGCCCTGCCCTTTTTTCTTTTTTTTGTAAGTGCCGATGCGCCCTGCCCTTTTTAGAAGTGAAAATGTGCCCTGCCTTTTTTCAATATCTTCTTTG
The DNA here is from genome assembly GCA_963932185.1 of Troglohyphantes excavatus. Classification (NCBI taxonomy): domain Eukaryota; kingdom Metazoa; phylum Arthropoda; class Arachnida; order Araneae; family Linyphiidae; genus Troglohyphantes; species Troglohyphantes excavatus. Next base: position 50,783,219 of record OZ010673.1, read on the forward strand.
CGCTATGTAATTAAAAAAATATATTTTTCCGCAAAAACGTAGGTCTGTAGGATTGCCTTGGTATCCCAATCGTACCCTTTGCCCTTTTACATAACAAAAAGTGCCCTTTTACTTAACAAAAAGTGCCCTTTTTGACAAATCCCCCCTGCCCTTTTTTAAAACTATGTGAACACTACCACAAACTATCTAATTAAATTCATTAGTTCTAAACTCAGAAAAAGATAATAAACAATAAATTTAATTTACTAATTTAACCAATCCAACACCTGTTAATGGAATCATGATATGCTTCAATATTCGCTTTTGGGTTGAATTTCAAGACACTTTCCTTCGCAACCTGGAAAAATATACATAAAACTTAATTTTAATTGTTCAGATAAATAAAAAAAAAAATATTTGATTTTGTACAAATACATTCTGAACATATAATTTTACAAATACGCATTTGTATTTAAATAACTTTTAGTGAGTAAAAATGGTATCTTTCAATGATTTGAAAATTATAATAGGTAAAATAAGTATATCAGATTTGTCTGGTGGTTAGGTAAAAGTTTTGCACTAATTATAGGTTTTGTTAAGTTTATTAGAATGCACAGAATTTTTTACAGATACAAAAAATATTTTTGTTTTGGTTATAAATTCTTTCAGCAGCTCAATTTTTTTAAAAAGGGTAGCTGGTAATAAAATATATAATATATTTTATATTATTTCTCAATGGAAAAATCTTTATTAAATTTTAAAATAAAAAAAGTTTAACATGTTTGGATATGAAAAGTCATTCCTTTGAAAAGATTTTGTTCTTTAATGTGTAAATAACAATTTAATAATTAATATTAAAAAATATATAAAAGTTTAATTTAAATAATCACAATTTTTTTAAAAAAAATAGATAAGGAAAATACTTACAATAGCTTTTGGCCGTCCAATGTGCTGCTTATGGAAAAGAAACTGCCTATTGAGATTACTAAGTTCAATGGTATCAAGATCCACCTAAAATTATAAAATATGTCTTTTTACATTGCAAAAGTGTTACATTAAGTTACAATTCTACTGATCTGTAGTACTGCCTCAATTTTTATTCTTTTCTTTAATATTGATTGCATATTAAACTTTCTTCAAATTCAAACCAAAAACAGTTTAAGGTAATCACAAATAAATTTTTATAGTCTTAATATAAGTGGAAATATTGATTTTTTGTTGTTGTTGCCTTTACTCAAATACGTAGGGGGGGGGGGGGGGGGGGGGGGATTTCTTTCTTACAGGTGGTCCAACAATGTCTAAAAGAAGTATCAATGTGTACAAGTTTTAAATAATATTCAAATATAATTTTATCAAATTATTTATGCGATTTTTTCTCTCGCTGCACAGACTACAGTTTCAAGGCCACATAGTATTTTTGAGATTTTGATTAAAATGCATTGTAAATATTGGCGACTTTTGTAGGGAAAAAAAACATTCATAATACTAACATGTTCTTAGCAACAACTTCTGCCAAACAGTGAAATCCATATTATCCATGCAAGGCTCCCGAAAAGGGTTGCCAGAGTTGGCAAAAAATTAGGATGATTGTTCAATGAATTTTTAAACAAAATATTATATTCTTTTAGCTGTTTAGTTAATAAATTTTTTTAGTTATGAGAGAACATGGGATCATTGAGAGGCAAATAAACATCTCAACTCTTCTCTTTTTTCAGTTCTAGGTCTGAAGTCAGTTATGACATAATTCAGATATTTTAGCACTTTAAAACCCTATACCAGCCAAAGCAATGATACTTGTCTGTAAATCACATGGAAGTGTCAAACGAGCAACAATGTACCAAGATAAATCCTTAATCACAAAGCTCGTAAACAAAATTAAGGTTGAATGTTTGTTAGCTGAATAAAAAATTTTCCCACTAGAATTATACAATGGGTTGTAAAAAAAAAATCATAATTTCAAACCATGCCAGTTTGTGGAATTAACATTACACTAGACCTATGTAACAGGGCCTATTTTAAAATAGAGTTGGTGGGGATTTTTCCCTACCAGTGTGTAGAAATGCCCCACCAGTCATGCAAATTTGCCCCACCGGAATTTTGTTTTGTTTAATCAATTTTCCCCAGTAAAAACCTAAACTTGAATCTATGGCATATTAAAGAATGATGAGACAGATCCCCATTCCCGTGAAAAGGCCCGATTTCGACACTCAATCTCCTAACGAGGGAAAAAAGATTTCACACCCCTCCCCGGTCTAGCTAGTTCCCATCCACAAAAATTCTTTGGTTCAGAACTGGGTGGTCGAGCCGTTGACAATATATTTTGGATTGCCTACTGTTCAAAATCGTTTTATTGCCTTCCTTATCTGCGCAGGATCTCTTAAGTGGGCACCAGCTGCTTGTTTATAGTCGGGAAAACTCTTGACATCTATTTGAATAGGTATTAGGGCAGAAATATATGGCCTGGGGGGTGTCATATAAGGGGTGGAAAGTGTTCCAATGCATTTTGGTATGGTTCTCTTGAAATGTTGTCAGAAACAAGACGTTCCAGTCATAGAGTAATGATAGAAATAGAGGGAGAAAAATGCCGATTTACGCATATCCATCATCGAATCACGTGATCGGAGGACAGATTTCCTCGCCCACGCGAAAAAGTTTCTTCCTCCTAATAGAGTTCCAATAGGAACAGCGACGATTCACGGCGATCCGAAACAAAACATAACAGAAAATGGTTCATAGCTGTGCCGCTTATGGATACAAAGAAAAATTTCGCAAAGGAGGTCCATATACCTTCCATTGGTAAGTTTTCCTGAAAATTTTATTTCAAACCAAATTTTAAAATCATGTAAAATAATCAAAATTACTTTGTTTAACATGAGGTTTACGAATTCTTTTCTTAATTTTTATGAATATAATCTGTTTCAATTGAGTAAATATTTATAGGAAATTAGACTACACTCTCGTATTTCCCTTGGGTAGCAAATTCAATGTTTCGTAAATATTAAATTTTGTTTTTTTTAAGGTTTCTAATACTTTATGAACTAGTTATGGAGCGCCGATGTTACTTGGCGTGCCTTGGCATGCTTTGGCGACTTTCCAAACTAAATGAAATCAAAAGTATTGTTATATGGTTTTGTGTTTAATTTTCTATTTAAATATCGCTTCTTGAAGAATGATACTTTAAAGGAATTTAACATATAAATTAAAGAGGCCATTTCGAAATTTACTAAAAATAGCATATAGCAGTTGTACAACAAAATTCTGTAATAGCTTTCATTTATATTTTGTTATTTATTTTAATTAGAATTAAATAGTTATTTTTTCCATTTTCGAATGTTGCGTTTGTCTTTGTTATTTTCTAATTAGGGATGTCATATAAATATGTACATATATTTTCAAATTAGTTTCTGCAATGTTATCAGTATAAAATTTACTACATTAAATTTATAATTCAAATGTATTCAATTAACCTTAATTACATATAGTTATTGAAAAGTCAATTATAAGTTCGAATGCTTCCTCTTTAAATGACGTATAGCCTTGAAACTTTACATACTTACGTAATACTGATGATAATACGATATTTAGTCAAATATAAAACTTATATATATTAAGTAGAAGATTGTATTTAAATAGTGCAACGTTAACCCGGGTTATGAGCACTATGATCAGGCAAAATGCGCTATTGAAAAGCGTCTTTTGGAAGGACGACTTTATATAGAATACTACGAATTGATACTACTTATTTTCGGACAAAAAACAATTTAATCCTAATTGTACAATAAAAAAAAACATAGTTTTTTTTAAAAAAAAAATTTGTGTGTGCGGGGGAGGTGGGATTACATTTCTTACCTTAAATTCTTCAATAAATAGTTGCAATTTAACATTTTTTTTTTGTTATTTATAATTTAAATATAATTATGTATTTTACTTGTATATTTGTCTGTTTTTATGTAGATGCACAATAAGCGTAGTTCTTTTAATTGTTATTTTGTATATTTCAATAAGAAAATATGAACAATAAAACCTTAGAAATGTAAAGAGATTCGTTTCTTAGAGCATTGAACACAAACAAAAGGATATTTTCGTTTCGTTAATGCAAGGAAAATATTTAATGCACATTGTTTGAAAATAAGTAAATACCTACATAACTTATGTTTAGAAGTTCAATACCGACGGAACACTCTATCGCCGAAAAGAAGAAACTGCGCCAATTTCGGAACTTCTGCATGTAGGGTGTGGCAGCGCTAAAACCACGTGATGGGCATCGGTTCTTATGTGTGTTGAGAACGCGGTCTTGCCAGAGCCTGACATGGAGAGCGCTCTCTATTATATTTATACTCTTTGGTTCCAGTATCATTCCTTAGGCCAAATTTTTCACTTCAATTTTAAAAGATATTTTTACCTGCATTTAACAGCTACAAAAAGTAAGTAAATTACATTTATTTTTTATGTAGATTTCTTTTACGGTGTGTAGTTTAACTAAATGTTATATGTATAGTTAAAAGAGATTTCTAATTTATACTTTTGGGGAAAATGTATTTCCCGATGTTAATAACATTTTGAAGGAATCATTATTTACAAATTTTAATACATATAAATAGAAGCCTAAATTTTTCAAAATTATTGGGGAGGGGTAGCTCTAATTTTTAATAAAATGCATACACTATATGAAATTATAGCCAGTCTTTCAAAAGATTATACAAGATTATTCTTATGAATAAGTTTTTTTTTCTTTTTTAAATTTTGATTGGTAGTTTTATATGAACAAAATATATCATGGATGTATAATTCTAAGGTAACCAAAATTAGCATATTTAAGTTATTGTACTAAATGTCTAGAGTGAAACGACAGCAAGAATAAGGTTAAAATAATTTAATGGAAAAATATCTTTTTTTCTTCGTTACTGACGTATGATCAAAAATAGATCAAATATTTTTTATTAAAATTGTTATGAAAATGTTTTATTTTTAGATATTCTCAATATATTGATACCAATAGGGTCAGGTGGGGTAAAGTGGTCAGGTGGGGTAAAGTGGTCATACTCTAATAAATGTTGTAGTTTTTCCTCCCTATTTTTTATTTTTATCGTAAAGGTTTTACATATTTTTGTTTTAGTTTTCAGTGAAGAGGAGCAATGTTTTTCACACAAAATTATAATTTTAGCAACACATTGGATGCCAATAAATAGCAATTTTATTTTTGTACGTTTCAGTACAATCTTTTGATTCTCTAATGAACTTCTCTCCTACATTTTGTTTAATCAAAATCTTAATATATTAGTTATACAGGAGGCTTCAAACATATCTCAAGAACACATTTCCATTGATAGGCAAGTTGTGTTTATTAAAATTTTAATTTTATAGTGTTTTTAGTAACATGGGGTAAAGTGGTCATATGACTAAGTTTAACGTATTCATGGTAACAATGAGTTTATTTAGGCCTAATATTTAAAGATTGATTATTAAATATTAATTTAGAATAATAAAGCATATATTAATTTATCATAGTTTATAACATAAGATAAAGTAAACAGCATTAGGCTTAACTTTTACATTGCTTGGAATGACTTTATTAAGACCTAATATTCAGTGATTAAAATTTGGATAAACTTGTATAATAAAATAATTTTTATTGTCTTTTTTTCCTTTTTTTACGTAATAAACATGCCGAGAAAATATGTTAGGAAGATTGTACCAAATTACTCTGATGCCAGTCTACAATTAGTTATGCTGGCAAGGCTAATTAGCTATGCTGGCAAGGCCAGTTAGCTATGCTGGTTAAAAAGGGCATATGGATATATCCATTTATGCTGCAGCTCAGAAATTACCCGACTTTAAGAAGATGGGTCATTAACAAGTCCAGGCATAATGGTCCTAATGAGAATCATGGCTTCGAAGAAGAATCTTGCATCATTAAAAGCTTCAGATTCATTGCCCATGTTGGGCATTCATTCGATTGTTCTATTATATCAAATTTAATCCAAATGTATCTTAAATATCCTAATAGCAGAAAAAGTCCATTGGTTGATAAGACCACCAAGACCTGATTACCACAGAATTTGTGAAAACTGTCAACAAACAAATTGACCAAACATAACAATGTCCGTACCGAAATTACAGAATTGTCCATTGACTTCACCAGATCAACAAATAGATATTCATCAGAATTCAGAACCATCAACATCTGATATATGCAATTTAAATTTTAAAAGTACAAAAGTGTCAATTATGGCTAATACAACAAGTGTATATCCACTGAAGGACTTTAAGCTAATATTGACAACAATATCTCCACCAGTGTCAATTGTACATAGAATGGCTATACATAACTCTAAAGATGAAAACAGAAGAAACAGTTGCACTTTGTCTACAAAAAAAAACAAAGGATGCCAAAAAAGCTAAAAAAACAGAAAATTATCAAGTCAACAAATTCTTTTGAGCCAATTTGGGCCACAGATATACAAATTTGACAAATCATATTTGTGGGATGTTAGTAAAATATTAAGGGAAGAAATCAATTAAACAGTTTATTGGACAAGATTGAGATAGTAATTAATGGGACACTTCATTAAATATCTAGAAAAATCCTAAATTGGCGACTACTACACATTTTCAGAATATAACGACATTGAAAAAATAGAGTCGGAAGTTATTAAAATATCTTTTTTAAAAAAACTTTTTACCATAGAGAACACTATAAATTTACAATTTAATAATAATATTATTTAAATTTAAATAATAGTTCACAAATGTAGAAGTTGTGTAAAATATTTTTAAGTAATAAAATGGCACTGTTTACTTATAATTTCCTTTTTATGTCATATTTCTTCAATATGACCACTTTACCCCACACACTGACCACTTTACCCCACCCATGGGGTAAAGTGGTCATAAAAACATGACAAAAAAAATATGTCATTAAAAGGTGTTACTCTCAAAACATATTTTTAAAATGTATTCTAATGTACTCTAGAACAATGTAATGTAAAATAAAATCCAAAACAATAATATTTTTTAGAAAATTTCTCATATTTATATTCCTGCAAAGTTAAAAATGCCTGTTTTTATGACCACTTTCCCCCACCTGACCCTATAAATTAATCGAAAAGTAAAAAAAAATTGGATATATTACTTTTTAACAATGTAATATGCCAGTTTAATGCCAACTATCTTACATAAAAAGCCATTCGGTAATACATTTAAATTCTGGAACAGTAAGTCTTAGTCTCACAACCAAATCTTTTATTGGATATTTATTTCGTAGGTTCAGAGGCGTAAAGTTTAAAAAAAAATTTTTGGGGGGGGGGGGAGTTTTGAGCCCGTGGGCCCAATACAAGCTTACGTTTATGCGTATCTTATATGAGTAACTTTAATGAAGGTTGGTAGAAATGAAAAAGTGTCTGAAATTTTGAGATTTAAAAATAATACTTCAAACCGATGCAAAAAAATAGTCAAAACTTTTGTAAATGGTGAATTCCGGCGGTAACGGAAGGCCAGTTTGTACAACAACTTATGGTCATAATTTAAAAAATATATTTTATTTCAAATAACTGATAGGTAGACTTTTATACACTTTACTGCATTTTATTAAAAATGAAAAATCTAGAATTTAGCACTTTATAAATTATTTTAAAATTTAAATTTTAGTAATGGTAACGGAAGGACGTTTTTTGGAAGTGGTATACTACACTTTCACCTTTTTATTAAAAGTTCAGCTAAACCGTAAAAAGGAAAAATCTAGAAAAATTAGAACACTTAAAGGAGAGTTCAATTATTATAAATTGCAGTGCAGTTTTTAGAAATTATTATATTATGTTCAAAAATATGATGTTTTTTTAAGGTAACGGAAGGACAAAAATTCCAAGTGTGTAAAATTGGATTGTTTCACAACAATTTACTCATTAATATTTTGAAAAAGAATAATAGGTGTTAAATTCTGCTTATTCAGCAGTTTTTAAATCTAATTCTGCAACAAATTCTTTTTCCAGAGCCATTTGTTAAAATTTTTGGCTTATCCAATTTTTGGTTATTTTATTTGAGTCAATTCCAGCAGTTACCTTCTTTCTCAGGAAATATAAATTTAGTCATTCATTATTTTATTTTCTTAAACATAATACTTCTACAACGACATTATTGAATGAAGCACTTGCCTAACATAATACTTTTTAGTCCTTGCTATTCGACTAACTAAAAGTCACTAACTGCTAATGCATTGCTTGATCCATATGCCTTGTCTGCATCTTTTATATTTGATTGTATGTTTTCTTTGAATACCTTTCTTTCTGTAGAACAAGAGTACTCACAATATTCAATAATTTATTTTGAAATTGGTTTTAAATAATAAGTATTGCGTGTGTCAGGAAGAGGAGGATATTGTTCCATCTTTCTTGAGAGAATTACTTTATCTGATGGAGAAATCAATTATTTTATCTGATGGGGCAATAGTGGTAAATTTCCCATTAACCACTTTGGACATTTACAGTACCTTTGCCTTGATTAATGGCAAAAATGCTTCAATGTAGCCATGATGTTATACTGATCAAACATGAATGTTAAGTTGATTTTTGAATGTTAAATCAACTTGTACAACTACAACTTTCACCTCTTCTTTGAATTCTTTTATTAAAAGACAAGATTCCCATGTCTTTTAATAAAAATATGCTTTAAAAATGTGCAGATTTGTTTTCAAGAGCATAAAGGCACTTTTTAAATGAACTCGTATATTTTTTTTATGGCTTTCTGTCTTCATTCCATTACTCTCATTTTAAATGTGCTAAATTTTGTTCATTAGTATATATATAATTGGTAACAAAAGAATTTAGACAAACTTTAAGTAGAAGGTATATTTGTAACAAAACATACCGGGGTCTAAGTTTGCGAACTTTTTATAGTGATACATTAATATCAATATTTTCTTGCCGAAATTCTGTATGCGTCACTTAACGTCATCGCAAGAAATCACTTTTAAACTTTCTTCTTTTCCCATTTTATGGATTTATTGTAGAAAGAACCCATATAAGTGAATAAATAGAAAAGTAGTACCAGTTTTAATTGAAACTCAATGTATTTGTGACATACTTATTAAATTAGCGGGGGAGGGTATTAAGATAGAAAATACAGTTAATAAGTATATATAATATTTATACATGTTTGAATTTCAATAATAACTGAAAATTAGTTTGTTTAATAGTGAAAAGTTCAGTCAAAATCAGCTAATACAAAAATGTCCTTCCGTTACCACATTTATGTCCTTCCGTTACCATGTTTTTTGTCCTTCCGTTACCATTAAAAAACATCTAAATTAAAAACAAAATAAAATTGTTGCTGTTTCTAATTAATAAGTGTCATAAGTCTGCTTTGTACAAAAATTCATTAAGTTGTAGACCCAATGGTTTCTTAGTGAGGTGGTTGAAATATAGTATTTTGGTAACGGAAGGACACTTATGGTTTGACTTAATAAATTATTGATTTCAAGATTAAAAAATATTTTTTTGCAAAAAAAATTAATAGAAAGATTAATTGCATGAATAAAGTATAAAAGTTAACCTATTTATTTTATTTTGGTAAGGGATTTTAGTCAAGTTATAGTATGAAACAAAATGTAGATATTCTGCACTGCAAAAACATATAATAAAGAAGTGACTTTGACCTTGATTTTATAAAAGTCATTGTGTTAATTTAAAAAAAATATGTTAAGATTCAAAAAGTTCATATCTTTCTGAAAAAAATGGTATATGACAAATGACACAACATAAAGTTTAAAATTTTAAGTGCCATGGCAACATTTTCCCGGAATTCACCAAATGCCATTTAATACTAGTTTTTTTATTCAACTACTTATCTTAGATTTTTATTTTAGATATGCATGCTTCGGTGAAAATGGCAATGCTTCCAATACTTTTCTTTTTAATAATACTATTATAAATCTCAAATAACTCCGATTTACAATAAACATCTATTTCCCCACCAGAATAATTTATTTGTTTTAGTCTTGAAAAAGAATTATTTAATATTTTCAAAAAATTTGGTCTTTGAGGGAAGGGGAGTTTGACTCTTGGTCGCACCACATTCCATGCAAGTGGAAAGGGTAATTTCCTGCTACAACATGTTGATGTCAGCTCATAGGCAGTCAGATAATCTCGAAACAAATAATAAGAGACTCATAATAGTCTTAAGTGGAAAAGGAACAGCATTTTTCCATCACCGCCCTTCAGTGCTAAAATTTCTGCAGCTGAAGGAACGGCGAAAAAGTTGTCGGAGCAGCAATTTACAAAAGCCGAGATTATATAAAAACATTTTTCAGAAATGATAACAAGTTTTAAGAAAGTACTATGTTTTTAAAAAATTTAAAACTACTTATTTATCTAAATTTTTGTGCTGTAAAATAAAATATTTTTCGAATACAAATAAATGGAATATTATTGTCCATCTTATAAAGTAAATGCTACTTATTAATGCACATTTTGTTTGTAATATGCTCGGGTACTAGTCTAAAATTTACTTAAGTATACGGATTTAGATGTATATATAATATAGATTTAAAACTTTACAAATGTGTGAAGTAAAATGGCGGAAATGTAGGAAATATATATTTTAAAATACAAAACATTAGGTTTTTTAAAAAAAGAATATTTTTTAAAAAAATTTGCATTATGAAAACAAATAAAGCATACTTTTATGAATCGTTAGAAAATTTCAATAATTTGATAAATTCTTTTTAATTAACTTTTTTATAAAATATGTCATTTTAAACTAAGTTTATTAAATTAGTTTAAAATTTGCTATTTCAAGTACAAAGTTTTCATTAACATCTGGGGTTCTGCTTTCTGCAGAATTTAATTTGCCCCACCAGTTAAAATTCCTTAAAATATGCTCTGCATGTAATGGCTACTGACGGTTTGGGGGGATCTATCCCATTGACTATAGAAACCTGAGAACACTGTTTTATATTTTTGAATCATTGGCACATGACAAGGACAACAATGAAGCTGACATACCATACACCTGGTTGTAAATGAGGACTTTGGAACACACCATATTTAACACAACACAAGTCCCCTTAGTACTCTACTATGACCTTAATTTAACCAACCGTAACATTCGCTTTCGCAGAAACATTTTGCTCAGGACAGTCTTATCCCTACCCAACTAGCCGTCATTCCAAGAATACGAAAATATTGAGCAAGTTCGGTTTTCATAATTATAGCAGTCAAAATGAATGCAAGTCTCATTTAATCTTCATTCGTAAAAATAAAACTTTTATGAAACAATCTAATAAAATACACTTAAAGTTTAAAAATTATGGTTAATTCCTAGTGTACGTTGCCCCCGCCAAATGTAATTTTGCGACAATTGGTTATATATATATATAAATAAACAAATTAAAGTTTATTCATAACAGTTTTTGTAGAACTTACAACGGTGATTTTCTCAAAGCCGGTTAGCACGAGATTTTTTAGTAATTCACATCCAATACCGCCTGCGCCGACAACCAAAATGTTACTTTCTTGGATTTTATCATTTAAAGACTTTTCTAATAATCCATCAATATGGACCGCCATTCCTACAATAGTTTCGTTTAGGAATTAAATAATTTGAGCGCCGAACAATGAAAATGAAAGAATTGAACAAAAATCAAGCGATCAAAAAAACAATAATACTTTGCTGATGCCAAATGTCAAAAGTCTCGAAGAAACTTTTGTATGCAAATTGCAACAGGTTTAAAGATAAAACATATAAAATTTTATTTATTTTTAATTCCTTATTTAATGCAGTACGAAACATTGTTAATTTTGTTTTAAAAAAAATGTGCATAATAGTTTTTAAATGAAAACTACTACTTAAATTTTAACTGTAACTGTTACCTAAATAACAAAAACAAATAAGTCTTTAAGTTGACCCTTACGGAGAGAAATCGTTTATCTAAAGAAAATCTTACCAAATCGATGTAAAAATCTGACTATTTAAAGTTTAACTATGTCTGAGAAGGTATCCAAGTTCAATTTTCCTTCTTCTCAAACTGGAGGGGTGAGACCTCTGGCCATCCGGGGAATCTTTGAAGACGAACACCGACGACTGTCGGATGATTTCAACGACGAAGAACGACTTTGGCGGAAACAATGGATTAAAGATCAGAAATTATCGCCCAACGAACCAAGACCACCTTCGGAGGAATGGATTAAAGAAACGCGCAACCCCATTCGAAGATTCCTGTCCAAACCATGGGAGGTTTTGGAAGCGAAAATGATCCCTGTGACAGGCGTCCACTTCGCAGGTGCCGTTCGATTCTGCGTACCGAAACTTGCAGTCGCCGTACTCGGCATATATGCCGTTTGGTACAATTTAAAGTACCACCAGAATGATTGGACCCGGGCATATGGCTGGAAAGTAACCATGCCTAAGCCTGTGGTGTATCCTGGAGATGAGAACTTTCCTGCTAAAAGAGAACGGTTTCAACCCAATGACTACTACGGACAAGGGTTTAAAGATAGGAAAATCTACTTGGATTTGGCTGAATATAAATAGTGGAATTACTGACTTAGATTGTTAGAAGGGAACAGATGTAGTATAGGACATTTGTCGCGTTTTTGTTTTTGCGAAGAAAAACTGCCGTAAAACAGCGCTATGACGTCATAGGTTGCCAGATTGTGGTCGCCACAATAATCGGAAAATATAAACAATGTCAGGTGGAGTTGCCATACTAGAAATTTATCGCCCCTATAAAACACGCCAAAACAAACAATGCGCGCCAAATGTCCTATACTACATCTGTACCGTTAGAAGTACATGAAATTTATTTTGATTGATGTTCTTATTTCAGTCATTTAATTTGTTTAGATTCGAAATGTCGGGTTTGATAATTGTTTGATTGTCAATAAAAGAAATTAAGATAACTTGTCTTATAGAACATTGCATTATGAATAGGGATGAACCGGATAGTGGTTTTGCCGGATATCGGATATCCGGCGCACATTACAAACCGGATATCGGATATCCGAACTGGATTTTGCCGGATATCCGATCGGATATACGGCAGTTTATTTTTTATGAAAATAACTTCTCATACACACTAGAAAAAACGGAAATCGGTCAAAAATTTAAAAATATTTTTTTATTCTGTAATATTTCCCAATTCCTTATCTTTAAAGTAATACCAAAATTGAATAAACATTAAAAAAACTTTTTTATTTACAAAGGGTTATTCTAGGATGCTGCTAGCAATGGGCGTATGTTTTGTACACTTTAAACTCAATTTCTGAATAATTGTATTTTTACCATATGCTCTTTCATTCCAAACATAAAAACTCAAGTTTGCTTAAACTTTTGAGAAATTTATTTTTATTTTAACTTTATATTGGTTCTGAGAAGTTATGACCCTCCACCATAACGATTCGTTAAAAAAAAATAATAGAATTTTAAAGTTAAAAACAAGAAAAATTCAAGGGAGAATCTGCACACTGTTAATACATTGGTAGAATTTTCAGGAAAATACTTAAATACCATATTCTTAGCAAAGATCCGCCAGGACCGCCACAAAAAAAATCTTCGATGTTTTATTCATCCGGCTTGGAAAATCGGATATCCGGCACTTTACTTCCGGATATCGGATAATTACCGGATAGTTAAAAATCAGCCGGATACCGGATAGTTACCGGATATCCGTTTCATCCCTAATTATGAATATTAAAATACAAATGTAACGTTAAAAATACATAAAATCTAGACAGGTTTCGGGAGACACATCTCCCTTCATCAGCAGAAATTAAAAGTCTGTGCACACAATAAAATATAAACCTAGATTGAAAGTGGCAAACAAAGAACAAAACTATCTCAATCTATTGTGTGACAACAAGCGGGAAATAACCGCAAATGTTTAATTGACAATCGAATCAATATTGCTAAAAATATTAAACACCTCCAGGAAGTCAAGTTCGACTGGAGATTTGGGTTTGCCAATTAAATGTGGGTTAGAAAAATTAAATATATGATTATATTCCCAAGAGTGCTTGGCCATATTTGGCCCTTGTGCCATAAAACCCCACACAACCAACCCAAGAGTGCTTGGCAATGAATGTCTTTATTTCTTGTTTAACAGTATCTGCTTGGTGCTCTTTAATGCGAAATCTTAATAGTCTTTGTTTGATAGACGTATGACATACCACATTGACATAAAATACTATATATTCTCCAGTTATTAAAGTCGTCAATGGTGTCTTTAAGTTGTGTGAAGGTGATATTATTGATGTGCGAAAAAATGGAACGCATATTGAATTTACTGAGAATGTTAGGTGTAACGTTGCATTTGTAATTTAATAGTTAAAGAAATTGTTCACATATTCCCCCCCCCCCCCCTTTAAGTGTCATGTTCTCATTTGTACACACTTTTGCATTTGGATTATAGCCATAGATTTCGGAAGGACTTACTCTTTTAAAAATATATGCGAAACAATGTTACTAACTGTAAGGACATCTCTGATATCTGGTATCTCAAAAGTGTAGGATTTTTTCTCATTAGGCGGGACAAGAGATAGGAGTGCATTGGCCCTCGAACTGGTATGACAACTGTCGTAGCTAAGAACACAGGTTCATAGCAGGCTATCATTAACATTTTAATATTTGAATTTATATAATCTATACAAATAAATTTACAAAGGTTAATTATTTGTTTGAGGCCTTATATCTTGGAAACTAATGATTCAATTTTGATGATAATTGGTAAACCCAGTTTCCACTTGAAACAAGATTTTGACATAAAATTTCCCTTTAATACAAAAAAAAAAAAAAAACTATAATTAAAAAAAAAACTAAAGAAGATAAGAGAATGGAAAATTTTCAGGATTTAACATTGTTTAAGAAAGTTTGAAAATGAAAATTTGCTTAAAATGAAATGTAATAAGTAAGGGACAAAAATAACAGACTTTAGTAAACTTAAGTACAAATTTTTAAAGTGGACTTGCACTGGTGGCTCTTGGTTGCTACCGTTTTACTGCATGCACCTGTATAATATATATATTGGAATGGAAATATAGTGGAAAGATGCCATAATGATATCTTTACACAGATTTTGCATAAAAAATCTAGTTTTTCTAATACAGTCGCTCGCAAAAATACTTGAGCACCGGTACCCCTTCGATTTTCGTCACAAAACGCGTTTACGACGTTTCTAAAAAAAAAAACCTGCTCTTCGGCCTCACAAAGGGCAACCGGCGACGGCCCCCCCTACTCCAAATCATCGAACGGCGGCGAATCCCGATCGATTTTTCACTCGGAATCGAATCGATCGATCGTGCACCACGTGACCTTCCCACCCTGCCCCGCGTCGCAGCCCCGCAGGTCGGTTCCACTGAACTCTAATAGGGTTGCTGGAAGGCTGAAAGCCGGTTTCGCCAATAGGGGAAATGAAGGTATGGCGGCTTTCGCCAACTCAACTCAAAAAAGGGACGGGAGATAGTTATAATCAATAAATATACTTTTGTAATACAATACAAAAAGTCATCCCTATTGCAATGTAACCGGAATAAAACAAATTTACTCACTATTTTTTAGTTCAAATATAGTGTTTTTCTGGAAATCTTAATTAAAAATTATAATATAATTGATTTTAAAACGTAATTAAACATTTTAGTAACTTTTCAAAAACATAATAAAAGGAAATTTTATGTGATTAATGATTTATTAAATTTCCCTTTAAAAAATCCGTATCTAACGTCTAAAACTCGTATCCAATTATCACGTAAAATAGCTCGCCAACTGTAGTCAAAATATAATTGAAACAGTATCAAAAGCAAGCGATAAAAGTCGCCCATCTGGCAGCCATGTGCCTAACTCAACCCATTTTCGCGCCCATGCAGGCTTCATCGGCTTCAATTCCCTTCTTCCTTCTAGGTCTTATACAATTCTATGGTCGGTTCACGTGACCCTTCCCTTGACGCAGCGCGTCTCCGTCCCGCAGCACGCATCACATGACCACCACGGGACCTTCCCATCCCGCCCCGCGTCTCGGCGTCACCACCCAATAGCACGTGACCCTTCCCTCGATGCACAGCGTCTCTATCCCGAACCCCGTGACCTACCCATCCTGCCCCCCCGCGTCACAGCATAGCAGCAAAAAGCACGTGACCCTTCCCTCGATGCTCAGCGTCCCAGTCCCGCAGCACGCATCACATGATCACCACGTGACTCTCCCATCGTGCCTCGCGTCTCTTTTTCGACAACAAATAGCACGTGACCCTTCCCTTGATGCACAGCGTCTCTATCCCGCAGCCCGAACCACGTGATCACCACGGGACCTACCCATCCTGCCCCGCGTCACAGAGGGCGGGTTCAAAAAGTCGCATGAAGTTAACTGGTTAAACTAGATAACTAGAAGCGGTTAGGTTGGTTATTTTGGTTACGGGTAGACATTTTGAACGGGTAGTTACGAACGAGTTATCCTCTGCTGTCCAGCCACTATATCTGCTGTTTACTTTTTCATACGGGGCTTTTACTGATGGTGTACGATGATTTAAATGAGAGGATTCTTCGTAAATAAAATTTAAAAACTATTCGAAAGTTGATGGTAGATTTAATTTTTAATGTCAAAACTTTCTTATTAAACTTACTTTGAAATGTAGAATAAAACAAGTAGGATTTCACATCTAACGTAGATTCTTATGGCTTTCCGTAGACGTAAACTTGTAATTTGTCCGAGTCAAAATATAATTTGAAAACTCGTCTGGGCTTATGCTCGTAATTGAATGCTAGTGCCTGGAACCTCCCCATATTGAAAAAACTTTACGCCTATGGCGTTGTTTTGAAAGAAATAAAATTTACTGCAGTGTCTAGAAATTCCACATTAAACTCTTTTGGTTGAAATACAAAATTTGAGCTAAAGCCCTTTCATAAAATGTTGTTAGGTTTTCATGAACAAGGCATTTTTAGTCATGTTCTCAGGAATTCAGCCTGCCGAAAACCTTTCTTTTAATAAGAAAAAATAAAATAAAAGTTCAGAAGTAAACAATGAGGGGGACATGCAGTTTTGCATATTTTTTTTTTTTAGCTCGGAATTACTTTTTTCTATATTTTTTTAAATTATGCTAAATTAAAAAAAAAATATTACTTCTAAATGCAAGATATTTGGTCTTGCGAGAAATATTTAACTTTCATAATCCTGAAATTCTTACCTGTTATGATAGTAAAGATGTGTTTATGTGCGAGATTTTGTAAAGAAGCTAAGAATTTGTTTTAACTGTTACTCTTCAATATTTTCTTTTAACATAACTTCTAGCCTTCATGATTTATTTTCAATTATATTTGTACCTATAGACAATGATATATATTAAGACCACAAATAGAAAATGATTTAACACTTAAAGATCTGAAACATTGTAATTTTTTTTTCCGTAGTTTATGTATAAGTTGCTTAAGTAAATTGTACAAAGAAAAGGCAGCATAACATACAAAATCAATACATTTTATTAATGAAAACAATGTCATAGCAGAGCAATAGAATATGAAATTTTATAAAAATTAATACTATGGTTATGTTACTGTTAATGTCTATAAACATGCTGCAAAATAAAGAATCACAAATAGAAGCTGCTTATAAATTTATACTATCTCATGAAATTACAAAAAAATCTTGTATGCCTTGAAATGCCAAACAAACATTTTATCATCTATTAGTACAATCTTTGTAGAAACTTTTCTTGGAATACAGCATAATTTCTTAACATCTAAAATAAAGTAAAATTATAGAAAAATGCAAATAGATACTAATATATAAATGTTTAGGCATTAACTATTATGAAACTGTGTAATCTTTGCACTTAAACATATATTAACAGCATAAAGGTCAAAATGATATAAAAACTGGGTATTATTTCCAGGAAAAAAAACATTAAATGTATATACCGTAATCACATTTTTCTTGACCATTAGAAAGTAGGCCTAAATTTAAGGTCACAGATTAGAAGGTTATCCTAACTATTCAAAGTTATTGCTAGCCTAGCAATACTATTTTTATATACTTGCAACAAATTATAAAAAGTAAAAATTGTAAACACTACTAGAAATTGAATAAAAATAATCACCTGAAGAATATGTTTGTCACAACTTATTTATACATATGAAATGTATAAAAAGACCAGCTCTCTGTAATTTTATATAGAACCAAAAGGATGATAACTCCTTAGAGAGGTTTCATGTACAGAAAGTTTTTTTGTCTAGTACTCCTTTATTCAGCAAAATATCAACTAAGAAATCCTTGAAATTGTTGACCAAATGATCATACAAAAACAAGGATTTTTTAGTCATGTTCTCAGGAATTCAGCAGGGTAATAAAAGTTTTGTACGCCATTGACTACCTATGAAAAATTTAATACAAGTATTTATAAAACATAGATTTTTTTTTAATGCATGGTACGAAAACACTATTTAACCCTAGAGTACTAATGTTTTTGTTTATAACATTATTCCTAACGTAAATAAAATTGAGACCAGTAATATTTACGCATTAGTGCTCTAGGGTTACAGGGGGCACAATAAATTGCTACATAAACGCTCAATTTGTCAATACTTAATTTAACTGAGAACACAATTAAAAAAATAAAAGTAGAATAATATGCAAAACACACCCTTTTAACAACACGCTGAAATATTTTCAAAACAAATATTCATATAAACATTTAAAATATAATTCCATTTGTCCTTACTAGCATCCAGTCATTATACTAAGTTGAATAATATGCAGGTGAAACAAATAGCTTTTACAAGTTGTGTATAGTAGTTAAATTATTAAAGAGTAATAAAACATCAATTATCTATAAAGAAAAATAAATTTGTAAAATATTTTCATCTAACAAGGGAATAATGATGGTAACCAATTAAAAACTAGAATTTTAATACTAACACATTAAGCAAATAACTTTTCAATTCAATTTTTATATAGACATATTTAAATGGTGAAGAATTATATCAGACACTATTGCATTTGATTTGAAAAGTGCTTCCTGCATGTGTACTACATAGCTACAAATAAGTTAGTCATTACATCATTTACATTACGATACTACTACGTTAAAAGTAGGGATGAAACGGATATCCGGTAACTATCCGGTATCCGGCTTATCCGGCTGATTTTTAACTATCCGGTAGCTATCCGATATCCGGAAGTAAAATGCCGGATATCCGATTTACCAAGCCGGATATCCGGATGAATAAAACATCGAAGTTTTTTTTTTTTGTGGCGGTGAATTATCTTTGCTTTAAGTATTTTCCTGAAAATTTTACCAATGTATTAACAGTGTGCAGATTCTCCCTTGAATTTTTCTCGTTTTTATTTTTAAAATTCTATTACATTTTTTTTTTTAACGAATCGCTATGGTTGAGGTTCATAACATCTCACAACTAATATAAAGTTGAAATAAAAATAAATTTCTCAAAAGTTTAAGCAAACTTGAGTTTTTATGTTTGGAATGAAAGGGCATATGGTAAAAATATAATTATTCAGAAATTGAGTTTAAAGTGTACAAAACATACGCCCATTTCTAGCAGCACCCTAGACTAACCCTTTGTTAATAAAAAAGTTTTGTGAATGTTTATTCAATCTTGGTATCACCTTAAAGGTAAGGAATTGGGGAATATTATAGAATAAAAAAATATTTTGTAATTTTTGACCGATTTCCGTTTTTTCTAGTGTGTATGAGAATATATTTTCATAAAAAAGAAACTGCCGGATATCCGATCGGATATCCGGCAAAATCCAGTTCGGATATCCGATATCCGGTTTGTAATGTGCGCCGGATATCCGATATCCGGTATCCGGCAAAACCACTATCCGGTTCATCCCTAGTTAAAAGTATGACAAAATACTGTTAATTTAAATAAAAGTAAATATTAGAATGATGAAATAAAAACTGTATGCCTGAATTTGACCTATTTGAACTGTTAATATTTTTTGGCAAGTTGGGCTTTTCAAGCTTTTAGGATATATTTTGTTGCTTTCGGCAAAAATTAGCACTTCTGGAAAAACATCACAGTTGGCCTTCCTGAAAAAAAATTATATACATGCATTTAGTGTCCAAAATGTAGCTGATTTTACAACTTTGGGTAAAGGTTTACTGTACGGTCACCCTTGGCGACTTTTTCAAAAAGTCGCCATTTTGGCGACTGTTGTCCAATAGGGTTGCTGCAATTCCTTGTCGTTTCGGAGGGGGGTTGCCATTTAAAAAAAATTATCGCCAAATGCGGAAAAATCGCGCCAAGGGTGACCGTACAGTAAACCTGACCCCAACTTTGATATAGCTACACAACAAAAATACTGGGTTGAAATATGCATTGAATGGTAAACCTTGGTGACTTTTCTGAAAAAGCAATATTCATACTGCTAACAAGTTCTTGGTGACAAAAACATTTGAGTTGTCTATCAAAGTTGTCTATTTTCCTCAAGCAGGGTTGCCAAAAAGGCTAACCAGATTTAGCTAAAAAATCAAGGGTACCGGTCAATGCATTTCAACCAAATCATAAATAGACGTAAAATCTATTTGAAATCAAGTAATGCAAAAAAAAAAATTAAGTACCTTATGCAACACTGGATTAAAAACTACAGCATAAAAAATGTTTTAAGATTGTAACGCGAGTTATTATTATTACTTTTAGAAACTTTAATTAATTATAACCTCTCTCAAACAAGAATACAAGTCAAAAACATATATAAATGATAAATTAATTCAATAAACTGCACATCAAGGCCAACAAAAACAATTTCGAATAAACTCGAACAAGAATATATAATTTTTAGAAAAAAAAACTCAAATTAAAAAAATCCAACGACGAATTATTTCAATAAATCCCGCATTAAATTTAACAAAACCAATTTCGCAGAAACCCGAATAAGAATATTATCAACTTTAGAAAAAGAAATACAAAAAAAAACGTGCTCAAACTTACCTATGATGAATTATTTCACTAACTCTCGCATCAAAACAAACAATATCCATTTAATAGCAGACATCTTTCGCATTGAACTATGGGAGAATAGCAGATTAAACCCACTCAGCCACCGGGCTAAAAGAACCAAGGTCAAATTTTAACGAAGATAACCGAGTATTTCTCAGTGAAGAAAGTTAGATAACTAGTTAAGTTCGTTCGACTTTTTGAACGACCGGTTACAAAACGAGTTTACATTTTGAACGGCCAGTTAACCTAACCGACCCTAACCAAAATAACTCGTTATTTTAGTTCGACTTTTTGAACCCGCCCAGAATAGCAGCAAAAAAAGCACGTGACCCTTCCCTTCATGCACAGCGTCCCAGTCCCGCAGCCCGAACCCCACGTGATCACCACGTGACTTTCCCATCGTGCCCATAGAATTGTATAAGACCTAGAAGGAAGAAGGGAATTGAAGCCGATGAAGCCTGCATGGGCGCGAAAATGGGTTGAGTTAGGCACATGGCTGCCAGATGGGCGACTTTTATCGCTTGCTTTTGATGCTGTTTCAATTATATTTTGACTACAGTTGGCGAGCTATTTTACGTGATAATTGGATACGAGTTTTAGACGTTAGATACGGATTTTTTAAAGGGAAATTTAATAAATCATTAATCACATAAAATTTCCTTTTATTATGTTTTTGAAAAGTTACTAAAATGTTTAATTACGTTTTAAAATCAATTATATTATAATTTTTAATTAAGATTTCCAGAAAAACGCTATATTTGAACTAAAAAATAGTGAGTAAATTTGTTTTATTCCGGTTACATTGCAATAGGGATGACTTTTTGTATTGTATTACAAAAGTATATTTATTGATTATAACTATAAGGCCGAAGTTATCGTAATTATTTGTAAATTCGCTTATTGATAATTATTTAATTAATTATTCTTACTCTAATTAATAAATGAATCTAATTAATAAAATATAGTTTAATTAACACAGTTTAATCTAATAAATAAAGTATAATCTAATTAGTATTATAATTAATAAAGTGTAGTCTAATTAATAAAGTATATAATATAATTAATAGTTTAATTATAAAGTAATATAATTAATAGTTTAATTATTAAAGTATATAATATAATTAATAGTTTAATTATAAAGTAATATAATTAATAGTTTAATTATTAAAGTATATAATATAATTAATAGTTTAATTAATAAAGTATATAATATAATTAATAGTTTAATTAATAAAGTATAATATAATTAATAGTTTAATTAATAAAGCACAGTTAGTCTAATTATTAAAAAGTATTATTGCATAATAATTTTTGTATATATTTTCTTCAAATTAAAAATTTAATCACACTATTTTAAAAATTGTTAGTTTATTATTTGCTGCTTGTGTAATAAATCATAATTAAAACTCGGTCCCATATTGCTAAGTGGTACTATACATGCTAATTAGTACCAATTAAAATATAGTTTTTAAAATTTTATTACAATTAAAAAAATATTTATGTTGTTAATTATTAATTATTTTAATGTTAATTAATTTTTTATTAATTTATATTAAATTCCTTCAATTAATTATGGCAATATTTTAGGCATTGAACCATAAAATAACTAAAATTACCGTTAAAAGTTAATAAATATAGCCACTCATGTGGACGTATAAAACTTCTAAAAAATAATATTTCCCCATAAAAGCAACACAAACAACATTTTTTCTCACTATCTACAATATTTCCGTGATTTTTTGCAATAATCAGTGTTATCAAAAGAGTTGTACTTAGAGCGCAATAAATTTTTAAATAAAGCGATTTTAGCATGGAAACTCCTATCTCCCGTCCCTTTTTTGAGTTGAGTTGGCGAAAGCCGCCATACCTTCATTTCCCCTATTGGCGAAACCGGCTTTCAGCCTTCCAGCAACCCTATTAGAGTTCAGTGATCGTGCCTCGCGTCGCTGTTTGACAACAAAAAGCACGTGACCCTTCCCTCCATGCACAGCGTTCCTATCCCGCAGCCCGAACCACGTGACCACCACGGGACCTACCCATCCTGCCCCGCGTCTCCATGTCACACCCAACAGCACGTGACCCTTCCCTTCATGCACAGCGTTCCTATCCCGCAGTCCGAACCCCGTGATTACCACGTGACTTTCCATGGCCAACTAGACTGAGAGAAGGCCGTGTAAGCTTTTCGTGACGTCACATTAGTCGTCTGAATTTTAAGCGGCCGGCATATGGTTGCGTAGCGCGCTCCTGTCTTCTGAAGATTATAAGTTGTAACATTTTGTTTGTATAAAAATTATTTCTATATTTCATACAATACATTTGAAAATGCAAGCTTGAGAAACACAATTTAATGAGAACTTATTTTAATTAAAAGAAATAACTCGCATTTTCCAAAAATGCCATGACTTTTAAATTTTTTCATAGAGAAAAATTGCAATGGAAAAATTATATTTATTTTTCTAGTATATTTAAAAAAAACATCAGTTTAACTTATCAGTCAGAATATTTATAAAAATAACGAAATTTAAAATACTTTTGCACTTTCCAAAAATGTAAACATTTTAAATTAACTGAAAGAACACTTGTGATGGTAATATACATTTAAATATATTTTTGAAAATAATTTTTTTTTTTTTGTAGAATATGCTTAATAAAAATAATTGTTTTACTTAATATCATATTTACAAATATAAAGGATAATTTTTATGTAACAAATATTTGAATATATAAAAAAAGAAAAATATTAAATTGTTAACTATACAATTAATTTTATATTACATATATTGTCTTTTTTATGTACTGACAAATAATTCGACAAGTTAATAAAATTTAAATACTTTACTAAATTTCTGCTGTTTCCTTCTACAGTTTATGTAAATATAAAAGAAAATATCTAAATCTATATAGAAACTGATAATTTACACATCAAGTATCTATTTATTGTTAAATTTTAAAAAATTTACAAATCATAACTATTCAAATTAAAAAATTTAAAGCTAACAATATACAAGAACCTATATAAAACACGAAAGCTTTGCATACAATATATAAAAAATGAGTTAAGCAGATAGAATAATTTCTAATTTTTGTCATAACAAACAAAATAAAAACATTTTGCGTCTTTTTTAATGTTACTAAATAACTTTCGGTACAGGATAAATTCTATAAATACCATTCAAGTTGTGTTAAACACTTTAATAACACTTCAAAGTTATATATACATTACTTTTACAGTAAAACCTTTTATTATGGTTTACTAAAAGCAACAACTTTACCGTTTTAAATATTTTCAACGTTCCTCTATTCTTAAGAAAGGTTTACTTCATAAATTATATACGTATTTTGAGAACAGGACATATTTTAATTTCGAATATTCCTATAGTGTGCTGCTAGAAATATTTGATGTTACTTTATGCACAACTGCAGATTTGTGACAAAACACTTTTTTAAGGATGCATTAGTAACACTTACATAGAGATTTCATTATTACAAAAGGTACTTACTTTCAAAGAAATAAAATCAAAAACATTAACCGTAAACAAGATAAACTACATGATTATAGCATTAAATTTAATTTGCCAAAAGTAACTGGTGTTAACGCTATACAATCTTAATTTTGAAACTTTTGAAGTAATTTTGAAGTTTTCGTTTATTACACTCTCCAACTGATTTTGATTTAAAAAAATTTTAACACTCTTTTTTACTGATTTTTTTTTTTTACCATTTTGAACACATTGATTGGATTTATTCTTTGCATAATTAAACAATTATAAAAAACATTAGAAAATGTTAAAATTCAAAACATTAGATAATGTTTGAATGACAAGCAAATTTTGCAATCACAATAAATATTTGTAAAATCAAATACACAACTAAGTATAATTCACTTAACTTAACCAATACTGCATGTTGTTTAATGTTATATGACATGTATAGTTTTTCATATTCTGAAGAAATTAGTTTTTAAAAAATTACAAAACATACAGAAAGTGAAAACACTACATTAGAAAATGGGGTTTTCATTCTTCCTCTATTAAATCAGCTTCGTGTAATGTTTGTAAAGCTTGTTTGGTTAATTGCATTAAATCCTGGGCTGTCATTGAACGTACAGGAACTAATACAACTACTTCCTTTGTATTTGGAGAAACACAATGAAATCCTAAAAGAATGAACCTTCTGCCATCGAAGTGAACATATTTCTATTTACACTGTTATTATTTTAAATTATTGAAAGTACTTTGAAATCAGCTTCGTGTAATATTTGTAAAGCTTGTTTGGTTAATCACATTAAATCCTGAGCTGTCATTGAACATACAGGAACTAATACAACTGCTTCCTTTGTATTTGGAGAAACACGATGAAATCCTAAAAGAATGAACCTTCTGCCATCGAAGTGAACATATTTCTATTTACACTGTTATTTTAAATTATTGAAAGTACTTCGAAATCAGCTTCGTGTAATGTTTGTAAAGCTTGTTTGGTTAATCGCATTAAATCCTGGGCTGTTATTGAACATACAGGAACTAATACAACTACTTCCTTTGTATTTGGAGAAACACGATGAAATCCTAAAAGAATGAACCTTCTGCCATCGAAGTGAACATATTTCTATTTACACTGTTATACTAATACAACTGCTTCCTTTGTATTTGGAGAAACACGATGAAATCCTAAAAGAATGAACCTTCTGCCATCGAAGTGAACATATTTCTATTTACACTGTTATTTTAAATTATTGAAAGTACTTCGAAATCAGCTTCGTGTAATGTTTGTAAAGCTTGTTTGGTTAATCGCATTAAATCCTGGGCTGTTATTGAACATACAGGAACTAATACAACTACTTCCTTTGTATTTGGAGAAACACGATGAAATCCTAAAAGAATGAACCTTCTGCCATCGAAGTGAACATATTTCTATTTACACTGTTATTTTAAATTATTGAAAGTACTTCGAAATCAGCTTCGTGTAATGTTTGTAAAGCTTGTTTGGTTAATCGCATTAAATCCTGGGCTGTTATTGAACATACAGGAACTAATACAACTACTTCCTTTGTATTTGGAGAAACACGATGAAATCCTAAAAGAATGAACCTTCTGCCATCGAAGTGAACATATTTCTATTTACACTGTTATTATTTTAAATTATTGAAAGTACTTCGAAATCAGCTTCGTGTAATGTTTGTAAAGCTTGTTTGGTTAATCGCATTAAATCCTGTGCTATTATTGAACATACAGGAACTAATACAACTACTTCCTTTGTATTTGGAGAAACACGATGAAATCCTAAAATCTTGCACAGAATGGCTTGCTGCTGGTTACTTTGTGGATTTTTTTATCCGAGACAAGTTCCCTTGTAAGACACTTTTCGTTTGATGTGAATTTGATCTACTAAAAGGTTCACTAATTGTTCTTGTCTTCAGTTTATTGCTTTCCAATAAATGTTGAAAATCTTTGGTAGCCTCGATTTCACCAATGTAAACAAACACACTAAAATCTGAAGTAATTTTAACACTCTTGAAAATGGTCGGTATAGAATCCGAATTTATAAACAAAATGCAGTTTTTTTTCAGAAATTACAACTTTAACATCCTTTGGCGATTGAACTTTTCCTTCAACACCTTTTACCAATTCATCATAGGAAGATATTTTGGTCGTTCTGTAAAAACGTTTTCAGCAAAGTCCCATCTACTTTTGTAGCTTTGAGTCGCGGCTCGCTCTTTTCACTGTCGATTCCTTTTTCGTAAAATATGCAGGTCAGCCAGGAAAAATTGTGGGAATCGCGCACCGTTTTAATTTAGGGCGATCGCTTTTCATCTGTATAATTTCTCCCTGAATTGGTAGCACGTCGAAACAAATCACGTCATCTTCAGCGAAAAGCTTTTCGCACACCACACTTCTCGTAGTAGGCCTAAAGTCTTGGCGAGGAATGTTTTTGACACACAAATCTTTCAAATTGTCATTTTTAGGAAAAAGAAAGACGGAAACATAAACGTTCTGTCCATCATCATTGGAATTACAAGTAGAAACAGCATCTATCAGGCAAATTTGAAAATATTGATGTATGTAAACAATCGAAAGAAACAGCAAAACAGACCGCGTTCAAATTCAGGATCGTTGATCGTCAGACGACTAAATTGACGTCACATCACGTGACTTCGAAGCTTACTTGGCCTTGTCAGTCTAGTTGGCCATGGACTTTCCCATCGTGCCTCGCGTCACAGTCTAGCAGCAAAAAAGAGCACGTGACACCTTCCCTCGATGCACGGCGTCCCTGTCCCGCAGCAGCACGAATCACGTGATTACCACGTGACTTTCCCATCGTGCCTCGCGTCACAGTCTAGCAGCAAAAAAGAGCACGTGACCCTTCCCTTCATGCTCAGCGTTCCTATCCCGCAGCCCGAACCCCGTGATTACCACGTGACTTTCCCATCGTGCCTCGCGTCACAGTCTAGCAGCAAAAAAGAGCACGTGACACCTTCCCTCGATGCACGGCGTCCCTGTCCCGCAGCAGCCCGAATCACGTGAGGGTCACATGATCATCATCCCGTGGTGCCCCGCGTCACTGTTCCGCAGCCGGAATCACGTGACACCTGCCCCGCATTTTCGTTCCGCAGCAAACACAAATGATCCCGCGGTCAGAATCACGTGATTCAATCGATTCTGCACCCGCGGCGACGTCATCGATACGAAATGATTTTTTATTTTAATCGAAACACCATCCCGACGTCGGAACCCACTTTAAATTTCCCCCTCCCCCGAGATTCGTTTTTTTTTTGTCAAAAAGCATCCTCCCATCCCAACTATGAAAGCCCACTGCGAGTAGGGATTTTATAACACCAACGTTGGGACGCGAGGCGACGTAAAAAAAAAAGGGATCGAGAATGGAGAGGGTGGGGGGGTATAGAAGGCATATTGCATCTCCAAATAAAAAGACGCTGCCCCCCGCTTCTCCCCAGCCTCCTCATATCTCTCGATCCCTTTCTCTTTACCCCGTCCGTTTCCAATCAAGAGTGTTCAAAGTTCAAACACGCATCTCTGAAAAAACGGACGGGTCATTGTTCCTTAACCCCCCACACACATGTGGTGGTGGGGGGGGGAGGAGCCGCATCCCTCTCATTCCCTCTCCTTCCACATACAAATAAAACAAATCTCATCACCAATCTTTCAAAATGCAGGTCTCTCGGGTACACTCGTCGGAGCAGACATGCCACTCCCTCAGTTTGGTGCGAAGATGCACTCCCACCGCCACACTCATCGTGTCTCGGTGCTCGCGACACATCTTCGAGAGCGCCTCGAAAGGCGTCCACTGGAGACGAGGCACGCTGACGTCGTCCTTGGGGGGACGCGATTCCACGGGTGGGGAGCGGCGCTGGGTGGTGGTGGTAGAGTGCAGCAGCGTCAACCAAAAGCGGGATTCAGGACTCAGTTCAAAGAAGGCGGGCGACTCCAGAAACCGACGCTCGGCTCTCCTCTCCGCGATCCGTCGCATGCGCTCCAAGCGATCCCGCTCCCGGGGTTCCATGGCCGCCTTGCAGAGAGGACAGTCCCAGTGGCCAGCTGCCACGTTCTGGAGGAGGCAACGCCGGTGATAGAAATGCCAGCAGGGGAAGAAACCCTCTCGGAAACGGGTCTCTTCCTGGCAGATGACGCACGCGTCCCGATGTCGCATGGTCCGAAACACGCTCTTCACCACGTCGCTCTCCAAATCGGCGTGGCAGCCAAAGCAAAACTTTATCTCTTTCATGGGTCCATACATGCAGGGCTCGTGAAAAGTGGCGCCGCAACACGGCAGCGTCTGCATCGGCAGCGGTGCGGTCGACTCTGACCTGAAAAGATCGCTCTGAAATAAATGAGTTTACCATATGTACCATTTCTTTGGGGATGTTTTGATTGATTAATTTTTTGATTAGGCCTTTGTGCCATAAACTATCGAAGGCTTTCTCTACGTCAAGAAATACGGCTCCTATCATTTCCTTATTATTAAATGCTTCTCCTATCTTTTCCACTATCCTATGGACCTGGTGAGTAGTTGAGTGTCCCTTTTTAAATCCGTATTGATTAGTATTAATTACGTTGTTTGAATCCAAAAAAGTTTGCAGTCTGATGTTAATGACTTTCTCAAAGACTTTCGCCAAACAGGGCAAAAGACTGATAGGTCGGTAGTTACTGGGTTGAAGGGGGCTTTTTTCTGGTTTTTTAAATAGAATTACGATTGCTTTTTTCCATTGGTTTGGGAAGTATTTTAACCTGAGGCATGCATTGAAGATGTTGGTGATATGTACTATTACCTTATGGGCAATATTCTTAAGTGCTTTGTTTGAGATTAAGTCGTATCCAGAGGCTTTTTTAGGGTTTAGTTTGATAATAATGTCAATGAGTTCCTCTGGGGTAGTGTAACGTATGATGTTGTGTGGCTCTTCTGCTAAGTAGTTGTCTACTTCATTGATTGTGTCAACAACAAGTTCTAAGTTGATTGGTGAAAGATGTGGTGAAAATTGGTTGTGTAGACTGGAGGCAAGAACCTCTGCCATGTCGTGTTCGGTGTAAACAATAGAGTTCGGTCCTTGAAGAGGGCTTATGTTTTGGCGTTTGGTTTTTAGGGCTTTCGCCATTTTCCAAACAGTGTTGTTCTGTAGTGAGAGCCTCATGACTGTGTTTTCCCATTGAGTCTGTTTGTATTCTTTTGTGAGGGAGCTTACTTTCTTACATGCCTCGTTCCATTTACGTTTATCCTGGGGGTGCCTAGATTGCTGGTAAACTTTCCTAAGTCTATTCTTTTCCCTGATCTCGTCTTTAATCTCATGGGGGAGTTTTAGGGTTTTTTCTATGTTTATGGGTTTTGAGCAGCTATCTATGTCCCTTTTTATTTTGGCGGTTAAGTTTGCAATTGCGTCATCTATTTGGCTTATTGTTCTCATATTTGGGTTTACTGTTAAGTTTTCGTCCGATATGGAATGGAATCTTTCCCAGTTAGTTGTGAATTTGATTGCTTCTGGTGGTTGAGTGAGGCCATAAAAGGTGAATGTAACAGGGTTGTGGTCTGAATTTAGGCAGCTGTGTACTTTAAGTGTAGGGTATGATGGTATGCCCTTTAGGAGCATTATGTCTAATATGTCTGGTCTGTGTGAGAGAGTGCCTGGATAGTGTGTGGGTTCATCTGGGGCGGCGATAGAGACGCCGTGATCCAGTATGTATTTCCTGAGCGTGATGCCGTTTCTGTTGTTAGCTCGACAGCCCCAAATAGTGTTTTTGGCGTTTAAGTCGCCTGCTAGTATAGTGGGTAGTCCTGTGTTTAGTAGGGCTGTCAAGTCGTCTGCTCCTATCTTGGAGTTTGGTGGGTTGTATACCGAAATAACGAGAATTTCTCCAAAGTTCTCGTTTTCCAGTACTACGGCACATGCCTCAATGGTGTTAAGTGTTGGTAGTATATACTCAGTGCATTTAAAGCTGCTTTTTATGTAAATGGCCACTCCTCCACCTTTATTTATTAGCCTATCTTTCCTAAATAATTTATAGTTTGCTATTTTCGCATTGTCACTTGGACGAAGATGCGTTTCGTTGACCATCATTATGTCTAGATTTTGCTCAATAATGAAGTCTTTCACCTCCTCTAACTGTTTCCTAAGTCCATTTAAGTTTGCGAAGCCTACTTCAGTGTAGAATGTGGGTGTAAAAGTGTGAGTTCCCCTGTGGTGTAAATTATTCATAATTTAACATACTGACTAGCTCTTCGAAGGCACTAAACCCAACTTCTAATTTTGCCATTATGCCCTTAGCTGTTTTAAATTTTGCGGCGGTATTTTTGAGTAAATTTAAGATTTGTTTTAAGTTAAATGATTTCATGAAGGACTGGAATTGCCTTATGCAATCTAAGATACTCTCTTCTCCTTCTTCCTCTTGAACCGTGGGTGCTGGTTGTTGTTGTGTGTGCTGGGTTGGCGCCGGGGGCGCGGTTATATTTGGTGTGGGTGTCTGTGGTGTAGAAACAGCGTTAGAAAAGCTGACCCCTGGCCTCACTAAGGAGGGGGCGGGGCTAGTGGGTTGGGCGGAGTTATCCATGTGGGTGGAACCTCTGGTGTGTTGTTCGTGTGTGCTGGGTTGGACGGATTCGTCGTTTGTGTCTTTCTTGGGGTACTTAGGGCACCCCCTGAAATTGGCCGTGTGAGGTCCTTCACAAAGGGCGCATTTGGGCGAATCAATGCGGCCCTTGGTGGGACACTCGGCTGTTAGATGAGAACCCGAACATTTCACGCAACGTACCGGGTTCCTGCAGCCTGATTGGGCATGACCATATCGTTGACATCTGTGGCACTGGGTTGGCTGTTTGGATTTTCGGTAGGGGTCCACGCGAACTTTTAAGTTCATGAGTTCCGCTACGTTATAGATTTGTTTGTTTTCAGGTGTGTTGTCGAGTTCCAAGAAGAAGACCGGAATCGGTATCTTAAACCCATTCTTTACTTTGGAATATTGAAATACTGTTAAGGCGTCGTATCCTATGCATTTTAACTCTTCCTTGATAATCTGCTCGCTTATATCGGCTGGGACATTCCTCAAAATTGCTTTCAGCGTTCTCTCTCCCTTTAACTTATCAGTGTGATACGGTATCCCCATGGTAGTGAGGATATTCGTAGCGCTCCTATAGTCAGTTTCGGTCGAGACCTTTAAGTTAAGAGTTTATCCCGAGGCCTTGCCGCTGAAGGCGCTTATCTTAGCGTCCTTTAGGGCTTTCGACAGGTCCTTCCAGTTTATATTTGGGTTCGTAATTACAATTGGGGGGATTTTTTGAATATTCGTCCTAGGGGCTGCTACGAATGGTGTGGGATCACTAGTATCCATGTCTGTGTTGTTTTCACTGGATTCTAAAGCAGCGAATTTGTTTACAACCTCCAAGGGCTCGGGGCTAATGCAATCCCTTGGCCGCTTGAACGTTTTCTTAGGAGTAATGAACTCCATTTCCCCCGCTATCTGTTCGTTAACAACTCTTACGGTGTTGTCACTTGTACTTTTCATTAAGTTTAACGCTGGTTCGAAAGTGATGCGGGCAAGCCTGGCGCACGCCTCCATCCTTTCTTGTGGTAACCCGTTCATTTCCTTATTCTCCTCGGCTGTTTTGTCTCGTTTACCTATCAGAAAATGATGCCTCCGCTGCAGTTTCTGAATGTGGTTTACTATATTAGTTTCGTCGTTTAGTTTAGTCATGGGGTCATCTGAAATATTACCCTGCGAGCTCCCACCGGGAGTCGTTGCACTTACGCCGCTGGGGGGCATCACTGCGTCTGAAATAGAATTCGTCGAACTCCCACCGGGAGCCGAGGTGCCTAACCTAACATTCCCTACCACTGAAAAGGAATCAACCACTTCAGCCTGAGGGACCCTTAAAGAGGAATCCGAAGTGGTTGTGGAAAGAGGAGAGGACATGGCTTTTTACCAAGAGCCAAGCCTAGAAAGAAAAATATACTACTGCCAGGCAAACAGAAAGCGTACCAAACCACCCTTCGGGGAATTGGTAGATAATGGTAGTTTCACCTAAGAAACGGGGAACCGCTCTGTAGAGTTACGCTACCATCGGAGACCTCGGACAAACCTTTGTTAAAAAGAATTAGATCTTACACCTTGATCTGCTACACGCTGCAACTTCTGCTTCTCGCTAGTTTAAATGCACCACCGATCGCTAATGATTAGCCTTGAAAAAGGCTGCAACCCAGTGTCATACAATAAACCAACTCGGGACCGCCGGCGGGAACAGGACCGAGCGCGGGGCACTCGGGAGCTCGAACACGGGAACTGGACAGGAGCCTCTTGAAAACACGACCTCACTTCACGAGCGTCGGACTGGAACAGTTTTTGAGTGTGACGTCACCATCACGATCGCCTTTTTATACGAAACGAGCGAAAAGGGGGAGGGGCAAGACCTTTTTTTTTTTTCGAATATCGCGAAGTCGGACATGGACGCGACAGGGGGGACTTTCTCTGCGGACTCGCACAACTCCACCGTCGAAACGCACACGACTGCTCGCGTCCGCAGCGGACACCCGAATGATTCGATTGGACGAAGAGCTTCCGGGAGGAGGGGCGGAACGATACGTTTCGATAGAAACACACTCCGAGGTCGGGGGCTGACCAGAATCAACCCAGAATGCGAGTTTCTCCCGACAGTCTGAGCCCCCCCTTTCGCGTCGAAACACTAGGTCCGATCGCATATGCAGTCGGAATCGGAATGATTCCATTCGACACAGACTTCCGGCAGAGGCGGAGCTACGCCTTTCGACACATTTTACCGAGGTCGGGCAAGCGGGAAACAGTACACACCAGGTTTCGCGAGAAGTTTGAAACGGGAAACCCACTTTGGCATAAGAAGGGCAATGAAAAAAATGATTTAAAATAAAAATATAATATGACAAGAGAGGCGCTACGCGCCTCTCTAGCCATATTATATTTTTATTTTAAATCATTTTTTTCATTGCTACAATGCCAACTTTGGAAAAAGAAGGGCAATGAAAAAAATAATTTAAATTAAAAGTATAATAGGAATAGAGAGGCGCTATCGGGTGGCGGGAAAAGGGACACCATGCAAACCAGGTTTCGCGACACTGTTCGAAACGAGAAGCCAACTTTGGCAAGAGAAGGGCAATGAAAAAAATAATTTAAAATAAAAATACAATATGATTAGAGAGGCGCGTAGCGCCTCTCTAAGCCATATTATATTTTTATTTTAAATCATTTTTTTCATTGCAACAACAATGAATGACAACTTTGAAATGTAAATTATATATTTATTAATGTTTCAAAAATGCATGTATGATACAGGATAACAAACTTTTTAATAAATGACAAGGTTTCAATAAAATTTTGTTGTAAATGAATACATTTTGAAAATAATCCAATCCCTGTCGCTTCCAACACACAATCCATTTTCAGTCCATCCCAGGTCATTCGACGGCGGCATGTCCAGAGTCTCAAAATCCCAGATTTCTCCCGTCGCACACATGTTGGAAGCACTCCCAGTTCAAGTATCCTAGGGTCAAGCTGAGCTGCTGAGGAGTTTCGATTTTTTTCAACACTTTATACTCGTCGGAGCAGCAGTCCGGCAACGTCACATTGTGCTCCCAGATCGACGGAAAGGTGCTGTTTCGATTGGCCACGATGATCAGGTGCCGGTGAAATTGCCAACCTTCTGGCTCCCCTAAATTCGTCTCGTTTCGTTTCGGTCCACTACACAACACCCGGTAACGCAAAATGTGCACGTCCTCGTACTCAATCCGTAACATTTCGCGTTCAAAGATAGGCCACGCCCGCCACGCGACCGAGACGTGGTACCACACGTGCGTATCCTCCGCCAGCTTAAACTTTTCAATCATACTAGAGCACTCTCTCTCTAAGACCTCGTCGTCGCCTGCATCCCCTGTCATCGACGGACCACCGAGCTCCGAGTAGGGACCCTTTTTCAGCATCGAAGTGGGATAGAACCCAAACTCGTCCCAATCCTCTCCTCTCACGAACAGTGGCGACGGAGGAATGTCTTCGCAGCACTCTAACAAGACGTTATCACCCAAGGCGAAAGTCGTAGCAACAGCAGTCTCCTCGACGGGAAAAGCGGAAGTAGCAGCACCGGTCTCCCCGACGCTCGAGTTTGGAACATCATTACCCGAGAGCAGTTTCCGCAAAGCAGCACACTCAGCGGAGAAGGTATTCATGACGGTTAGCCCAAAGGTTTCAGAATGATAGAATTGGGGAAACGTTTGGAGCTTATATACAGTAAAAAAAAAAAAAAAAAAAATCTGCTAATTGCCATATTATATTTTTATTTTAAATAATTTTTTGAATTATTACAACCATGAATGCCAAATTTGGGAAAAAAGGAGGGCAATGAAAAAAATAATTTTAATTAAAAATATAACTGGGTTAGAGAGGCGCTATCGGGTGGCGAGAAAAGGGGAAACGTTGCAAACCAGGTTTCGGGACACTGTTCGAAACGAGAAGCCAACTTTGGCAAGAGAAGGGCAACGAAAAAAATAATATCAAATAAAAATATAATATGATTAGAGAGGCGAATAGCGCAACTCTAGCCATATTATATTTTTTATTTTAAATTATTTTTTTCATTGCTACACCAATGAATGACAACTTTGAAATGTATATTATATATTTATTAATGTTTCAAAAAATACATGTATGATACAGGATAACAAACTTTCAATACACAACAAGGTTTTGATAAAATTTTGTTGTGAACGAACACGTTTTGATAAGAATCCAATCCTCGTCGCTTCCGACACACCATTCATTTTTCCTCCCTCCCCCCCCCCCCCCCCATCCCAGTTCGTTCGACGTCGGCATGTCCACATTCTCAAAATCCCAGATTCCTCCCGTCGCACACGTTTCGGAAGCATCCCCAGTGCATGTATCCCAGGGTCATGCCGAGCTGCCGAGGAGAATCGATGTGTTTCAAAGCCTTATACTCGTCGGAGCGGCTGTCCGGCAACGTCACCTTGTGCCGCCAGACCGACGGAAAGGTGCTGTTTCGATCGGTCGCGATGACCAGGTGCCGGTGATATTGCCAACCTTCCGGCACCTCCGAATTCGGCTCGTTTCGTTTCGGTCCATCACACAACACACAGTAATACAGGACGTGCACGTCCTCGTGCGCGATCGCCACCATTTCGCGTTGAAAGACAGGCCACGCACTCCACGCCACCGACACGTGATACCACACGTGCGTATCCTCCACCAGCTTAAACTTTTCAATCAAACGAGAGCACTTTCTCCATACGTCGTCGTCCACATCCCCCTTCATCGACGGACCACCGATCTGCGCCAAGGGACCCTCCACCAGCATCGAAGTGGGATAGAACCCAAACTCGCCCCAATCATCTCCTCTCACGAACAGTGGCGACGGAGGAAAGTAGTCGAGGCACTGGAACAAGACTTCATCATCCAAGGCGGAAGTAGTAGCAACAGCAGTCCCCGCGACGTGAAAAGCGGAAGTAGCAGCTGCACCCGTCTCCCCGACGACGCTCGAGATTGAAACGTCGTCACTCGAGACGGTAGCGACAGTCTCCACAAAGCTGGAGGTCGACCCATCGACAGCGGAGAAGGTAGTCATGACCGGTTAGCCCAAAGGTTTTAGAATGACAACACTGGGGGGGAAAACGTTTAAAGCTTATATACAGTAAAAAAAAAAAAAAAAAAAAAATGGCTTATTGCCAAGTTCAAGAAGCAGGTATAAAAGTGCGAGGAAACTGGCGAGTGGGTCATTCAATCGACTAGAGATCCATGCTAAACAACCATCATGCCGGAATACTCTATGCATCGTTTCGAAATTACGAAACGTTCAGACTTGTACCATTTGAAAAAAACGTACGTTTGGTTTAAATTTATTTTTAATATTTCGCAACTTCGGGGAGTGTTTATCTTCACAAAGGATTCGAAGAAAATATCCTGGATTAAGGAACAAAGTCCCTTCTGTCGCAGAGAGACTGAAGTGAATCTGCCCCGGTTCTTCAGAAATGCACCGTCAGTCCACCAGGATCTCATCAAAGTGGGCGATTCCGAATATAGGAAATATTTATCCTGGGCCCAACATTTCTTCTTCAAACTGACCTATAACTTTCATCACGAGACTACGTGCATGAAGTGTCAGAAAGAAATGGATGTGATGACGTACACACTGCCTTGCGGACACGAATTCCACAAATCCTGCTTGGTGAGATGGAAACAAGTTTCGTCGAACTGTCCTTTTTGTGAAAAGTACATGTTTGTCGGCGATGTATCCTATTGGCCTGTATAAACGTTTTATGTTACCTCTTTTTTTCTGAATGCTTGGAGGGTAAAAAAATGGGGGAAGAGCAACGATGTCTGTTTCAGGCATCGTTGCTCTTCCCCCATTTTTTTACGGCATTCGATTTACCAACGTTGGATTCTTGAAATGCATCAAAAAGAAAAGAAATGGATTGTGTGTATTTATTGTTATGAAATTATTATCTATTATTATGAATTTTTATACAAAGTTTTTTTTTACCTCATGTGTATTCGTAAATAAAGTTTGATGTTTCGTACACCTGTGTATTCATTTGGCGTTTCCGTGGAAATTTTTTAAAAAAACCTTTAAATAGATCCAACTTTGCTTGATTGTTTTAATGATATAAATAGTGCAGAACTACGAAAAATCGAGTCAAAACCGAGATATTTCTTCTCTAACCATTAAGAAATATTCATATACTCTTCATGAATCTTTAAAATGTAATATTCCTCGCAAATAGTGTCATAGTAGGAGGAATTATGGATGAACAATTTCAAGCTGATTTATTCCAGATTCGAGCGTATTTATGTAACATGAATGTAAAAAAAAACAAGATATTTTTTTTACTGAATATTTTTTATTATTCATTTATTAGATACACAATCAATCATCCAGGCAACGCAATAAAAACTACATGTATAATAAAATAAAATATATACACCAATAATATAATAAAATATATACACAAATAATAAAATAAAATATATACAATAAAATTACTGCTCCGCGGCTTCCCTTCTCCTGTTTCGTGTCTCTGCTCTTTGGTCCCTTGCATTGTTAAGGATGGCGGCAATCCTCTGCATCGCCGCCGCGGTGGGGGAATGTCTTGTCGCTGCTCTTCCCGGTCGATGCCCGCGGCGACTCGTTCCTCTTCTCCTCGATCTTTGCCCTCTCGAGGCTTCTCTTCTCGCTGCGGCGACTTCTGCGGCTTCTTCTGCTGCGGCGGCTTCTCTTCTTGCTACTGATGCGGCGGCTTCTTCTGCTGCGGGGGCTTCAAATTCTGCTGCGGCGGCTTCAAATTCTGCAAGTGCGGTTGCGACGGATTCTGCGACTCGTGCTCCTATTGCTGCAGCTCTTGCCATCAGAGGAAATTCCTCCTCGTCTTCTTCTGGCAGCGGTGGTGGCGGCAACAGTCCCTCTCTCACCCAGAGCAAGCGTCGACAGACGGGCGGCGTTTCGCAGTCGTCGGTACATGTGTGTAATTTGGCGTACTCCTCCCTCGCAAGCGGCTTCAACGCGGGCGGCACGACGTCGTGGATCTTTATCCACGTCTTGGCGGGATCCCACTCCGGATCGGGATATTCGTCGTCCGTCAGTGCCGCCGCGTCTTCTTCCGCTTGAAGGGCACTGCCGACAACCGCCCGGTTCGCCTCGGAGCAATCCTCGTCGTGGAACAGGGCGAACATGGCTCCGACGCGAAGTTTCCGACGCCAGGCGAGCTCCTCGTCTTTCTTTTCGTCCCCCACTTCCGCCCGACACAGGGGACACTTCCTCGAGGTATCATCCAGGACCGAGAGGATACAATCCGGATGAAACCAATGCGAGCACGGGACGATTTTGGCCTGACAGAAGAGGGGCATCGTGCAGATGCAGCATCCCTCCTCGATCTCGTGGTCCGCGCCGATGCGGATGGCGTTCAGCGTCTCGGCGGAGTAGGGCACGCGACATCCCAAGCAGGTCTTTTGGTCCGTGCAGTCGTGCAGAACGTCGAGGCAATACCCGTGGTAGGTCCTACCGCAGCACGGCATCGACAGCTCCGGCAAACGTGCGCGGGGGGACACACCAAAGACGGCGCAGCAGTACTCGCATACCATACTGTCGAGAGAGAGGTGAAAGGATCGAAAGGTACACACAAGATTAAAAAAGGGCTGCTTGCAACGAGAACGATAGACGTTTGTGCAGGCCAGTAGCTGAGATCAGAATGAAGCTGACGGCGAGAGAGTGCCTCTTTTTATACCCCCCACCCCCACCCTTAAAAAAAAAAAAAAAAAAAAAATATATATATATATATATATATATATATATATATATATATATATATAAATATATATATATATATATATATATATATATATATATATATATATATATATATATATATATATATATATATATATATATATATATATATATATATATATATATATATATATATTTTTATTTATTTATGCATGGAAGCGATGGGGTAAGTTTTCTTGTACTCTCGCCTCTATGATGTGCGCGTTTTTACGTTACGGCAATATTTGAATAATTTGATAATTTTTACATAATTATTTAGGTACTTCAATGCTCATCTTGGTGAGCGGAAAAGAAAAAGCGTATGTAAAGACACATAAATCTCAATAACAATCCGCTTGGTGGGTTTTCAAAGAAAGCACGTCACTTGGCGTGGTATCACAACATTGGCTACTTTACAATAACTCCAATTGGAGGGTTTGTTATAAAAACAGGATATATAGCCAGGATATAAACAGGATATATAACAGGATCGCCGTGTCCACCGGCACGGCGATCTTGGAGTGGGGATGGAGCACGTATCGGTGGTAGCAATCCGCACAGCAGCAATGCTGCTGTGCGGCAGACAGCACTCCGTCACCGATCCACGTCGACCGCGCCCGCATCCGGGAAGGCAGCTCGTAATACACGAGAGGCACCGCCGTGGTCTGGACGACGTGGACCGTACCCGGAGCCACCGTCCGCTGCCCGAAGGTGAACATGTGCTTCACCGCATACGTGTTCCCGTAGCGGAAACCCAGGCGGACGTCGGTGTTGCTGCTGCTCTTTGTGGGTTTTTCGAGCCGCTTGACGACGGCCATCCAATCCATGGTGTCGGGTGTGAAGGACTGCACGCTCCTGGCTTCCTTCAGCGTCCGCTCGAAGTTTCCGACCAACGTGTCCCGCCACTGCCCCGTGATGTTGCAGGGCACGATGGTCACTTTGCCTCCGTCATGGCTCAGCGTGAACACCTGGACCAATTGCAACAGGCGTTGCAAATTGTGTTCCAGGAGAGACGCGGGCCTGGACGCAGAGGAAGAAAATGCGAAGCAATCCATTCGGAAAAGTAGGAGGAGGGGTGGGTCCGCCGCTCTCGTTGCTGCAGAGGAGATGGAAAAAAATGAAGAGTCGTGTGAGAATTGACTGATATGATATGGATGAAACGCACACACTTTGAGAGAACGAGAGAGAGAGAGAGAGAGTTTCGTTCGATACAAAGTCTAAACACTTTATGGGAAAATATATAAAATCGGCCTCGATTTTATACCCGAACAAATGCCCTCAGGCCGATTGAAGGGTCAAGGTCTTTTTTTTATCATTATTACATGCTTTTATTTAACTCACACTGTCTGGTGGGGATGTGTCCTCAAATCTTGTAACTCAATTTAAACCCACTTCCAATTGTCATAAAAATTTGAAACTTGGCATACATACGTAATCCCGGTGACAATACAATAATTAGTCCTAAAATTGTTAATTACTAATTCATTCTAATTAATAACAAATATTCGAATAAAGAATATTTTTTAGAATCGAATAAAGAATATTTTTAGAATCGAAAAATCGATTTTATATAAAAAAAGATATACTCACCAGACTAATTCTCGAAGCAGCAGTGGGGAGGGGTGGGACAGGTAGTAGTAGCCTCTCCAACGATGGAAAAAAGAAGAATTTCTTGTTAAGGCGGCGGAAGAGGAGGATTCCGAACGGGAGTGGTCACGAATTCTCTCCGGAATGGCGCCAAGTCGTAAAAGGCAGCGACGGCACTTTTCAAAAAACCGACGACGTCGACGAGGAACTAAAGCAGCGAGAAATATTCCAACTTTAGGGTGGACAAGTCGAATGCAAGAACGGAAAGAGGAGAGAACTCTATAATTCACTCCCTCTACCACGGTGGCACTTTTCAAAAAACCGACGACGTCGAC
Organism: Troglohyphantes excavatus; assembly: GCA_963932185.1. Lineage (NCBI taxonomy): Eukaryota > Metazoa > Arthropoda > Arachnida > Araneae > Linyphiidae > Troglohyphantes > Troglohyphantes excavatus. The sequence continues at coordinate 50,823,850 of OZ010673.1, forward strand.
GAGGAACTAAAGCAGCGAGAAATATTCCAACTTTAGGGTGGACAAGTCGAATGCAAGAACGGAAAGAGGAGAGAACTCTATAATTCACTCCCTCTACCACGGTGGCGGATGAAAGAATAGTGCAAACGACACATTTGCTGTGTACTATATATATATATAGAAAGAAAAAAAAAAATATATATATATATATATATATCGAAATCTTTTACGTTTTTATTAGATTTTCTCTAGCTACTTTGGTCTGGTCTGCAGTTTTCCAAAAAGTTTCTAGGTGGTTCGAAAAGGGAGAACCGAATCGATTCTCAAAAGGCCTACGAAAAAAATCTCAAGGAAGCTTCTATACTCCGTTCTCTTTCGTTCGGAGGAATCTCAGCCGTCTTTCCTTTCCGGGAAAATTGTGGGAAAAGTTTTTTTGAATCGAAATCTCTTGGAGCTTCTGTATTCCGTTCTCTTTCGTTCGGAGGAATTCCAGCCGTCTTTCCTTTCCGAGTAAAATTGTGGGAGAAGTTTTGAATCTCGGAATAGTTTCGAGGAAGCTTCTACACTCTGTTCTCTTTCCTTCCGAGTAAATTGTGGCAGAAGTTTTGAATTTTGAAATAGTTTCGAGGAAGTTTCTATACTCCGTTCTATTTCGTTCGGAGGAATTCCAGCCGTCTTTCCTTTCCGGGTGGGGAATTGTGGGAGAAGTTTTTGAATCGAAATCGCTTGGAGCTTCTATACTCCGTTCTCTTTCGTTCGGAGACATGCATACGAACATCTTTCCTTTTCCGGGTAAATTGGGAGAAAAGTTTAGAATCTCGAAATAGTTTGGAGCTTCTATTCTCCATTCTCTTTCGTGTTCGGAGGTATGCCAGCGTCTTTCCTTCCGGGCGTAAATTGTGAGAGAAGTTTTTTGAATCGAAATCGCTTGGAGCTTCCAGACGTTGATAGGATAGGAAAATTTAGAAGAAACGACGTCTTTGGGTGCGGAGCAAAGTGAACCGATCAAAAAACGATGTGCGTGTGGAAACAGAATTCCGCAGAAGCAGTCACAGAGTAAGGACCCTTTTTGACCACCCGCCAGCAGACGAACGGAAGCCGCGAAGGTTTAGCGAGCAAGGCCGCGAGAGTAATATATTGGAGCGGAGCGCTGAGAGGACAACCGTGAACGTGTGAGTCTCGGAATAGACTGAAGCTGTCGGCGAACGGTAGCTTTCCAAGTAAACACTAAAAAAAAAAAAAAAAAAAAAACCTTTTTTTTTTTTAGTGTTTTCTTGGAAAGCTACCGTCTGCCGACAGCTTCAGTCTATTACGAGACTCATACGATCACGCCGCATCTATCCTCGTCTCTCTCTCTCTCTCTCCGCTCCGATACCTTCACCTCGCTTCTGCCGTCGAATGCTTCGTAGTTTCCGGCAGTCGTCGCGTTGCTATCGCCGTCTCGGGAAGAGGGGGTTGCTCCTTCCGTTACGATACACCCGAGTCCATCGGTAGCTTCCCACATTTTTTTACTTTGGCTGCGATCGCTATCGAAATCTCCACAGAGATTTCAGATTCAAACCATTTGCCGACAACCCCGAATCCATCGGTGCTTCCCACAATTTTTTTTTACTTTGGCTGCGATCGCTATCGAAATCTCCACAGAGATTTGAGATTCAAACATAAAGGAGTACAAATAATGCAAATGTAAGCAAGTTTAATTTCATTACATAGCAACCATTTTGAATTTGCACCATTGTCACAAAATATGCGCAAAATTTCTATTAATGCAAAATATAATAAATTAAATTATTTGTCTATTAAATATAAAAATTTCTACTTTGTAAAAAAAATATTTTAAAATTCACTTTTAGGACACTTTTACGTGGAATTACCCATATATGTATAGTCAAACCCCGTTATAACGAACCCTCAACGGACTGGTTCAGTAGTTCGCTATAGCCGAGGGTTCACTATATCCGAATTTTGAAATATTGACTAAAAATTTTCTAAAGTCCTTAAACACATTTCTATGGGAAATAAATTAATTACACTGAATTACAATAAGTGAAATATTTGTTCTTAAAAGAAATTATGTTTAGTCCGAGTCCACACTGTTGTAGATTGTCCCCAACTCGTTCAGCATGCAACGTCCTTCGTAGCATTCCCAATTACATGTGTGCAAGTTTTCGATCAGTTCCGGGATCCGAAACTGAAAGTTGCCCGTCGCATGACCACCTCTCCAGATGGTCATCAGGACTTTGTCCGGATCCCAGACGGAGACTTGACAGTTGTCGCACGCTTGCACAACGATCGGGAACTCTGTACTGATGATGTCCCAGATCCAATCTTTGTAGTCCGATTCGGGAAGCTTGTCGAACTCTTCCGAACTCAAAAAATTATGGAAGGCATGGGCTTGTACGTGTCGTTGCCAAAACAGGAGGCGCTCGGATTCCAACACGGGGCTGCGACATATGGGGCAGGTGGCTCTCGTCAGGGTCCACTCGGCCAAACACGTCGGATGGAAGAAGTGCCGACACTCGAGCCATCGTTCTTTCACTCGAAACTCTTGATTGCAAATGCCGCATTCCTCCGTCAAACGAGTGCTTTCCCGGATGGACTCCAGTTCGTGGGGCCAAACCGGCGTACCGCATTTTGAACATTGGTGTCCCTTCTCGTCAATGTACTGCAAAAGACACTCTGCATGTATCTGCGCTTCGCAACAGGTAGAAGCCGTGTAGAAGACCGAAGGCGGCTCCAAGCGACCACAGACTTCACACAACCACCAATCCATTATATGAAATGAATTACGACTCTCTCTCTCTCTCTCTCTCTCTCGCTGCTGTCTTTTATAGGAGATCGGCGTGGCTCATGAATGAATTAGACATCACCTACAACATTTGAAAAAAATTATTTGGTATCAATAACAGCTTTTCCAAATTTTTAATTAAAATTCATGTTTATTTCATCATTTTATAAAGAATAGCAATTACAAAAAGTTAATTTTAGGCAAAACTTTTTTTACATATTAGAAGAATTAATTTAACAAATTTTTTTTATTAATAGCATAATAATAACATTGGTGCAGGTAAAATAGGTTTTTAGTTGACAAATGGTGTGCAATTACAAAAATTTGGGAATAACCTTGTTTTGGTAGTAGAAGTGAAGATTTAGTAAGTCTCCAAATAATAAACAAGGTCTGAAATTAATGCTAGTGATAAAAAGGTATTGATTTGTTAGAAACCGTTCAACATAGGTTTACGAAATTGGTTCAGGGTACTTCAGAAATTAAAAATAAAGACCGACTTGATTTTTAAACAAGCATACACTCAAGGAGAGGTCTAGAGAAAACCTTATTCAACTTTTTAATTTTAATAAATCAGGTGAGGGTATAATATTTAATACAGCCAGTAGGACTAAAAATCATGATTACAAGTTAGAATATTATAGTCTGTAGTTCGTCAGCAGTATTTGTATACACTCGCATACAAATCATCTTGATATTTTTTAAAGTAATTCAAACCATAATTAATTAAACCATCAGCACCCTGGATCATTAAAAATTTTTGAAGAACTTAAAAAGTTATGTTTAGGCGTTCTGTAATTCAAAGTAATATATTCATAATATTCAGAGATTAAGAATTATATAATATTCAAATATCATTAAAAACTTTTTGGTATTTTCAACACCTAGAATGTTTTAAAAGGTGAAACATAGCCGATTGATTGAAGTAAATGAGAAAATTCATTTTCTGCATCATTAAGTAAAAATGTATTTTTAAATAATACCTTAAGCTTTCCAATTTCACCTGCAATATTTGTTTTTAACTGAACAGTATTTTAAAAAGATAAGTATAACAAAACAATCAAGCAAGTCATTTTTTGTAATTTATTTAAATAAACATTTTAACAATAGCATATATATCAAACACAGTAAAATTTTCTCATTTTCTACAAATTCATTTTGAAAAAAACACGTCGTCCCAGAAATAGGGGTCGCCTATTTCTTTAAAATAGTTATATAACTTATTAGCCGCATGCCTTGCGACCAAGGTGGGATCTGGGGGTCATTCCAAGATCTTTTCCCTCCATCAAAGAGTACCCTAAATACACTACTTGAGGGTAAATTAAAATTAAATAATTAAATGTTGCTTTATCCATTGTCCCTATGACACAGCCGTACATTGTTATCGAGGAATATGTCAAGCAGATGTGTTGGTAGCTCCTCAAGTTTCACCATTGAAGGAAAATCTACGCATATATTTGAATTGAAAGGATCCTCTGGAAAGGATTTGTTTTTAATAACATCATCGTAAGAAAACTGAAGTGATGTTTTCAGTGGCATCACCGTAAAACTTAGATCTGTATCTCTTACCGATACCACACTTATTTGCTGAGGTACAATTTCACCTTGGTGACACATAAAACTCATGTCAGCAATGAAATCCACTTTTTCATATTTTGTATTTGCATTAATTTCCATTCCAATATCAAAATTAAAAATATCAAAAAGTTAAGTATAAATTAAAATTATTTACAGTAATTTTTAAATAATTTTACTTACATTATGTTTACTTAAATTTTTTTAAATAAAAATGAATAACAAAAGTTGAATATTTTTTGTTCTTCATTTCTTTGATGTTGTATTTTAGAATATTTCTGACGAGATATCTTGTATTTTCTTATTTAATTATGTATTATAACATTACGTTGTTTTAAATTTATACATTTGAATGTATGTGATGCACATACTTGACATTTTATTGTAACCGGTTACTAAAAAATAAAAACCAGAAAAATTACTGATTAATTTCTTTCAGTCAAATTGAAAATATTTTCTACATCAATCTTTATTAGTAATTTTCTTTTACAAATATGTATAACAAAATTAAGAAGATTGTCCCTTTTACATATACTTTTTGAAATGTGTTTTAATTAAACAATAATACTATTTTGGAAATATACAATCAAAAATGACAGTTTTGTAATTTTTAGCTTTTGTACCCTTTTTACCTTCCCCTTTGTGGCATGTAAGGGTAATGTCAATTAACATTTATTATTTATACCTACTGTAACTTGACTTGTATTACATATGTAACCATTTTAAATTTATTTTTTTATTTGCAGATGCTATTTAGCCTGAATAAAACACATAACTTGAAAATATGATAGAGTCTGAAATGGAATTTTTTAATCGTTCTATGAATGAGTGTGTTGGAAATGAATGCGCGTGCGAATGAATGAGTGGGTTGGAAATTAACTTCGTTTTTTTCCTATTCGGTATACATATTTAGATATAATATATACATAAATTTGTACGTTACATTGAGCGTTATTTACATTTAAATAACGAACTTTATTATATTTACATTAAATAGCTTTTGAAATGTGTGAAACGTTTTATTACGCTTGATAATTTATACATAGACATTTTTGCAATTACAAACTTCACCACAATCCCTTTAATGAGTTGAAATTTAATTGTGACATATAAGTATTTTATTTTCATCATTTAAATGACATGTTTTCTTTCATTTAAACTGTTGAGACTCATCGACACTCTGTGGTGACAAACGTACCATGCTTCAAAAAAATAGGCTTAGTTTCGATCGCAAACTGTAATTTTTTAATTAAAATTAATTACAAACGATTAAAATTATTTATTCTTGAATTTTACTTGTATTTAATATAAAACAAATATGTTTTTTAACAGATACTGTTCTTTTAAATGTATTCCCCCCTGTTGCGATCGTTGGGGTTTGTTTACATTGAGCGTTTGGCATACGTTATTTACATTAAATAACCAACTTTTTTTGTATTTAAATTAATTATATGGTATTTATAAAACGTTTTTATTGCGCTTGATAACTTTTATTCGATATATAACAGTTTTTAAAATTAAAAACTTCCTCACAGTCCCTTTAATGAGTTATGTGACATATAAATATTTTATTTTCATCATTTAAATGACATTTCTTTATTTTTTCACCATTCAGACCCATCGACACTCTCCGATGACAAAGGTGCGATTCTTTTTAGTAGTTTTCCTGAATGGAGTACTTAAATGTCAATGGATTGAAGAAACTTAACAGTAAAGTATACTGATTGTATATTCATTCTGTGTGTTATATGTATATATTGACACTTGTGTCTTGACATAGGATTGTAGAAGAGGCTTTGGTTTCAATCCCCAAGACTTTTATTTTTTAATTAGACAATTAAAGTTATTTATTCATGACTTTTTTTTACCTGTATTCAACGTAAAAGCTCTTTCAGATATTCTTTGAATATGTTTTTAGCAGTTACTGTCCGTATTCCTCTGTTGTGATTGTTAGTTTGTTTACATCGAGCGCTTGGCATACATTTTTATTAACATGTCATGTAAAATATAAATAAATGTTAAACATGTACCTTTTAGTGGCTTTTGTAACTTGTAAAAAAGTTTTATTGCACTCGATAACTTATAGTCGACACTTGAATGTTTTTGAAATTAATTTAACAGTTCCTTTTTAATGAATGGAAATTCATTTTTTTGTGATATAATATAGGTATTTTATTTTCATAAATTAAATAACATATTATTTTTTTCATCATTCAGACCCAATCGACACTTTCCGATGACAGAGGTGCAGTTATTCATCAAACAAGACCCTTGAGTGGATTATTAAATTTCAATGAATGGAAGAAACTTAGGAATATGGTTTGTACTGATCGTTGGTTATCTGGTGAATATATATATATGTATTTTTTTCCTTCAATATGATTATATGTGATTCACGACGGCCACACACTGTGAAATTTTTTATTTTTAAAGGATTTTTATATAGGTAGGGGGGAATGCACCAGTTACCGACCATTTTGAACCTTTGAGGGAAAAACCTTTCAATACTCGTTTTTAGATATTCCTGTTACTAGAAGGAATTTAGATTCATTAAATTCATTCAATCCTTATTTTGTTTTATTAACAATATTTTTACAATTTCATTGGATGAAGGCACTTGCCTAAGAAAATTATTTTTTATCCTTGCCATTCAACTAACTAAAAGTCTCCAACTGCAAGTGATCTTATTTTTAAATATTGTTACTGTGCATTTTATAATTGTAGTTCTACAAACATAGCATATAGTTGTGACTTACTCTACGCTGCGACTTACACTACAGGTTTAATTTATTTAATATTCACTAATAAATTTCATTCTTTTAAAAATCAAAACTGTAGTCTGATAGAGATTAGTATAGAGGAGGAAATCACTGATTTTTTTTAATTGTGACTCAATTTTAAAAAATTAGACAAACTTTTGTTCTTTTTTTGTGACTTACACTACAGTTAAAAAATCCTCATTTCATTTGGTTCTAAATAAATAATTAAATCCAGATAAATTTTTATAAAGTAAGAAATTTAATTGTACATTAGTTGTATTTCTCAAACTCTTACTCAAAATATTCCAAAAATATAACTTTTCTTAGGAATCAAGGAGTACAAATAATGCAAATGTAAGCAAGTTTTATTTCATTACATAGCAATTGAATTACAATCATTTTGAATTTCACAATTGTCACAAAATATGCACAAAATTTCTATTAATGCAAAATATAATAAATTCAATTATTTGTCTTTAAATATAAAAATTTTAACTTTGTAAAAAAATATTTTAAAATTCACACTTGGGACACTTTTACATGGAATTACCCATATATATCCTACTCGTACCTCCATTGGAAAATTGTGTAAATACCACTTACATTAAAATGTTTGAACAGTAATAAAGACAATATTTTTAATCTGATTTGAATAACTTTGAATAGGAATTGAATTTTGTTAGTTTACTTAATTTCGATAATACAATTAGGATTGTGGTCTTCCAATATTGGATTTGAATGATAAATTTAATGGTTTGATGAAATTGATTGCTGACTTCTTAGTGTGTACAGATGATATAGTGTTTAAACGCAAATCAAGAGGTTCTTGTAATTTGACAGATTTTTCTAACTCTTCTTTTTCTGATTCTGTGAGAAAGTTATGCATCAGGGATTCCAAGTTGATTGGTTGATGGGTAGAATCCTGATGCATAAATTCCCTCGTTTCTGATAAGTTTGGGAATGCTGAAGATGGTAGTCTCTGGAACGGTTCTTCAGGTACGGTGTGGATTGAACCTTTTTGAATGAAATCTTCAAAAAACAGTGGTTGCTCTAAGAATTCCCCCAGAGTCGGCATGGATTGTTGTTGGCTTTGTTCTTCGACTGGTTGTTGGTTTGATTCTTGCTCTGTTGATTTTTCTGTGTATGTCAACATAACCGGTGTAGATAGTTGTGAGGTAGAGGGTGGATGAAATCCAAATGACATGAGCAATGCCTCACTTATCAGTGATGTGTCTGAGTTTTCTATTTGGTCCGGCATGTCCTGTTCTTCATATTCTTGAGTGTGTGGCACGGATGATTCGTGTATTTTTGATGATTCGTGTTTCGACTCAATGGGACTGAGTCTTGTGGAACAGGATGCTTTGGAATCAGATTCCTCAGAAGTGGATTCTGTTCTCATAATTATTTTTCTGAAGGGTGGCTTGTTTGCCGATGATGTTTTACTGGCGAATGATGATGGCTTGCATCGCGGTAACTGTGAAATATTTAGGTCCATGACCCGTTGTTGATCCTCCGGTTCGTGGTTTGGTGTAGGGGGTGGCGAAGTGTAGGTCTCTTGCTCGAGACACTTGTGTGTCTCGAAATGCTGTGCACGAGGAATGGTGTTGTTTTCGTGTACTACACAGACCGAAAAGAGTGTTTTCTGGACTGCTATCACTAGATATCTTGTTCCAGCTGGAATGGTGTATATTCCATGGGGACGAAACTCATACTGATCATATAAAGGTTGATCAGAGGGATTAAAACTCCCTTGGCGAGTGCAACAATCTTCGCTGTCCTCGGCCAATCGATAGCAAATCAAAGGGACGTGTTTCAATTGGAAAATATGTTTCGTCCCCGTTTCCACTCTCCTGTAACCGAATGTAAAGCCCGATTTTACTAGGAACATATTGTCCCATTGAAAACACAGACGGATGTCTGCGTTTTTCAAATTTCTTTTCGGGCTCCGCATTAGCTTTTTTTGGATTTTTTCCCATTTTACTCTGGGATTGAAATTTCCGCAATGTTGGACCGCTTGCAAGGACCGATAAAAGTTGTCGAAATGTTCGTGTATCCACTTTGTTTTCTTGTGTGAATAGAATATTCTGTGAGATCTCCTAATTTCCATATATGGTATGAATGCCTGGACTTTGTGTCTGCGAGCTGCCCGCTCCCAGTGGTCGATATTATAGATGAGTTTCACTCCGTCAGAAATGCATGTGCTCGGAAATACATCCATCATTCTGTCCACAGGAATTCTATCTTTCTGAAACAGAAAACACATAGTCACGAAAACACTCTTTCTGAAATATAAACAATCGATTTCCGTCATACGCATATGACAATTTAATGTGCTATATAAAATTTAAATTATATATTTAAAAAAAGTCTAATCTCCTTTTCATGTGTGTTTTCATATGTAAACTTAGTGTCCGGGTAAATTTAACTGCATTTTTTCAACAAACAACACAGCGTTTATTTCCGTAGTGGAAGCATAATAAATAGCAGCGGGAGCACCCAACCGCTCATATCAAACTCAGAAGTAGTTCTTATTTTGGCCTTGCACAGCAGAGCATTCGAAATATACCAACGCATTTCGCCTATGTTAGCCATATATCCTTAAATGGAAGTAATAAAGGGGGGTGAATGGCTGACGTAAAAGTTTGAACAGCGGGGTGTTCACTCGAGAATGACATGCAAAACGCGTGGTTTACTACGCATTGTCACCGGCCGTATTTTCCTCCCAAAACATTTGCAGCCTTCTTCACAATCATGGCAAGCGTTGAGAATATTGAGGATTTCGCATTCCATCTGTTTGCTACTCCATGGTGTGCCATAATCCTGACACAGAGTATTCAGACATTCGAATTCTCCCCATCCTAGATTGAGCGCATTTTCAGCCGGCTGGCCATAGTCCTGTTTAATCCACTTCCTCAGTTGTTTTCGTATTGGCACAGAAAATTGAACCCAGAACATCGGCCACTCTAGACTTGCTCTCATCGCTTTCCATACTCCTTGCATTTTCACTTTATACATGTGAACGTTACCGCGTTTCGAGATTTCGCCACTACAGCTAGTGCACTTTGTGTTTCCAGAGTTCCACCCTCCATAGTAAAAACATTCGGCATGAATCCAATGCCCACATTCGTGGAGAGGATATTCATTTCCTTTGACAGGTATTTCACATAACTGGCATAGACCTACATTCCCCATGTGCTGGAACACTCTTTCAATGATTTCAGCATTGAGGGGAAATTGGCATGTTACACATTTTCTATGGTCTAACATATCTGGGTATAGACAGGAATGGTGAATGTAAGAATCACAACATTCCAACTCTAAAATTGGGGATTTTAATGTTGACCATTTGCATTTTACACACTGCTGAATTTTTTAAAATGTGAATGCGATCACTCTTTGTGCACTGCGTTTCTGAAAGGGAACGAGAAAACTGTTTTATTTTATTTTAAATATATTTTAGGAGTATCAAGATTTTCAAAGGTGCTACCTACTCTCTGCGAATACAAGGAAGATCCAGGAAGGTGAAATAGGAAAAATACTGAAAAAGGACTGATTCCGAACAGTTGTCAAGACCAGCGATTAGAGCCCCACTTATTTCTTTTGACCAGTGCTTCTCGGGTGAAAGAAAGAAGAATCTTTGTTGACACATTTCAAAAAGTATACGTAAAAGGGACAATCTTCTTAATTTTGTTATACATATTTGTAAAAGAAAATTACTAATAAAGATTGATGTAGAAAATATTTTCAATTTGACTGAAAGAAATTAATCAGTAATTTTTCTGGTTTTTTTTTTTTAGTAACCGGTTACAATAAAATGTCAAGTATGTGCATCACATACATTCAAATGTATAAATTTAAAACAACGTAATGTTATAATACATAATTAAATAAGAAAATACAAGATATCTCGTCAGAAATATTCTAAAATACAACATCAAAGAAATGAAGAACAAAAAATATTCAACTTTTGTTATTCATTTTTATTTAAAAAAATTTAAGTAAACATAATGTAAGTAAAATTATTTAAAAATTACTGTAAATAATTTTAATTTATACTTAACTTTTTGATATTTTTAATTTTGATATTGGAATGGAAATGAATGCAAATACAAAATATGAAAAAGTGGATTTCATTGCTGACATGAGTTTTATGTGTCACCAAGGTAAAATTGTACCTCAGCAATTAAGTGTGGTATCAGTAAGAGATACAGATCTAAGTTTTACGGTGATGCCACTGAAAACATCACTTCAGTTTTCTTACGATGATGTTATTAAAAACAAATCCTTTCCAGAGGATCCTTTCAATTCAAATATATGCGTAGATTTTCCTTCAATGGGGAAACTTGAGGAGCTACCAACACATCTGCTTGACATATTCCACGATAACAATGTACACGGCTGTGTCATAGGGACAATGGATAAAGCAACATTTAATTATTTAATTTTAATTTACCCTCAAGTAGTGTATTTAGGGTACTCTTTGATGGAGGGAAACGATCTTGGAATGACCCCAGATCCCACCTTGGTCGCAAGGCATGCGGCTAATAAGTTATATAATTATTTTAAAGAAATAGGCGACCCCTATTTCTGGGACGACATTGTGTTTTTTTCAAAATGAATTTGTAGAAAATGAGAAAATTTTACTGTGTTTGATATATATGCTATTGTTAAAATGTTTATTTAAATAAATTACAAAAAATGACTTGCTTGATTGTTTTGTTATACTTATCTTTTTAAAATACTGTTCAGTTAAAAACAAATATTGCAGGTGAAATTGGAAAGCTTAAGGTATTATTTAAAAATACATTTTTACTTAATGATGCAGAAAATGAATTTTCTCATTTACTTCAATCAATCGGCTATGTTTCACCTTTTAAAACATTCTAGGTGTTGAAAATACCAAAAAGTTTTTAATGATATTTGAATATTATATAATTCTTAATCTCTGAATATTATGAATATATTACTTTGAATTACAGAACGCCTAAACATAACTTTTTAAGTTCTTCAAAAATTTTTAATGATCCAGTGTGCTGATGGTTTAATTAATTATGGTTTGAATTACTTTAAAAAATATCAAGATGATTTGTATGCGAGTGTATACAAATACTGCTGACGAACTACAGACTATAATATTCTAACTTGTAATCATGATTTTTAGTCCTACTGGCTGTATTAAATATTATACCCTCACCTGATTTATTAAAATTAAATAGTTGAATAAGGTTTTCTCTAGACCTCTCCTTGAGTGTATGCTTGTTTAAAAATCAAGTCGGTCTTTATTTTTAATTTCTGAAGTACCCTGAACCAATTTCGTAAACCTATGTTGAACGGTTTCTAACAAATCAATACCTTTTTATCACTAGCATTAATTTCAGACCTTGTTTATTATTTGGAGACTTACTAAATCTTCACTTCTACTACCAAAACAAGGTTATTCCCAAATTTTTGTAATTGCACACCATTTGTCAACTAAAAACCTATTTTACCTGCACCAATGTTATTATTATGCTATTAATAAAAAAAATTTGTTAAATTAATTCTTCTAATATGTAAAAAAAGTTTTGCCTAAAATTAACTTTTTGTAATTGCTATTCTTTATAAAATGATGAAATAAACATGAATTTTAATTAAAAATTTGGAAAAGCTGTTATTGATACAAAATAATTTTTTTCAAATGTTGTAGGTGATGTCTAATTCATTCATGAGCCACGCCGATCTCCTATAAAAGACAGCAGCGAGAGAGAGAAAGAGTCGTAATTCATTTCATATGATGGATTGGTGGTTGTGTGAAGTCTGTGGTCGCTTGGAGCCGCCTTCGGTCTTCTACACGGCTTCTACCTGTTGCGAAGCGCAGATACATGCAGAGTGTCTTTTGCAGTACATTGACGAGAAGGGACACCAATGTTCAAAATGCGGTACGCCGGTTTGGCCCCACGAACTGGAGTCCATCTGGGAAAGCACTCGTTTGACGGAGGAATGCGGCATTTGCAATCAAGAGTTTCGAGTGAAAGAACGATGGCTCGAGTGTCGGCACTTCTTCCATCCGACGTGTTTGGCCGAGTGGACCCTGACGAGAGCCACCTGCCCCATATGTCGCAGCCCCGTGTTGGAATCCGAGCGCCTCCTGTTTTGGCAACGACACGTACAAGCCCATGCCTTCCATAATTTTTTGAGTTCGGAAGAGTTCGACAAGCTTCCCGAATCGGACTACAAAGATTGGATCTGGGACATCATCAGTACAGAGTTCCCGATCGTTGTGCAAGCGTGCGACAACTGTCAAGTCTCCGTCTGGGATCCAGACAAAGTCCTGATGACCATCTGGAGAGGTGGTCATGCGACGGGCAACTTTCAGTTTCGGATCCCGGAACTGATCGAAAACTTGCACACATGTAATTGGGAATGCTACGAAGGACGTTGCATGCTGAACGAGATGGGGACAATCTACAACAGTGTGGACTCGGACTAAACATAATTTCTTTTAAGAACAAATATTTCACTTATTGTAATTCAGTGTAATTAATTTATTTCGCATAGAAATGTGTTTAAGGACTTTAGAAAATTTTTAGTCAATATTTCAAAATTCGGATATAGTGAACCCTCGGCTATAGCGAACTACTGAACCAGTCCGTTGAGGGTTCGTTATAACGGGGTTTGACTATACATATATGGGTAATTCCACGTAAAAGTGTCCTAAAAGTGAATTTTAAAATATTTTTTTTACAAAGTAGAAATTTTTATATTTAATAGACAAATAATTTAATTTATTATATTTTGCATTAATAGAAATTTTGCGCATATTTTGTGACAATGGTGCAAATTCAAAATGGTTGCTATGTAATGAAATTAAACTTGCTTACATTTGCATTATTTGTACTCCTTTATTCCTAAGATAAGTTAAATTTTTTGAGTATGGGTTTGAGAAATACAACTAATGTACAATCAAATTCCTTAATTTATAAAAATTTATTTTGATTTAATTATTTATTTAGAGCCAAATGAAATGGGTTGAAACAAGAAATTTCCCAACTTAACGATTCGAAATTTTCAACACTACTATTCAAAATTCCCAGCAGTATGTAAATTCCCAATTCCAACTTATCGACATTAATCTTGATTTATATATATCAAAGTAAAGGACATACCATTTGCAAGAATAATAAAAATGTTAAAATTAGTTTACTCCTCGGTTATTAAATTGTAGGTAAAAATTTTGGTATGTTTAAAAAAAGCACAAAATTGCCTTTCATAGTGATAAAAATTTTCATTCTCATGAGAAAATTAATTTGAGAAATATACATTTTTGTGCATGGTAACGGGCGTACTAATTTTGGACATGAGTTTCACAAGCATGCTAATTGAGGCTCAAGGAGGGCTGCTTAGTGTCTACAGATCCTGAAATCAATGCTAGCGATAAAAATATATTGATTTGTTCAACATAGGGCTACGAAATTGGTTCAGGGTACTTCTGGAATTAAAAATATAGACTGACTTAAGATCAAGTCGGTATAGTCGACTTAAGATCAAACATGTATACACTCAAGGAGAGGACTGGAGAAGACCTTATTCAACTATTTAAATTTATTAAATCAGGTGATGTTGAGGACATAATATTTAATACAGCCAATGGGACTCATGAGTTCATGTGTACAAGTTACACAAAATCAAGAAAGTAGAAAGCATTATTCTTACAATAACATAAATGGAATAGTTTGCCTGAAGGTGGTTAATTTGTCAAGAGTAGCTGGTTTTAAAAGACAACCTGATATACATTGGGAAATTGTTCAGATACAATAGTCTGTAGTTCGTTGGTAGTATTTGTATACACTTGCATACAAATCATCTCGATATTTTTTTAAAGTAATTCAAACCATAATAAATTAACCCATCAACACCCATGATTATTAAAAAACTTGTAAAGAGCCCAAAAAGTTAAATTCTGGTGTTCTGTAATTCAAGTATATGTAAGATATTCATAATATTCAGAGATTAACTTTTCGGTGTTTTCAACACCTAGCATGCTTTAAAAGGCGATTGATTGAAATAAATGAAAAAAATCATTTTCTGAAAACTGCATCAATAAGTAATGTGTTTTTTAAAGATAAACTATTCAACTAAAATTATACTCTTTCCACGTTGTTATTAAACAGATATCATAAAATTGTCACATATATATTTTTTTTAGTAGAATTGTTACACACAGTTCTGCATATTATTTACCAATAATAAATTTTTTTAAAAAAAAATACTATTTTTTAAAAATAATAAGTAGTTTTAAATTTTGTAATAGAATATGTAATGGACTGATAAAATGTATATCAAGAAAAATTTGACTGTGAAAATGCATGGTTTTTGGTAACGGACGTCATTTTTTATCACTATAAAAATCTTTTTCTTGAAATGTTGTGATTGTTATATTTAAATTAGACCTCAGATTGGACACTTCATTGAAATATGGGTGTAACAAATTAATGCTTGTGAGAGAACTGTTTAATATTACTTACTCAATTAGGAGCACACAGTACATATCTGATACCGATTCGACTATAAAAGTGAAAGGTATAATATCAAACAATATTCTTCTTTGAACATATTTTGTGTACATAATAGTTAGGGGTTGCGTCTCTCTTTCACACACACATGCGTCTCTCTTTCGACATCCTCAGGGTTAAAATGGGTCCCGCAAACCTGTAAAGAATTAAATATTTAAAGGTATGCATATAAATTAAATCATAACAATCAAATTAATTATAGCTTTATTCATTTTAAGGAATCCACTCAGAGTTTTAATTTAAACAAATTTTAAAAGGAAATATTAACTGTTTCTCAAGAGATCTTTCATTTATTGTTGTTTAAAAGCCGATTATTGATTTAATTGAGACTTGCTCTTGTGCGCTATTATCAAATAAGAAAGACAGATATGACCCTTTTTAAGCTGTTTTAGATAAGAAAAATTATGTATTAGTTCATATAACAATGACTTTTTTGTGAAAGTTTTTTAGTAGAAATTCAATTGTGGACAAAATGTCACAAGTGAAACATTTTAGTATTTTAAATAAAACAATGCTATTCATTCAGGCATTCAATCCAAATAAATTCAATAGTTTTTCCCTAGTAAATAGATTTAATTAGTTTATTAAATCTGTAAATTTGAGTTTTGTATGCTTGAGTTTTGTATAAAATTCAACGGGAATTCTACCTCAAAAAGACTTTGTATTTTTCCCAGTGGTCACACGAGTAGCAAATATGAAATGAAGTATATTTCATTTCGTATTAGATGTGTTTTCTTATGAAGCGGATTAACATGAACTTTCAAATGGTAATTTTGAATGTTATCCTAAATATATTTAGAATTGGTAAGTTTTTTGTATTAACATTTACTCTGACAAGAGCGTAGATGAGAGTGGGAGATGTACCCACACACATACTTTCGCTGTGACTATTAAAAAAAAAAAAAAAAAATTTTTTTTTTTTTTTAATACGTACCACGCCCCGATTCTCGGTGTATATAAGCGGATGCGATTCGGAGGAAAGTCATATGGGCCTCCAGTCTCCTTGCCGGTTCTCTAATGTCCTTTAGCCGCCTAATCCGATGTGTCACTCTGATGTTCCTTGCCGCCTGATCCCCGCCCCCCCTGGTCCGGACGACGGGACCCCTCTTCATTGCTGTGAGATTTCGCGTTGCTTTCACGGGAATAAACTGCTTCGGCGTTATTCTTTGTTGTTGGCACATAGGACTTTTCGTTGATCCCAAGACGTCGGCCCATTCAGATTTCGCGTTGCTTTCACGGGAATAAATTGCCTAGGCGTTGTTCCCTGTTGTTGGCACAGTAGGTTTTCGCTTCCGTTCCTGTTATCCGAAGAGACCAGTGTGAAGGAAGACGTCTGTGAAAGAAGAAAACATCGTCGGTAAGTTGTTATTTCTCTCTATTCATTACTATCCTCTCTCCCTTAAACTTTACATTCTGCTGGCCGTCGTTCGCCATTACCAGTGTGAAAGACAAAACTAACCCATTTCTTTTTTCCCCGTATTTACATACAAACGTGTAAAAACCGGGTCGTGTGTGAATCACGAGAAACCCTTTCAAACTCTGGTAACATTTTAAACTCTATATATTCAAATATAAATACGGAATCTTCCGTTAACTTTTTTCTTTCTACCATTTCCTCAGTGGGAGGTATTTGTCGATCCTAAGTAAGGGCCGGCCCTACTCTTGCCCTATGGAACGAGAAGTACTTTTTGCGACTCTATTTCTCTTGCGCCTTTTCTCTGTGTGTGAAAGATGAGAACTAATCCCAAACCCCCCTTTTTTTTCACTCATTTTAACTCGCGAATCTCTGTCCTATATATGCGCTGCGATTTTCCTCCCCACCTCCTTCAGTCAGAGGTATTTGTCGATTCTAAGTAAGGGCCGGCCCTACTCTTGCTCTATGAAACGACACGTATTTTTGCAACTCTTTTTTTTCTTCACTCATGCCTACCTCAATAGTGTGTATGTTTCGTTTAAAAAAAAGCAAGAAATCTGTCTTTCTTGTGACTTTTTTTCTCCGAATGTGCCCGTCAGGACATATTCCCTGTTCTTCTTTTTTTTACGCGTTTTGAAATGCCCTTCGTGTGAAAGGGGTGGTGACGATTCGGCGTTCGGCGAAATGTACCTATTTAGTTTAATGCCCTCCACTTTCATTCGCGAAAAATAAAGCGAATAAAACGCGTGTGTGTCTCCCATTCTTTCTAATTGAGATGTGGTTTTTTTTACTAATAGTGTATAGAATGTTTTGAATAAGATTTGTGTGTGTATAGAGGTTCAAAAATATGTGTTTTTTTCAAAACGATTTGTGTTTGAATATGTTTTGTGTGCATAAGAAAATTGGTGTTTACACTGTATATATTACATTTTAAAGTGTTTTTCTAAAAGAGTGAAACGGAAAAGCAAGTTTGCTTTTTCCAAGGTATGTGGTATACATGAAAGTGTGCCACAAGTGTATATTTAAAAAGAGTCTATTATATGTTGTGTTTTAAAAGTGGGTCCACATATACATACGACACAAAACGTAGCACAGAAAATACGCTGTGCATGTGTTTGTGGCATACATATGAAAGTGTGCCACAAGTTTATATTTAAAAAGAGTCTAGTATATTTAAGGTGTGTTTCAAAAGTGGGTTAAAGCAATTTGCTTTTTCCACTAGGTTTGTGTATGCATGCATGCATGGGTGGTCACATATACATAGGACATAAAACATAGCACAGAAAATACGCTGTGTGTGTGTGTGTGGTATACATATGAAAGTGTATATTTAAAAAGAGTATAGCTATATATTATATTTAAGGTGTGTTTCAAAAGTGGGTAAAAGCGATTTGCTTTTTCCACTAGGTTTGTGTATGCATGCATGCATGGGTGGTCACATATACACAAGACAAAAAAACGTAGCACAGAAAATACGCTGTGTGTGTGTGTGTGCAGTTTACAAGAAAGTATGCCACAAGTGTATATCTAAAAAAGAGTTTAGTTATCAGGCCTGTGTATAATATATTGAAAATTTACAATTATTTATATTTTTTATGTGTTTGCAGATACTTTATTTTTCAGATATAGATTTTTTTCAGGTACAGATTTTTGCAAATACTTTATAGGTTAATCCAAGTGTCTGATTCCTCACGTGCGAGAGAGAGAGGATATGTTGCAATTTTTTACATTCGGATTATGTGCTGCAGTTTTATATTCAGATCACATGTGTGTTCTTGGACAAGAGGTATTGGAAGGGTAATGAGGATTTGACATTCTCATAGAAAAATAAGTCTGTGTGTTTTCCTCACTCTCTATACACATAAGAGGGCACTCGACTCGCTGGAGTGTTGATGAATTCAACAATCGCTAGATGTCGGTGTCCTTCGATATGTGAGGGTGTCGGAAACATGACAATCCTTCGGTTGCTATGCAACGGTCCGAAATTATATATACTATACTATAGATAGGAAATAAGTCTGTGTGTTTTCCTCACTCTCTATACACATAAGAGGGCACTCGACTCGCTGGAGTGTTGATGAATTCAACAATCGCTAGATGTCGGTGTCCTTCGATATGTGAGGGTGTTGGAAACATGACAATCCTTCGGTTGCTATGCAACGGTCCGTTTATATATACTATAGAAAATAAGTCTCGTCTTTGTGTGTTTTCTTCACTCTCTATACACATAAGAGGGCACACGACTCGCTGGAGTGATGATGAATTCAACAATCGCTAGATGTCGGTGTCCTTCGATATGTGAGGGTGTCGGAAACACGACAATGGTTCGGTTGCTGTGCAACGTTCCGTTTATATATACACCATAGAAAATAAGTCTCGTGTTTGTGTGTTTTCTTCACTCTCTATACACATAAGAGGGCACTCGACTCGCTGGAGTGTTGATGAATTCAACAATCGCTAGATGTCGGTGTCCTTCGATATGTGAGGGTGTCGGAAACACGACAATGGTTCGGTTGCTGTGCAACGGTCCGTTTATATATACACCATAGAAAATAAGTCTCGTGTTTGTGTGTTTTCTTCACTCTCTATACACATAAGAGGGCACTCGACTCGCTGGAGTGTTGATGAATTCAACAATCGCTAGATGTCGGTGTCCTTCGATATGTGAGGGTGTGGGAAACATGACAAACCTTCGGTTGCTATGCAACGATCCGTATACGAACGAAAATCCCGGGTTCGCGTCCGTATTATCCGAAAATCGCGTCCGCATTGTGCGGCGATCGCGTGCACTCGCGTCTGTATTGTCATCTCTACGATGCAATACGAATCGGGAATGCGTCAGAAACAACGCCGACATTCATTACGAATGCAAATCTGGGAAACTGGGGGAAAAAAGTCGTGGGGTAAGAGCTGCTGGGAAAAACTATACGCGATTTTTTTAAAATGTAGAACAGAGGGGTGGTACGGGAGGATTTATAACTCCCCCGAGGGGAATTTGGTGTACTGGGTGATTTAATTAAAATATAAAGAGAGAAGGGGGAGGGGAGAGAGATGTGGGTAATTGTTTGAAAAACCTATAACTCTGGGTGGAATTGCATTTGAGGGTCTGCATTTGAAATTTGTGTGAAACTCGAGTGGGGTGGGTGAAATATATATATATATTTGTATTTCAGAAAGAGTGTTTTGGAGACGACGCGTTTTGTATTTCAGAAATTGAATGGTCCTGTAATGAGCATGTGATGTTGATACATCACAAAAAGGTAAGTCTAAAAGCGAGTGTTTGATGGTGGTAAAATGTATTTTCAGGCTCACTGTGTATGTGTATGTATCAGGTGTTATTTGCAGGTACCTGCAAATGGTATAGATGATCCAAACAAAATATCTGCAATTCACACGACAAGTTGTCAAAGTGTGTTGCTGTATATAATTTTTTAAAAAGTGGCGTGTCATATTATATGTTATATTTAAGGTGTGTTTCAAAAGTGGGTCCACATATACATACGACACAAAACGTAGCACAGAAAATACGCTGTGCGTGTGTGTGTGGTATACACATGAAAGTGTGCCACAAGTGTATATTTAAAAAGAGTATAGTTATATTATATGTTATATTTAAGGTGTTTCAAAAGTGGGTCACATATACATACGACACAAAACGTAGCACAGAAAATGCGCTGTGCGTGTGTGCGTGGTATACAAATGAAAGTGTGCCACAAGTGTATATCTAAAAAGAGTATAATTATTTTATATGTTATATTTAAGGTGTGTTTCAAAAGTGGGTCACATATACATACTACATAAAACATAGCACAGAAAATACGCTGTGTGTGTGTGTGGGGGGGGGGTATACACATGAAAGTGTGCCACAAGTGTATATTTAAAAAGAGTATAGTTATTTTATGTTATATTTAAGGTGTGTTTCAAAAGTGGGTCACATATACATACGACATAAAACATAGCACAGAAAATACGCTGTGCATGTGTGTGTGTGGTATACACATGAAAGTGTGCCACAAGTGTATATTTAAAAAGAGTATGATCCACATGTGGGTCATTTAGGGGTAGTGGTGTATTTATGAATCATGTAAAAATATATAACCGACACACACACACTATATGTAAAAGGGTATAATAATTCATGTGAACTGGTACACATGAAAGGGAGACTAGGGCTTTATTTAAATAAAGCAAACTCCCAGGTAAAAACGAGGCTAGTCCTTATGACCTCTTGGGTAGCCATGGAACAAAGGACATATATATATATATATAATATATATATAGTGTGTAAAAAAGAAACGCAATGTAGTGTATCACCGCAATAGTGTATCACCACACACACACGCATGGTAAACTAAAAGGTACATGTTTAACATTTATTTATATTTCACATGACATGTTAATAAAAGTATGTTGGTATGTGATGCGATCCAAGTGTGTATAAATATGCATGGTATAAATAAAACAGATCATGACTCTTGTTAAATTGCTATACAAAATGTCATAAAGCTAATAGAAATTTATTTGTTTTTGTTGCATTTTGGACGAATGTACCAGTTAAATTGCTATACAAAATGTCATAAAGCTAATAGAAATTTATTTGTTTTTGTTGCATTTTGGACGAATGTACCAGTTAAGACCATTTTCCGACCAGTATCCAAACCCTGTGACTACTGAATTCCTATTAGAATGTAAAAATGAAATGAATCTAAATTCCTTCCAGAAACAGGAATTGAATGAATTTCTAAAAACAAGTATTGAAAGGTTTTTCCCTCAAAAGGTTCAAAATGGTCGGTAACTGGTGCATTCACCCTACCTGTATAAATATCCTTTAAAAAATAAAAAATGTCACAGTGTGTGGCACTTGTGAATCACATATATTGAAGGAAAAAAATACAATATATATATATATATATATATATATATATATATACTCACCAGATAACCAACGATCACTACATTTACAAGAAAAGTAAGTTTCTTCCCTTCATTGAAATTTAGTAATCCATTCAAGGTCTTGTTTGATGAAGAACCTCTGTCATCGGAAAGTGTCAATGGGTCTGAATGGTGAAAAATAAATGTTGTTTTAATTATGAAAATAAAATACCTATATATCATAAAAAATTAATTTCAATTCATTAAAGGAACTGTTAAATTAATTTCAAAAACTTCCAAGTGTTGACTATAATTTATCAAGCGCAATAAAACGTTTTATAAGTTACAAAAGCCCTCCACATTAATGTAAATAACGTATGCCAAATGCTTGATGTAAACAAACCAACAATCACCACAACAGAGGAATACATTTACAAGTATCTGCTAAAAAACATATCTAATAATATCTGAAAGAGATATTATATAGAATACAGGTAAAATTCAAGAATAAATAACTTCAATTGTCTAACTAAGTCATGGGATTGAAACCAAGCCTCTTCTGCAAAATAGTGTATCACCGCGCACACACACACACACGGTAAAATAAAAGTACATGTTTAACATTTATTTATATTTTACATGACATGTTAATAAAAATGTATGTCAAACGCTCGATGTAAACAAACTATGTAACAATCACAACAGAGGAATACATTTACAAGAACAGTAACTGCTAAAAACATATTGAAGAATATCTGAAAGAGCTTTTACGTTGAATACAGGTAAAAGTCCTGAATAAATAACTTTAATTGTCTAATTAAAAATAAAAGTCTTGGGATTGAAACCAAGCCTCTTCGACAACCCTATGTCAAGAGACACAAGTGTCAATATATACATATAACACACAGAATGAATATACAATCAGTATACTTTACTGTTAAGTTTCTTTGATTCCATTGAAATTTAGTACTCCATTCAAGAAAACTACTAAAAGAACCGCACCTTCGTCATCGGAGAGTGTCGATGGGTCTGAATGGTGAAAAATAAAGAAATCATGTCATTTAAATGATGAAAATAAAATATTTATATGTCACATATAAATTTTATATCAAGGAAGTTTTTAATTTTAAAAACCACTATCTATAGAATCAAAGTTATCAAGCGCAATAAAACGTTTTATGCCATATAATTAATTTAAATACAAAAAAAGTTGGTTATTTAATGTAAATAACGTATGTATGAAGAATATCTTGTGTTGATGTCAATTATCTCTAGGTACCTGGGTCCTGCGACGAACTAAAAACATACAAATCTATGTATATTTTTCAAACGTACAAATTTATTGAGCGATTTTTTGAAAACTTGAGCGATTTTTTTTATTCCCAATTCGATTTTTGTAATTGATTTTTAAACCACGAGACGCCGTTTCATCAATCCAGCGTTCGCTACTATCGACCAGCCAATCGAGTTTTGTTGCGCCGTTATATACGGAGTGACCGAAGAGTTGTGATTTTTTTTTATACAAGAAAAAAGACAGTTTCCAAAGCATTTTCCTTCAAAAATGCAATAAAACATAATAATAATTAACAAATAGTTACTTTTACTGTGTATTGACGTTCGTTTAGTTATTTTTTAGGTGTTTTTAACTGCAACAAAATAAGTGTACAACGGTTTTAGGGGCGACTATGGTTCATGGGGTTGCGCCAAATGATTTTGTCGCCAAGCGACAAAACGCTCGCCATCCAAGATGGCGGCGTACACAAATCGTCTTAGCCAAGATGGCTGACGAAAAACACTCGAAGCAAAGCATTCGCTCATGAAAAAAACACTCGGAGCAGAGTATTCGTTCATGAACAAAACACTCGCATTTGGACTACAGAAAAAAAAAATTTAACTTACCACTTTTGACATCTGGTCGACCTGTTATGAATGTCCAAAGGACTTGAAAAGAACCTATGTAATTATAGTCATTTTCATGGAAAGAGGCTCACGCCTCTATTTTTAGTGCTTTAATATGTTGTTTCGTCTTCACGTCCTGTGTTGTCCCTGTTCTGTCCTTACTTGTTTTTACATGTCATTCAAATCTATCATAAAGTCATGTTGATATAAATAATAGTCATACAGGAGGTTAAAGGAGCTACGCTCCTAAGGTACTCCGCACGCTTCGCTCAACTCAACATCTGGTCGACGATTTTTACCTCGAATAACTTGGCTGAAATTCAACAGTTTTGAAAATACAAAATCATAATTACCTCGCATTTTTTAAAATCTATTTTAAAACTAGGATTTTTTCGCAAATTTAATAATTATGCCGAAAATGTGTTTAAAATTTTTTTTAATAAAAAAAATATAATTTTTTAAATAAAGTTTTTAACAATATTTTTTTTTAATATTATGCACAAATTATTATGCATGATGAAATAGTCATGATATGCATAATTTTAATTTGGTTTTTCTTTTGAGAAATTAAAAAAACTATTATTTTCCAAAACTCAAAACTTTATATTTTTAAGGAAATATTGATTTCTTTGAAAAACAAATATTGTGATATAAAATAGTAAATGTGAATATTTTTTAAAAGTTTTCAACGATTTTGCTACCTAATTTCAAATAGTATAAACCAATTGTATAATGGTACTGTTTTTTTAAGTTTAAAAAAAATTGTTTCCGAATTTAATAAAATATGAGTCAAATAAATTTTTAATATTAAAAAAAAACCTTTATATATGGCGTATAATTTATTAAAAGCATTCATGATATCCGTTATTTTAATTTAGTTTTCTTTTTGATAAATTAAAAAAAAAATATTTTCCAAAACTGAAACTTTTTATTTTTAATGAAACATTGATTTCTCATGAAAAACAAATTTGTGATATAAAATAGTAAATGTGAATATTTTTTAAATGTTTTTAACGATTTTGCTACCTAATTTCAAATAGTATAAACCAATTGTATAATGGTACTGTTTTTTTAAGTTTAAAAAAAAAAATCTTTTCCGAATTTAATAAATACAAAATAAAATTTTAGTCATAAATAAATTTTTAATAATAAAAAAAAAACTTTTTGTATGGCGTATAATTTATTAAAAGCATTCATGATATCCGTTATTTTAATTTAGTTATCTTTTTGATAAATTAAAAAAGTATCTATTTTTTTTTAAATAAGTATTGAGTGATTATTTTTAAAACGTTAAATACTTAAAAAAACATTTTCAAGGAGGGAGTAAAAAACTTGCTGAAGAAAAAATACACCATAGTGTACAAGTGATGCATATTCTTTTTGAGTGTAACTAATTATACTTAATTAACAATAGTTATTTCAAATAGTATTTTTTTAATGGGGGGGGGGGAACAGAGGTAAATTTTGATATTTTGAAATTCAAACATTAAATATGGAAAAGGGACAAATTAATCCTTGTCTCCATGAAAATTTTTGAACTATCTTTTTGCTTGTTTAAAATTTTTAATTAAAAATAGTTTCATGAAATATCATTCAATAATCAAAGAAAATATCGGTTAAATATAAAAATGTAAACAATTCACATTGGAAATGGATTTTTTTCAAAGATTAGGTCAGATTACGTTTTAAAATGTTATGGACCGCTAATTAATGAACTGCAAAAAAAGTATACCTTTTAAATTCTTACCAATAATAAATAAACTTCATAAAATACATTGGGATTTATCCATAATAATGAAAGAAATATAAAATAAATTACATTTAAGCGTTAAAACTACAAATTAATACTTAAGCAAGACACAATAATGTTAGAAAGAAGCTAAAAGAAAAGCAGGATATCTGTGCTCTCTTTTGCGCGCTCAAATGAAAGCATATGTTATGGGTTATAAATTGGCAGCTTTTCCTAAATATTTGGCTGAAAATTTAGAAAAAATTTTTCGCCAAATAAAGAAAAAATATATAATTTTTTTACAAAAAATACCTTATATTCCAATTTTTTTTTTAATTAAACACGTATTTAAAAAAAAAATAGTTATTAACTTTGAATCGCAAAAATTAATTAATTTTATACTCTCAAACTTATCCATTGAAATCTTATAAAATATTAGAAACAGACAGATTTGGCGATTGTTTTGCCAAATCTAGCAGTTTTTCTAGTTCATTGTTTAGTGCCAGTAGACGGCGGGCGACAAAGAGGACGTTTGGCGGGAAGACATTTTACTGGACAGTTGACCGTGTGTTTGGGGGGTTAGGGGGGGGGGGGGACAAGAGAGGAGAGGGAGATTTTCCGAGAACAAGTTTTTATCTGATAAGGGTCCGCCAGTGGGGTCCGCGCCTTGGGAGGTCACAAAAAGATAGGACTGCCAGCTAAAATATCGGGAAATCGCCAAATTAGGGAAAAAATTTCGCCCAACTCTAAATAAAATAGTCCGACAAATAGTGAAATATCGCTTACATTTTTATAAATATATATTTGTAACAAAATATTTAAAAATTGTGAAAGTTTTGAAACAGTTTATAATTTAAAAAAATCCGGATTTTGACTATTTAAAAGTTTAAATATCGCCAAATTGAATAATTTTGGTTTGTCCTAGCAACCCTTCAGCCCGCCCCGACGTCGTCGCATACATCTCTTTGTTTCCAAGAACGGAGAGGGATGTGAAAAATGTCTGGTTAACTTTCCCCATGGATTTGTTGTTGCACATTTGATTTTGAAACGAATAAAGTTGCTTTTTAAAACAATTTTTCAGAGATTTCCAATAAATTTTGATTCTGAAATAAATTATTCCAATTACTTTGAAAATTAAAACTGAACAATGTAGCCAATTTTTTTTTTAATTTTTAGAATATAATATTTGCAATTGGTGTTGTCCTGTGACTGTCCAACAATGTTTCTACTCACCATGTCTCCATTAATGAACCATAAATTGATAGGGTTAAAGGGCCTTCGGCCCTAGGCACCTTATATATATAAATTCTCGCGCAAATTCACGTTTTCAATCAAGTAATCATTTTTTAAAAGTTTTTTTCCGTTACTAACTTTACAATTTTGATTATACTAATAATTTCGGTGAATTTAAGTGTTCCTTAAATAATCAGCATGTGTTTTTTTGAAAATGTGTGTTTTTTAAAAATTATTATCGAGTAGAATGTGTAAATTTTTATTTTTATTGATAATTTTAGAGCGACATTGATCAAACCAACGGAGGTTGTACAGTTAGGGTTTATGTGACATGGTTAAAAAACCAGCGTGCTCGTAATCGGAGGATTGCTAGTTCAATCACCATCGTTTAACCGAACAATAACGTCTAAAGGGAACTGGCGGATGTTAAATCTGTCGTGGTCCATTTGTATGACTATAATTCATACAATCCAGTTTGCAGTCAACTTCTTTTTATGCTAAACGCTTTTGGAAAACTTTTTTTATTTAAACGATGCAGCATTATGATTTAATCACTCGATCATTTGGCCTATGTTGCAGTTGAGTGTAATTTATTGTCTTTATAGTTCTGATATACCTGGTTTTAAAAGTGGTTGGTTTACCTGAATAACAAATCGAATATAAACACTTTCAAATAAAATTTAAGTGAACATTATATTTATCTAAGCGCTTTATTGCAGAATACTTCGACAACTTTTTGATTAAATGTTCTATTAGTTTTTATAAATATTAGTGATGATTTCATTAAATTTTTCGTTACTTATTAAAAAAATATATTCAAGATTTTAGACCCTGGTTCCTTATAAAATTATTTTCCTATTATTCGAACCTTCCCCAAACGTCCTTGAAACAAACCCTAATTAATTTTTAGAAATGACATGCTTAATTTTGAATGGGATATCATCGCATACAAAAACATTTGATTATTGTTCCCATGCATGAATTTTGGTGAAAAGTAATATAAAATTGTAGGTTATTATTTACCGAATTCTTACCCGATTTTAAAATTCTGCCAATTTGTGTCAGGATATTTGTCAATTTTTTTTAATGAATTGAAATTCTTCCTTTTGATGGTAATTTAAGTCATAACGTCTTAAAACTTGGAATGTTTTGGTAATCCTGTTACAATACAATATTTAATCACAATAATTAGTAATTACTACTTATCATTAATTTATAATGATTATAATTTTGTAATTAGTATGGAAAGAAAAGTGATTCGGACCTGCAGGATTAGCAAGTATGGTTTAATCATGTGCACTAAACGAAAATTCGTAAATATTTAAATATTAAGTTAAAAAGTAGTTTTTACCATTAATATATGTTACCATTAATATAGTTAGGCCGTGTATATGAAATAGTTAAAAAAAAAACGGTATTATTTAAAGTCTGGACAACTTTTGTTATTTGACTAAAAATAAAAGTTTGGGTCGTTTAAACAAACAGCTTCATGGTAGGTAACAGCTTCATCTCGCGTCTTTTATTTTTAGTCAACAATATTTAAGTGTGTCATTTTTAAACTATTCTGTAGCACTTTCTTTAAAGATCAAATTTGCAGTTTGACAGTGCGTGAAATTATTTCATTCCCATTCTTTTATAAATTATGTCTTTGTGTTGATTAGCTTTTAAAAATTATATAATAGATTTGTACTATCAGCCATTTGGTACCTGATGAACATTTTGCATTATGTGTACCAAATTAGTTTTGTATACTACTTGGCTATAATTACAGTTAAAATGCATTGTTATATTCGACATTGTTTTAATATTTCACTTTGGTGTGTGTCCCGGATTATTTCAGAAGATATACGTAATAATAATTCAAAAGTGTGTTTGCCTTAAAATTATTTATATTGCACATTTGTGATCGATTTTTATATTTAGAATCCCAAAACGTTGGTTTGGTTAATTAACGTTGCACTAGAGTTGCACAGTGGGCTATTGGCGACGATTCGGTTTATATCTCGAAGGAAAGACCCGGGAACAATGCCTCGTATTTTTTAACCATGGTCAGATGACGAAGACAGCTCCTGAGCTGGTACCCAATGCAACCTCAACAGGCGTCAGGACATTAACCCCAATCAGGTTTATCGTACAACATTTTCGTATATACGCTAGTATAATTTGTTGGATATGTTTTTTAGGCGACTTCCTAGTATTTTAGTAGCGAAGCTGGAAACCCTACGATCACAACGATCAAGTCCATTAGTCGGACTCGAACTCACAATCCTCTGATTACTAGCCGAACGCCTTTACCCACTGGGCAAATGGGGGACCCCCAAAAAGTTGGTACCAGACATAATTCCTGAACTGGCCCATAAGGCCCCGATTTACACTTTAAAATTTTGAGATGTCCACTAGATTCAAAATTTAATTATGTTTAACACGCTTCAATAATATATAACATAATTTGTTAATAAATTTTCTTTATAAAACAAACTTGCCTTAACAGACTTTTGTAAAAAAAATCTCAACAAAAGATACGAAAATTCAATACTTTTTAATAATTTTTTAGTATGAAATGCATTTTTTTAATGAGGTTTGGTTAATTAACTTCACACTAGAGCTGCACGGTGGGCTATTGACGACGGTTAGGGGCCTACCTCGAAGGAAAAACCCGGGAACGATGCCTCTTATTTTTGAACCATGGTCAGATGACGAGGAAGCACCTGAACTGGCACCCAACGCCTTCAATAGACGTCGAGATTTTGGACCCCAATCAGATTTATCGTGCACCTGTCCCGTATACACGCCGATAATTTTTGTGGATGTTCTGGACAACATTTCTAGTAGATATTGTAGATTCGACATTGTAACGAAGCTGGCAACCCTCTGATCACAATATTACTACTTTTTTACTTTTCTTAGTCAAGTCCGTCGCACATTATCGAACCAAGAATCCTCTCATTCCCAGCTGACGCCTTTATCCACTCGGCCACGGAAGCCTTTTTTTAAAGAGGGGGATTGCAAGTTTGATCTTCGTCGTTCGCCCAGACATTCGCCATGCACTATAGACTGATGTACGTTAAATCTGACGTGTTCCAAATGTCCTCATGATTTGGTCCAACTGTCGTTTAGTTCAAGTTCGTAGGGTTGGGTGCCAGATTAGGTAGTTGTGCTCACCTTATCATGGTTTAAAATGACCAAAGCAAGCAAATGATCTGGCAACCCATCAGGTTTGTGGGGTGCCAGTTCAGGTGTTGTCATTGTCATATGACCATGGTTTAGGGTAGTGTTCCCGGGTCTATCCTTCAAGGTAGATGCTAAGCCATCTCCAATAGTCCATTGTGTAGTTTCAGTGCGACGTTTATTCAACTTACCAACTGACGCAAAATGTTGGAAAACTCAATTCGTTGGTTTTAATTAACGTAGCAGTAGAGCTACACAACGAATCGGGGATCTATTAAACAAGACCAACCAAACCAAACCTTGTGTGAATTTATCTAATGTTCAAGGGCAGCTAAAGCTGGGTTTGCAAATCCACAAAGCAGTATCAGTGCGATGACACCTGATAATTCGAACTATGAGGAGGTGAGCTTAACTACCTAATATGGCACCCCACTCTCCGAACTACAACGTGGGGACATTTATACCAAATCAGCTTTTACGAGTTTTTACATTGGTTTAGTTAATTAACGTCGCACTAGAGTTGAACATTGAGCCCCATTTGCTCAGTTGGTAAGGCGTTCAGCTACTAATCAGAGGATTGGTGGTTCGAATCCGTGAAATGAACTTGACATAGAAAAGTAAAAAAGTAGTGATCTTGCGATCGGAGGGTTGCCAGCTTCGCTACAAAAATTCTAGAAAGTCGTCCAGAATATCCAACAAATTATACTGGCATGTATACGGGACTGGTGCACGATAAATCTGATCGGGGTCCAAAGTCCCGACGTCTATTGAAGGCGTTGGGTGCCAGTTCAGGTGTTTCCTCGTCATTTGACCATGGTTCTAAAATAACGAGGTGCATGTATGAATGTGTTCCCGGGTCTTTCCTTCGAGATTGACCCCGAACCGTCGCCAATAGCCCATTGTGCAGCTCTAGTGCGACGTTAATTAACCAAACCAAACCAAGAGTTGCACATTGAGCTATTGGCGACGGTTCGGGGTCTATGTGGACGGAAAGACCCGGTTGGTTGGTTAACGTCGCACTAGAGCTGATCACAGTAGTTGGTGACTATTCGGAAGCAAATGATCCGAGAACACTTTTATTTTTTAACTATCCCTTTCTTTGAGGGACCCCGGTATCCCAGTGGATAAAGGCGCTCATCTGGAAATCAGAGGATTGCTAGTTCGAGACTATGCGATGGACTTGACAAAGAAAAAAGTAGTGATCTTGCGATTGGAGGGTTGCCAGCTTCGCTACAAAAATACTAGAAAGTCGTCAAGAACATCCAACAAATTATACCGGCGTGTATACGGGACTGGTGCACGATAAATCAGATCGGGGTCCAAAGTTCTGACGCCTATTGAAGGCGTGGGTGCCAGCTCAGATGTTATCCTCGTCGTTTAAAAATACGAGATGTCGTTCCCAGGTCTTTCTTTCGAGATAGGTCTGGAACCGTCGCCAATAGCCCACTGTACTGTAGTGCGACGTTATTTACCAAAACCGAAACCTTGGTTTGAGTATTTAGAATTTTCGAATTCACAAACGCCAATTATGAGTACGTTATTTTATGAACCGGGTCAAGGCAATTGGAAACGTATTTCCAGATTAAAAAAAAAAATAATAGCCATATTGAGTTATTTTATATTGACGTATACTTGTGTAACAAACGGCTCGCTTTACGAGGTGAGAGCAGGGAGTTTAAAAGAAAGGATTAAAATATAGTTAATTTCACATTGTCACTGAACTTGAATAAAAATATGTATAATTTAAGTACGTTTTTACATGCCATAATAAGAATGCCGTATTGAATGGGGCACTAACTCTTATGTCGAATACGTAGTGCGATTTCTGACTCTGGTGACAGATTTCACTATTATTTCTACCTTTCCACATACATACAAAGAAAAAATTGCTATACCCTTTACTTTTACGTCATTTTCAAACTGTGATATCGCGAATAGTTTACATACAGTTTTTACTTCTTAATATCTTTTCTTTCATATTTTAATACTGGTTATACTTTTTTCTTTTTAGCTATTTAAGCGCTTTTAGTTACTGTAGCGAATCGCAATGTCACATAGTTTAAAAAAAAAGTAAGACATAAAAGTTAAAAAAAAAATCTAGCAATTTTTTTTCTTTGTATATCTGTGAAAAGGTGGAAATAAAATAGTGAAATATGTTTCTCTAGTCAGTAATCAATAACGAGCTGGCGTTGTATTAGAACATATTTATATACGATATATTGAGCTTCCTTGATATCAGTAAAATTTAATATGATTTTTTTATTGCAAGAAATATACATGTAATCGAAATAATTAAAAATAATATTTAAAAACTCGATTGAATAAAATTTTAGATTTTTTTTTTTGAGATGGTTGTCTTGTAATTTACTTAAAAAAACAGCTTTTATATAACTATCATTTAATAATATTATACTAATATTTAATACCGACTAATGTTTCTGAAATGTTTATTTTAAAAAGGAAAATTGACTGCCTAAAAAGACACACAAAAAAATTATAAATAGTTTGTCCTTTTGAAGATAGGAATTTCATTTAAATGTAAAAAGAGTGACACAAAATAAACTAAATATATATATAAAATAATAATTTTATTTTGAAAAAATCTTTTTATTTCCAAAGCTTTCTTCTTTTTTTAATACAATTTCTTCTTTATAATAAGCTATTTGGGAATAGAAATATTGTCTAAACAAAACAACTAATTTAGATAAATATGTGCAGTGATTGTGTGATATTGTTTAGAACGTAATAATAATAAACATTATTTCTAAATGGATATATTTACATTTTTTAATTTTTGTTTAGAAACTTAAAAAATATTTTTTAAATATTAAACTTAAGCTTTCGGGTTACGAACGATAAATTTGTAGTAAACACAGTCTGATTAATTATAATAAAACTTTAGATGTATGATGTTAAACTTAGATGTATAAATGTTTAAAAAGTTGAAAATTAAAATAAACTTCTTAAATCTTATTCTATTGATATAAACTAACCTGAAATTGATATCAACTAATGAATTTTTGGATAATAAAAAAAATGGCTATAAATTAAATGTAAAAAGAGAGGATTCATTAACATTTTTCAAATTTCAAAAATCGAATCATAGATTAATATTTAGATGTATGATAAAAAAAAAGCTGAAATATAAATTAATGTAAAAAATAAATTTAATAAAAAATTCTTATCTTATTAAATGTCTATAAATTGAAATATTGATTAATTTTAAAATGTATAAAAAAAAATCTGGAAAAATTAATGTAATTTAAAAAAAAAAATCTTATTCAATTGACTGATTTATTACGTTTTAGATATATTATATAAATAATGTCTGGAAAATTAAATACAAAAATATATCGTTCTTAAACTTATTCAAGTTTTTATTAAGTGACAGATTACTTTTTAGATGTATAATAATAATAATAATAAAAAAAAGCTGAAAAGGCTCATTATAAATAAAATTTAATAATTTTGTAATCTTATTTAATTACTATAAACTGTCATTAAAAAAAAAAGAGATGAAAAAATTCATGTATAAAATTCTTAATTTTATTCAATTACCAAAAATAATTGCTTTTTCCATGTATAATAAAAAAAAAAACATCTTGGAAATTAAATGTAAAAAATAACATTCTAATCTTATTCAACTAATATATTGAATAAGGATGGATAAATTTTTGAGCATTTGCTAAAATAATAAGTGCGTCTATTATTCTATGAAAATATCCGCTCTCCATATCCGAACGCTATCGTTGTCCGAACGGCTTTACCATCCGACCCGAGCGTCAAAAGCAGGGAGGAGACCCAGCATTATGGTTACTGGGGTTGCGGTCGAACCTAATCTCACATGCCGAGCGCTATTGATATCCGATCGGCTTCACGCCCGGCCACCCGACCGTCGAAAGCAGGGAGCAAGCGAGCATTATGGTTACTGGGGTTGCGGTCGTACCGAAGCCCCTATGCCGAGCGCTAAGCATATCCGATCGGCTTCACCCCCGGCCACCCATTCCGTCGAAAGCAGGGAGCAAGCGAGCATTATGGTTACTGGGGTTGCGGTCGTACCGAAGCCCCTATGCCGAGCGCTAAGCATATCCGATCGGCTTCACCCCCGGCCACCCGACCGTCGAAAGCAGGGAGCAAGCGAGCATTATGGTTACTGGGGTTGCGGTCGTACCGAAGCCCCTATGCCGAGCGCTAAGCATATCCGATCGGCTTCACCCCCGGCCACTCGACCGTCGAAAGCAGAGAGGAGGTGAACCTAAGAATTCCAATACTCATCAAACGATCTTTTCGGTCACGACATCTCTGCTTCGTCCAATCAGGCAGCGCTAAAACCAGTCGAGCAGCTTTGAGGTGAAAGGAGAAGGTAGAAACGAAACCAGTTCTTCGCGGAGCGTTTGGCGAGGAGAATTTGGCGCAACCCCATGAACCATAATCCCCCCCGGTTGGGGGGGGGGGGGTTTAAACATCAATTGCAAGTGCGATCGGAAATGTTAAATGCGAGGGTGAAACTATATAAACCCTTCTAAAGACATAAATTGATTGAAAGGAGGGGTTTTTTTTGGTCATAAACTTTCATATAAACGCACGAATAAAGAATTTAAAATACATAATTATATTAGTTTCGATCATGTCAACAAACCGTTCAACGTTGCCAACGTTTTTTTTTCTAATATTAACAGGGTTGGTTTCATTGAAGAACGTCGCACCAGAGCTGCTAAATAGAAAGAAAAAGTCGATCAAATTAGCATTTAAAACACATTTTCCTTCTCAATTAAGTTTTTCCTAACAGTACATTCGAACCATCGTTTGTTTTTCAGCGGTCAACAGACTCACGAGGGAGAGAGAGTGGGGAGTACCACGTAGGATGTTGTTCTCAAAGTTGGGATACTCGAAATTATACGAAAATATAGGTCGCCGTTGCAATTAATAATTATTTTTATTCCCAATTCAATTTTTGTAATTGATATATTATATCTAAATATGTATACCGAAAAGAAAAAAACGAAGTTAATTTCCAACACACTCATTCATTCACATCCCCCCACCCCAAAAAATCAACCACGCCATGCAAGAATATCAGGAAGAGCTTTTATATTAAAATATAGGTAAAACTAGAGAATAAATCATTTTAATAGTTTGTTAAAACTTACTAATTCTAATTAAAAATAAAAGTATGCGATTGAAACTAAATCTATTTTTTCTACCCATCCCATTTATTCTGGAACATACGATGAGCGAGGTGCTACGGAAATTCTAATTGGGAAGGGGAAACACTTTATGCATAGCGGAAGAATATTTCGTAACAAAAAAATTACAAAAACGTACGAAAAAGTCATTTAAAACGATTTTTGGTACAGATGTAGTATAGGACATTTGGCGCGCGATGTTTTATTTGGCGTGTTTTATAGTATGGCAACCCCACCTGACATAGTTGGTATATTCCGATTCCCTATGCCGTCATAGCTCTGTTTAACGGCAGTAGTATTGAAATGATGGTTCTCGCATACGATTTTAATTACGATGGCTGTCATATATGATTTTAATGTTGATGGCGCTGATATGTGTGTTTTCGCAGGATGGCTGTGATATACACCGCGAGCGAGTCATTTTTTAGACAACTTGTATATACCTAGTCATTTTTGCCAGGACTACAGATCACAGCGAATAGTTGACTGCTTTCAAACATGTTACAACTGAATTAAACATGTATCCGAATGTACAAACATGTTAGGACGACTAAAAACATGAAATGGATTCTAAAAAGTTCTAGTTCGTAAAAAAATATGACTTACAACCGACTTAAACATGTATCTGAATGTACAAGCATGTTAAGACGACTAAAAACATGAAATGTATTCTAAAAAGTTCTAGTTCGTAAAAAGTATGACGTGTTTAAAATTGTCGAACTTCTCATCAAGAAAACAGGTTTCTTGATTGCAATATACAAAACTTTTCATTTTCTCTAACACTGTTGAAAAGAACTGTGGTGTTCCAAGTTGCTCTGAAACTTTCTATTTGAGTATGGATGACATCCCACCCCCTGCCGCATTGATCGACGCCATAAAGACTTACGATGTGAGTAGTGACATTGAAACTGATCTCAAACACTGGTCAAATCTCAACACTCAAATCAAACACTGGTTTCTAATTTTTGTGTACAACCGCTTTGCTTACCATTGGAGCGTTGCCCATATTGTCTGTATGTTCATTTATTAGAGATTAATTTGACATTTCACTTTTACTTACAGGTATGATGATTCTCTACGAGGATTCGAGGAGACTGTGCTATTGGCGATAGCACTTTTTTTAAAAAAACTGAGGAGTTGGACAACGGAGACAGTGCACTAGGGCCTATCGGCGATAGCACTTTAAAAAAAACAGAAGGGTAAGTAGTTCTCGTGTATACAGTGCATTAGGGCTATTGGCGAAAGCACTTTAAAAAAAACGCAGATATGCTATTTACCTCTTGGGTATCTGTGGAAATAATAGCGAAGACGATGTTCCCTTTCTCCAAATTGTAAGTTGCTTTTTATTTTAATACTCTGAAACGTATCCAAAATCGTAGAAAAAATTATATGAACAGTCGTTGCTTTCAAACCCATAAAAAATGACTCGTTCGCGGTGCGACTCGCTCGCGGTGTATATCACAGCCATCCTGCGAAAACACACATATCAGCGCCATCAACATTAAAATCATATATGACAGCCATCGTAATTAAAATCGTATGCGAGAACCATCATTTCAATACTACTAACGGCAATTTTTCGTCGCCAAATGTCCTATACTGCATCTGTTCTCGATTTTTAAAAACATATAATTCTATTTATTTATTTTTTAGTTTGGTTCGGAATTCGAGAGATCGCCTCATTTTCAGCTTTATCTCTGTGCAATCTTGATTCTCCATACACGATGAGACGGTTTTAATTATGTACGAAAAATATCGACTAAAATGCCATTTAAAACACACTTTTCTTCTCAATTAATTTTTTTTAATAGTCCAACTTGAGCGATCGTTTGTTCACAGCGATCGAATAGACTTACGAGGGAGAGAGAGTGGGGTACCACGTAGGGTGTTGTTCTCAAGGTTGGGAAACACGGAATTATGCGAAAATCATTTAATAATTTTTTTTTATTCCCAATTCGATTTTTGTAATTGATTTTTAAACCACGAGACGCCGTTTCATCAATCCAGCGTTCGCTACTATCGCAGGGATGGGAAGTGCTAAAGACCAGTTTGGAGCAATTTTTGGAGCAGCAAAATTCAAGTTTTGGAGCAGAAAAACGACAAATTGTAGCAGCAAAACTGAATATTTGTAGCAGGAACGCAATAAATTGTAGTGTTTTGGAGCAGCAAAATTTAAGTTTTGGAGCAGAAACGCGACAAATTGTAGCAGAAAACTGTAGATTTGTAGCAAGAATGCAATACAACGTAGCAGTGAATTTTAGCATATTAAACAATAAAACGTAGCAGTGAATTTTAGCATATTAAACAATAATTGTAGCAATTAAAATTTGTAACATGCGATTTTAAATCAGATGTGGTACACTACCCAAGGTGTAAAAACCCTGAAGGTCTCTATTGCTTATTTATGCCATTTTTTTTATGCAATAAATCAAAACCGGTAGAGGCTATAAATGAGACATTTTAAAGACAGTTCAAAATATTCAACAAAAATTAGTTTTTAATTAAGAATTATTGAATTTTCATTTTTTTTATTTACAATATATACTTAATTATCATATGTTGATTTTTTCCCCCACTGAATTGTGGTTTATAAAAACCAAAACAGTGTTGCAATTTTGCATATATTGTGCATGACATCTATGAAGAAGGTTGTCTAAGGGAAATAAAATTATATAATTTTTTCGCACAAACTTTAGAATTAAAGAGTAATAATTTGATGGAAAACCTACGTTACTACTTATTTTAAGCATGTTAAGCGTAGGGGTGTGGTTTAAACACAAAAATATTTATTAAATAGTATATAAACATTTAAATCAAATATTAATGCCAAAACGAATTGCAAATCCCACAAAAAAAAGCTTTTTTCAAATTGTCCATTGTTATTACATAAAATATAACAAACATCAATTTCGTAAATAAATAATATTTTCAACTAAGAAATAATAACCCTAAAATTGTATTTTGCTATTTACATCTTTTTTATACTGTTAAGCTTTATGAGACCATTTAAAGGCAATTAAAAATATTTAACCAAAAGAGTTTTTAATTAAGAATTAACCAATTTATACAATATACCTAAATTTCAATTTTGAATTTTTTAGTAAAATGGAGTTTATACAATAAACCAAAACACTAACAAACTACAATATCGCATACCTTGTGCATGAAAAAAACAATTTAGAATGTCAACACTCTCTAAGGGATATAAAATTCCTTAACTTTTCCACACGAACTAGATTTATTAAATAGTAATAAATTTATAGAAAACATACCTTGCTATATTTTAAGTATGTTAATCTAAATCATTAAAAATTTCACTTAAGTATTATCTTAAAAATTAGTTTAATAAGAAATTTGAAAACTTTCAAAAAGCTAAATAAAAGCCAGTTTTTTTTTTTTTTTTAAGGTGGAGGGTTTTAAATAAAAATAATTAATTTAATAAAATATATGAACAT
Source organism: Troglohyphantes excavatus (assembly GCA_963932185.1). NCBI lineage: Eukaryota > Metazoa > Arthropoda > Arachnida > Araneae > Linyphiidae > Troglohyphantes > Troglohyphantes excavatus. The sequence goes on from OZ010673.1 coordinate 50,862,456, forward strand.
TTAAACAAAAAAAGATTAAATTGGAATTTTAATACCATGCAAACAAGAAGAAACAAGATTAAAAAAAAAAAATCAATTTTTATTACTGAAAATTACAAGTCCTAAATTTCAATTTCGTGAATTAAATTATATTTTCGAAAAATGTAATGTAATTTTGTTAAGTAGTGCAAAACAAATCATGATAAAACAGGAAGCAGTGAAATATAATGAACTTGTATATCGGATGCAAAAGGATTGAAAGTCTTCCAAAGAAGATCGCAGCAGATCGCGTTTAGCAAATTTCTACAAGTTCAAGGTTTCCATGAATGAAAATATAAAACTAAAGAGTGCCAAATAAAAGTTGCATTCGGCAGATGCTACGTAATTATAGTTATAATCATTCATCACAACTTCAGAGTGATATCATCCCCGTTTGACGAAGATCGCAAATATTTCTACATATTCAAGATGCTAAATTTTTGTGAAATTTTTTTTTTAGATTGAGCATCGATTCTTCATAAAACAACAAACGAACTGAAATTTTCCAATGATCAAGTGTCTTTTACTCAAATACCCTTGACTAAAAATTCGGACAAATCTCAAAAAGTTATTACCTTAAATTTTACAATTCACAATTATTCCTACATGTTAAAATATGCTCTATTCTTTAACTTGAGAAAATGTGCTTAAATTTTCTCCCATTTCCTCTTTCTAAGGTTGCCTTAACTTCGTTTATGGGCAGACAAACGGGCACCAAGACTTGGCGCACGTTTAACAAGGATTTAAAACAAAATTGGCGCAGAATAATAAATTGAGCGAAGCGTTCGGAGTTCCATAGGGGCGAAGCCCCTTTTACCTCCTATATGACTGTTAATAGTGAACACATGAGTTTATAAAATTGCTTTGCCTGGGATGTAAATTAATACACGTATTTGTATTTACAGGACAATGAAGGACGGACAAGACAACGACAGCATGTAAAAACAGTAAAAAGAGGAGGCATTAATGCCTACCTCTGAAAAGATGAAAAAGGTATCTCTGTGGATACTTGTGTCTGGGGACATTACAGTAAGAGTCAAAAATGTTGAGGTGGCATAAAAGCCATTCTGGCACAAAGGCCTATCTGGGGACAGTACAGCATATGAATAAACAATGGTGAAGAGGCTTTAGGCCTATCACTGGCAGAATAGTAATGTACACAACATGAAGACTTACGTCTGGGGACAATACAACATAAGTAAACAAAGTCTAGGGACAAAACAATTGACAAAGCGAAAATGACATGTCGGAATCAGCTGTTGCTTGAAAGATGGAGTATTATATACATAGGTTGAGGGAGGCTCTAGGCCGCCGCCTATTGATCATGAGGGTATGGTCGTAAACTTCAAGATTTTGAAGTTGAGAGTTGTCGATCGTTGGGAGTTTGGCGTAGAAATTCGTGGCCAGTTTACCCATAAATTCAGAGAGTGTGGGCATATTCAGGGACTCTAGAATGTCTGCAATACGAATGAACCATGGGGCTCTTACAACAAGGATTTTGATGATTCTAGACTGGGTGGACTCCAATCTTTTTATTCTAGTGTCGCATGCCGAGGCCCAGATCGGGGAGGCATAAGTTACGATGGGTCTTATCATTATTTTATATAGGAGTAGTTTATTACTGATGTTAAGGGGGGACTTTCTCCCTATGAGAGGACGGAGAGCAAATTGGACTTTTCTGAGTTTATCGTTAATGTATTTGATATGGTGCTCCCAAGTGAGTCTTTTATCGAGGACAACTCCTAGGTATTTAGTGGAGTCTTGCCATGGAATATGGGTACCAAACATCGTGATCTTAAGGTGCTCTGGGATTTTATGTTTGGTAGTGAACATCACTGCCGCACTCTTGTCTACATTAATTTGTATTTTCCAGTTGTTTAACCAGACTTCTAGGATTTTGATATGGTCTTGTAAATATTTTGTTACAAAGTTAAGTTTCTTGTCTCGGGCAAGGATCGCTGTATCATCAGCAAATAGGGCAATTACTGTTTTATAATACTGGGGGATGTCGTTAATGTAGATATTAAATAATAGGGGACCAAGGACAGAACCCTGGGGCGTTCCTGCATTGGCAGGTCTGATAGTGGAGAGAGATTGACGTACAGATACCGCAAAGGTTCTGTTTGAGAGATATGAGTTAATTAGATGGATAAGACCAGTGGGGACGGAGAGTGAGATGAGTTTGTGTATCAAGCCCTTGATCCAGACCCGATCAAAAGCCTTTGCCACATCAAGGAAAAGGGCGGCAGTGCTGTCTTTTCTGGCCAGGTTCTCTGAAATGAACTCAGTAACCCTTAGGAGTTGATGGGTGGTGGAGAGGTTTTTCATAAACCCAAATTGTTGGGGTATGAGTTTACTGTTTAACGTTAAGTAGTTGAGTAAGCGATCTCTGATTGCTCTTTCGGCAATTTTTCCCAGAACTGGGAGTAAGGAGATTGGACGATAAGACGTGGGTTCTTTCCGGTCTTTGCCAGGCTTAGGTATTGGGACTACTTTGGCATTCTTCCAAGCGGACGGGAAGTGATTGAGGCTGAGCATTGAATTTAGTAGGATGATGAAGTAGTTAATGAAATTAATTGGAAGATGTTTAACCATTTTATTGGTTACCCCTTCCTTTCCTGGGGCTTTCTTGATTTTTAGATTTTTAATGGAGTTAAGAATTTCGGTTGCTTGGATAGGTTCAAAGACTGTGGGGATATCAGGTAGGTCAGTGAGAAGGAATTTATCAACTGAGTTACAAATTTCAGCGTTGAAAGAGTGATTAATGGTAGGGTTTTCTTGGAATTGGTTCTCATAAGCGTTGGCTATGACTTCAGCCTTATCAATATCCGCAAGTGCCATTTGGTTTCCATTAGAAAGGGGTGGGATGGGCTTGGGTGCTTTTTTGAGATATTTGGTTTTTTTCCATAGAGAGCCGTCCTCTGCCTCGAGGGACAGTAGATGGTTGTTCCAATCTTCTTGAATTACCTTATTGGTAGCGGCTTTCAGCTCACTTTGGAGCTTTCTCATAAGGATTTTATCCCTGGGGTCTCTGTACCTTTGCCAAGTTCGTCTGGCCTTGTTTTTACGTTTAATCAAGTTAGTGATGTGAGAGGGAATATGGATGTCGTTGGTACGAGTGACTTCCTTTGAGGAAGTGGAATGGGCTTCTATGATAGAACTTGTGAAAGAATTAATTGCAGCATTAAGATCATTAGATGTGGTAGGACCATTTGTAGGGAGATCGTGATTGGCTAGATTATTCTGAAAGGAGTCCCAGTCAGTTTTTTTATATACTCCTGTATTAAGGGTTGGAATATTGACATTAAAATCAAGAAAAACAGGGTTGTGGTCGGAGCTGAGTTCCGCCACTGAGGTGATTTTATAATGGTAGGGCATGTCTCTGATAAGTGCCAAGTCGATTGTTGAATAAGACCTTTCGTCAAATCTGGTGGGAGTTTCAGGGGCCGCGATTTCAAAGAGATTATTGTCTGCAAAATTTGTGACCATTTTTCCAGCGAGATTATCACAATGGTTCCAACGATGAGATTTGGCATTAAGATCGCCAAATAAGATAATAGAGTTATTGATTTTCTGAAGTATGTTCAGTTCTTTGTGGAGAGCGTTGGACGGGCTGTTACGAATGTAAATGGAAGCGACTGTGAATTTAGGAAAACCCTTTGGATTAACTGTAACGATGGTTGACTCGATATTATCCAGGGTTGGAGATGGGACCCTGTAGGCATTAATATTAGATTTAACAAATATGGCGGTGCCTATTTTATGAATAGGTACCGTGGGAGTTGCGTCAATTTTATCATCCCTAGCACAAAAATAATTTGGGATGCTAATTTTGTTGGTAGGATAAAGTTTAGTTTCTTGGAGCAAAATTATATCAGGGTGTTTTCTGGAGACTAGTTCTCTTAGTTCCCCAATTTTATTCGAGATTCCATTCGAATTCCACGAAAGGATAGAGAAGTTTGGAGGTGGTGTACACATTAAAGTTTGATTTGCTGGCTTAGATTTGTCACACTCTCAGTGAGAGAAGCGACTTGGGCAGCAAGCGCCATCATCTGGTTCATTAAGGACGTGAACATTTCGTTGGTTACCTCCAAAGGGGGGTTAACTGCGTTTACATTTGAATTTATATTAATATTTACATTGGAATCGTCAGGGACGATATTTTGGCCGCTAGATGCCGCCTCTGCATATGAAAAATTAGGTCGGACCGAGTTGGAGTTGGGAACTTGAGTTGGACGGAAGGTGCGTTGAGATTGGTTGGTGGGTCTGAATGAGCTCGGGTTCTGATTGACCCTCGGTCGAGGGGCACCTTGATAGCGCTTTTTGGATAACTTGGGGAACTCCTTACAGCCTCTGTAAGAAGCGGGATGGTTTTCCCCGCAGTTGCAGCACGTAGCTGGCAAATCTCTGGGTTTCAAACATTCTTTTGAAGAATGTTCGTTAGATGCGCACTTAACACATCGGGCTTGAATATTGCAATTATCACTTCCGTGGTTAAAACCCTGACATTTGTAGCACTGGTTTACTCGCCATGGGCGGAGAAACCTGGTGACTTCAACGGTCAGATATAGGAATTCAGTAATTTTGTAGATGTTATTCTGCATGCCGTTGTTGTGCAGCTGAATTTGAAATATGGGGAGAGGCCTACGATCTCTGTTGCTCGTTAATCGAGCAACTTTTTCAACAGAGAAACCCATTTCTGTTAGTTTATCTGATATTTTGGTGGGGCTTGTGTAATGGGGAATGCCCTTCATAACCACTTTGAGTGGGTGCTTCGATCGGGGGGTTATGATGAAGAAGTCAATATGCGCATTTTTGAGCGCTGTTGTCAGGGCTCTATGATCATTCTCTGAGTGCACAAACACCTTTACATATTCACCACCTAGTTTGAAGTTAGGTCTATCTGAACCTGGTAAAAAAGCAATAATTTGCTCACAGGTTTTATCGAAATTGGCCGTCAGTTTTACGTGTATTGGCGGGATTTTAGGTTTGGCCTGTGCAATAGGTATAGATTGTGCATCATCCAAGGGGAGTGCCGCAAATGGATTGTCATTAAAAACTGGCGTTGGGCCAGGATTCAGTATGAGCTTAGCGCTCGCTATGATTTGTCGTTTATTTGGTTGCGACCACCCGTCCATCTCATTTTGGTCATTTTGTTTGACCGGGCTTATAACGGAATCATGGTTCCTTTTACTGCCCTTTGTTGCCGTAGGTGCAACATAATCGGGACATCCTTCAATAAGGCATGGTCCCATCTCATTTAGATCATATATTTTATTTTGCAAGTCTTCTCGCATATATCTGTGTTTGGCTTCTGCCATGTGCCGGTTTACAATACCCAGATCAACGTCTCTTCTGAGATCGCTTATGGTGTTATTCATGATTACTTGAGATTCATGAATTCCCATTTGTTTGACTTTGATGTCAAAACATCTTTTGTATTTTTCTTGTGAAAAATCAATTTGGTCGGTAACCGGGGTTACCTCCATTTCTACTGCTTCTGCAGTGTTTACACTTACAGCCGACAGAACGGCGTTCTTCTCCATATCGGAGGTAATATTGGCTTTCGGTTCGGACATTGCCTACCAAAGTCTAACCAAGGGTGAAAGAATCAGATTTGGAAGTTTGAGTGACTGCTAACAGTTTCTACTCCCAAGGAGTTTGGCTGTTAATCAGAAACTGACAACAGTTTGTCCTAGGTAGTGCAGAACACACCTTAGAGACGCACTGTTATCGGAAAATCTGATGAAAACTGACAATTTGTAAATCAATGAAAAAATGGAAATTCGATGTAACACGTGTAACCAGGGGTCAGCGCGCGCAACAAAGAAAAGTATGAAAAATATGCAAAATAAATGGAAAAAATTTGGTTCAGTAATGAGCCATCTTGATCGGGATCATGTTGGCAAAGTTGAAAATCAAAAATATAAATAATTTAAGTAAAATTACAAATCACCTCGGAGCTCATCAACAGGTCACCTAACATCACGGCGTCCAGGCTCCGAATCAAAATTGGCGCAGAATTGCACATAAATGTGGTTTTGTAGCAAGTTGGCGCAGGATACCACTTTTGGCGCTCTCTGGCGCAATTGGCGCAGAATTCCCATCCCTGCTATCGACCAGCCAATCGAGTTTTGTTGCGCCGTTATATACGGAGTGACCGAAGAGTTGTGATTTTTTTTATACAAGAAAAAAGACAGGTAAAGATGTCGAATATGGGGTGAATTGGCGCATTTTTGAAAATCGGGAAACGATGGCGACGGCGTTTAGTAAAGCAACCCTATGCGCTCTGTTTACGGATGATGCGCACGCATCCAATGCACACAATCCAAATGAACTCGCGCAGGAAGAAAGTAAACAAGTAACCACATTTAGAAGTTTAGCGCCTTGGCGAGAAATTCACCCCATCTGCGACATCTCAGCCAAAAGACAGTTTCCAAAGCATTTTCCTTCAAAAATGCAATAAAACATAATAATAATTAACAAATAGTTACTTTGGTTGGGATTTAGAATCATAGGCGGGTAGCTTTTGGCGACTTTTTCGGGCGATTCACTTCTCAATATGGGAATAAAGGGACGATTGTTTACAAATATGAAAGGATAAGAATTTGCGGGATTGGTTCGGAAGGTCACGTGACTTCCGGGCTTAAGAATTTCCGTGATTGGTTTAAAGAGTGACGTGATGTTTTAGCGGGAAGAATTAAGAATAAGAATATTCTATTCGAATAGAATTCGGACGGTGTTAGTGTTGGAATTTTTAAGTAGATTTTTAAACTGCTTATATCGTTGTTTAATGTAAGTACCCTTTATTGCTTATTGGTATGGCTAGCAAATGTGGTTTAGTTGAAAGAATAAATTCTTTTTTTTTATCAGATGTATGTTGATAGTTTGAAAGATGATGTTAGCAATATGTCAAAAGGTGGGTTTGTTAGGAACGAGTTATGAATGTCCCGTGTGTAAGACGGAAATGAAATTGGTAAAAAGTGTGCATGTGAAGAATGATAAGTGGCAGTGGACGTGTCGAAACGAAGGTGAAAATGGACATCGTGTGCGTAGGAGTATTAGGAAGGGTACATAGTTGTTTCTAAATATTTTTTGGTTACAGCTGTTCTTTGAAACATTTCGCCATTGCCCGGTGCTCAAAGCGATGAGTAGCCCAAAACGACTGCCCGAAGGATTGCCTGTAAGCACCATGATCGACTGCCCGAAGGGGGTCACGGATGTGATCCTGAGTAGTCGGAGGCCGCAGGCCGGAGACCACAAAATCGACGGCAGGAGCCTGTGACTTTAAGCGCGCGGAACGCGTGTGCGCTTAAGAGTGCCATCGAAATGCCCCAAACGACGGCCCGGAGGATTGCCTGTAAGCACCATGATCGACTGCCCGGAGGGGGTCACGAATGTGATCCTGAGTAGTCGGAGGCCGCAGGCCGGAGACCACAAAATCGACGGCAGGAGCCTGTGACTTTAAGCGCGCGGAACGCGTGTGCGCTTAAGAGTGCCATCGAAATGCCCCAAACGACGGCCGGATTTGCCTGTAAGCACCATGATCGACAGCCCGAAAGGACATTGTTACATTCGCCATAGGCGCCGAACTGCCGCCAACAGCCCAATAAAAAGCTCTAGTGCGATGTTAACTAACCAAAACAAAGTTTCGAAATCAATTTTAAACCGTCGCCATTAGCCCATTGTGGAGCTAAAGTGCGACGATATTTCATTCAATCGTGCAGACGTAATAGAAATCCTTCGAAATGAATTTTGAACCGTCACCGATAGCTCATTACACAGTAGAAGTCATCCGATCAATCAACCAATCAATAATCCGATTGTGATTCGGAAATAAGACACAACGCTCAAGTTGTTAACTGTAATTGTTGATTTAACCGGAAGTAACCCTTTACATCAGAAAAGAAAGAGGCGTGCGCTCCGTATCGGTTCATTTGGCGTCTACTTGAAAACACAGCCAAATCCGCCTATGATTGTAAGTCTTTACCGTTACTTTTACTGTGTATTGATGTTCGTTTAGTTATTTTTTATTTGTTTTTAGCTGCAACAAAATAAGTGTACAACGGTTTTAAACATCAATTGCAAGTGCGATCGGAAATGTTAAATGCGAGGGTGAAACTATATAAACCCTTCTAAAGACATAAATTGATTGAAAGGAGGGGTTTTTTTTGGTCATAAAATATAAACGCACAAATAAAGAATTTAAAATACATAATTATATTAGTTTCGATCATGTCAACAAACCGTTCAACGTTGCCAACGTTTTTTTCTAATATTAACAGGGTTGGTTTCATTGAAGAACGTCGCACCAGAGCTGCTAAATAGAAAGAAAAAGTCGATCAAATTAGCATTTAAAACACATTTTCCTTCTCAATTAAGTTTTTCCTAACAGTACATTCGAACCATCGTTTGTTTTTCAGCGGTCAACAGACTCACGAGGGAGAGAGAGTGGGGAGTACCACGTAGGATGTTGTTCTCAAAGTTGGGATACTCGAAATTATACGAAAATATAGGTCGCCGTTGCAATTAATAATTATTTTTATTCCCAATTCAATTTTTGTAATTGATATTTAAACTACGAGACGCCGTTTCATTAATCCAGTGTTTGCTACTATCGACCAGCCAATCGAGTGACGTGCGGAGAGTTGCGATTTCTTTTATGGTGGGACTACATCACTGAACTCTAATAGGGTTGCTGGAAGGCTGAAAGCCGGTTTCGCCAATAGGGGAAATGAAGGTATGGCGGCTTTCGCCAACTCAACTCAAAAGAGGGACGGGAGATAGGAGTTTCCATGCTAAAATCGCTTTATTTAAAAATTTATTGCGCTCTAAGTACAACTTATTTGATAACGCTGATTATTGCAAAAAATCACGGAAATATTGTAGATAGTGAGAAAAAATGTTGTTTGTGTTGCTTTTATGGGGAAATATTATTTTTTAGAAGTTTTATACGTCCACATGAGTGGCTATATTTATTAACTTTTAGCGGTAATTTTAGTTTATTTTATGGTTCAATGCCTAAAATATTGCCATAATTAATTGAAGGAATTTAATATTAATTAATAAAAAATTAATTAACATTAAAATAATTAATAATTAACAACATAAATATTTTTTTAATTGTAATAAAATTTTAAAAACTATATTTTAATTGGTACTAATTAGCATGTATAGTACCACTTAGCAATATGGGACCGAGTTTTAATTATGATTTATTACACAAGCAGCAAATAATAAACTAACAATTTTTAAAATAGTGTGATTAAATTTTTAATTTGAAGAAAATATATACAAAAATTATTATGCAATAATACTCTTTAATAATTAGACTAACTGTGCTTTATTAATTAAACTATTAATTATATTATAATTTATTAATTAAACTATTAATTATATTATATACTTTATTAATTAAACTATTAATTATATTATATACTTTATTAATTAAACTATTAATTATATTATATACTTTATTAATTAAACTATTAATTATATTATATACTTTATTAATTAAAGTATTAATTATATTACTTTATAATTAAACTATTAATTATATTATATACTTTATTAATTAAACTATTAATTATATTATATACTTTATTAATTAAACTATTAATTATATTATATACTTTATTAATTAAACTATTAATTATATTATATACTTTATTAATTAGACTACACTTTATTAATTATAATACTAATTAGATTATACTTTATTTATTAGATTATACTATTTTTTAGATTAAACTGTGTTAATTAAACTATATACTATTAATTAGATTAAACTGTGTTAATTAAACTATATTTTATTAATTAAATTCATTTATTAATTAGAGTAAGAATAATTAATTAAATAATTATCAATAAGCGAATTTACAAATAATTACGATAACTTCGGCCTTATAAGTCGGTCTTATAGTTATAATCAATAAATATACTTTTGTAATACAAATAGCTCGCCAACTGTAGTCAAAATATAATTGAAACAGCATCAAAAGCAAGCGATAAAAGTCGCCCATCTGGCAGCCATGTGCCTAACTCAACCCATTTTCGCGCCCATGCAGGCTTCATCGGCTTCAATACGCTTCTTCCTTCTAGGTCTTATACATTTCTATGGACTACATACATCATAGGAATACTGGGTCATTCGGAGCCTGGACGCCGTGATGTAAGGTGACCTGTTGATGAGCTCCGAGGTGATTTGCAATTTTACTTAAATTATTTATATTTTTAATTTTCAACTTTACCAACATGATCCCGATCAAGATGGCTCATTACTGAACCAAATTTTTTCCATTTATTTTGCATATTTTTCATACTTTTCTTTGTTGCGCGCGCTGACCCCTGGTCACACGTGTTACATCGAATTTCCATTTTTTCATTGATTTACAAATTGTCAGTTTTCATCAGATTTTCCGATAACAGTGCGTCTCTAAGGTGTGTTCTGCACTACCTAGGACAAACTGTTGTCAGTTTCTGATTAACAGCCAAACTCCTTGGGAGTAGAAACTGTTAGCAGTCACTCAAACTTCCAAATCTGATTCTTTCACCCTTGGTTAGACTTTGGTAGGCAATGTCCGAACCGAAAGCCAATATTACCTCCGATATGGAGAAGAACGCCGTTCTGTCGGCTGTAAGTGTAAACACTGCAGAAGCAGTAGAAATGGAGGTAACCCCGGTTACCGACCAAATTGATTTTTCACAAGAAAAATACAAAAGATGTTTTGACATCAAAGTCAAACAAATGGGAATTCATGAATCTCAAGTAATCATGAACAACACCATAAGCGATCTCAGAAGAGACGTTGATCTGGGTATTGTAAACCGGCACATGGCAGAAGCCAAACACAGATATATGCGAGAAGACTTGCAAAATAAAATATATGATCTAAATGAGATGGGACCATGCCTTCTTGAAGGATGTCCCGATTACGTTGCACCTACGGCTACAAAGGGCAATAAACGGAGCCATGATTCCGTAACAAGCCCGATCAAAAATAATGATCAAAATGAAGTAGATGGGTTCATTCAGCCATCGAAACGACATCTAATTGCGAGTCCTAGACTCATATTAAATCCTGGTCCAGCGCCAGTTTACATTGACAACAACCCATTTTCGTCACTCCCCCAGGATGACGAACAAGACATACCCGTAGTGCAGGTGAAGGCAAAAATCCCGCCGATCCATGTAAAATTGACGGCGGATTATGCTGATACCTGCGCTCGAATTATTGAATTCTTGCCAAACTCAGAAAGGCCTAACTTTAAGTTGGGTGGCGATTATGTCAAGGTATTTGTACATACTGATGACGAACATAGGGAGCTAACAACTGCCCTTAGAAATGCAAATATTGATTTCTTTATCATTACACCTAGAGCCAAACACCCTCTTAAAGTGGTCATAAAAGGTATTCCCCACTACACCAGCCCAATCAAAATAGAAAACGAACTAACTAATATGGGGTTCTCCATTGAAAAAGTCGCTAGACTGACTAGCAATAAGGATAGAAGACCCCTGCCCATATTTCAGATTCAGCTCCGTAACAACGGCAAACAAAATGAAATTTATAAATTAACTGAACTCATGTACCTATCTATTGAAGTGTCTAAATTTATGCGGCCGTGGCGTGTAAACCAATGCTATAAATGCCAAGGTTTCAACCACGGCAGCGAAGGCTGTCATATAAAACCAAGATGCGTTAAATGCGCTTCCAATGAACATTCATCTAGCGAATGTCTAAAATCTCGTGACTTGCCAGCAAAATGCTGCAACTGCGGTAAGGATCACCCGGCTTCTTACAGAGGGTGCAAGGAATTCCCCAAGTTAAAGAAAAAGCCATACCAAGGTGCCCCCAGATCGAGGGCCTATCAAGCTCCGAGATTTACTCGAGCCCGCGATCAATCGGAGCACACCACAGCTCCTACCCATATTCCTACTTCAAACTCAATCCGACCCAATTTTAGTTACGCAGAGGCGGCATCTAGCGGCCAAACTATCGTTAATCCTATCGTCAATCCTGTAATAAATCCAACTACAAGTCCAATTGAACCGCCATTTGTGGTCACAAACGAAATGTTTTTCAAGCTAATGACGCAGATGACTGCTCTTACGGAAAAGGTCGCTTCTCTTGCTGAGAGCGTTAACAAAATAACCCAGCAAAACACCCTTTAATGTCCACAAACCAACCTAAATTCTCAATTATTTCTTGGAACTGTAATGGACTATCTAATAAAATCGGGGAGCTGAGAGAGCTTGTGGCTAGGCAGCTTCCTGATGTAATATTAATTCAAGAAACGAGACTCTACTCAACAAATAAAGTTAGCATGCCAAATTACATCTGTATTAGAGATGATAAAGTTGATCCCACACCTACTGCCCCTATTCATAAACTAGGCACAGCAATATTCATTAAATCAAACATCCCGGCATACAGAGTCCCCTCTCCTCTCTTAGATAACATAGAATCCACAATTATCACTGTAAACCCGAAAGGCCTCACGAAATTTTCCATAGCCTCAATTTATATTAGAAATAGCCCAACCCTCTCCCTTGGGAAAGAGCTCATCACACTTCAAAAAATTGGCAACTCTATGATCCTTTTTGGCGATCTAAATGCGAAATCACTTCGATGGAATCACTGCAAAAATCTAGCAGGGTACAAGATCGAAATCTTCTCAGATAATAATGGCTTCGAGATAGCAGCCCCCGACACCCCAACCAGGTTCGGTACTCATTCATACTCAACAATTGACTTGGCACTCATCCGTGATATTCCGTATAACTACTCAATTAAATCTATGGCAGAGCTCAGCTCTGACCATAACCCAGTTTCACTGATCTTCTCAGTTGACATACCTAGAACCAATGTAGATATGTACTACAAAACAAATTGGGAAACCTTCCAAAGTAAACTCGTAAACCAAACTCTCCCTGAAACTGCCCCCACCTCCCCCAGTGAACTGGACGAAGCTGTTACTAACCTAACTGATAATATTATTCAAACACATACAAACTCCTCAACCGAAACCTCACGTATAAATGGTATTCACGTAACAAGCCAAATCACAAACCTTATCAAAAGGAAAAATCATGCCAGAAGGGACTGGCAGAGGTATCGTGATCCTACCGACAGAGCACTTATGCGTAAACTCCAGGGGGAGCTTAGAAACGCAACCAGTAAAATAATACAAAAAGACTGGAATGATTACCTTGTCTCTCTAGAAGTTGGAAACGGCTCAATTTGGAAAGCAGCTCGATCCTTTAAAAATAAACACAAACCGATACCACCGCTTCAAAGCGGAAATTCCATGGCGCTTACGGATACAGACAAGGCAAATGTAATTGCCGATACATACGAAGCCCAATTCAATGAAAACCCTACAACTAATCACCAGTTTAACACAGATGTCCTAAACTCTGTTGACAACTTTCTCCTCATAAAACCATGTAATACATATGAACCTGTCCTACAAATTGAAGTTACTGACGCAATACGAAATCTAAAAATAAAAAAGGCCCCGGGGAAGGAGGGGATAACTAACAAGATGATGAAAAACCTCCCACCCAACTTCATTGCATACTTTGTACTTATTCTAAATACAATGTTCCATCTTAACTATTTTCCTACCCCTTGGAAGAGCGCGAAAGTAATTCCAATTCCAAAACCAGGCAAAAGCCCAAAAGAACCATCGTCCTATCGACCTATCTCTCTGCTACCTGTTCTAGGCAAAATTGCCGAACGAACTATCAGAGATAGAATCCTAAATTTCCTCACCATAAATAAAAAACTAATCCCACAACAATTTGGGTTCATGAAAGAGCTTTCAACTACGCACCAACTATTAAGGGTAACGGACTTCATCTCAGAAAGTCTTTCTAAAAAGGAAAGCACGGCAGCTCTATTCCTCGACGTTGCTAAGGCCTTTGATCGTGTCTGGATCAAGGGCTTGATCCACAAATTAATCTCATTAACTGTCCCTGATAATCTCATTCATCTTATCCACTCCTACCTAAAGAACAGGACCTTTGCTGTCTCGGTCCGAAAATCCCTTTCAACCATTAGATTAGTTAAAGCAGGAACTCCCCAAGGATCTGTCCTGGGGCCCCTGCTTTTTAACGCTTACATTAACGATATTCCCCAACATAATAAAACCATGCTAGCCCTCTTCGCAGACGATACTGCAATAATGGCCACTGACAGAGAACTAATCACGGTAACCGAATTCCTCCAAAGTCATATCAAACTTCTGGAACAATGGCTCAACAACTGGAAAATCCAGATAAATGTCGAAAAAAGTGCAGCCGTCCTATTTACTAACAGACGAAAAGTCCCTGATGATCTAAAATTAAACATGTTCAATACGCAGCTTAATTGGCAGGAGTCAACCAAATATCTTGGGGTCATTCTTGACAAACGCATGACCTGGAAATTCCAGATCAAACACATTCGTAACAGACTAACTGTCGCTCAAGCCACCCTCCGTTCACTCATCTCCAAAAGATCCCCACTTAACATAGACAACAAGCTCTTAATCTACAAGACAATGCTCCGACCCATAATCACGTATGCCTCGCCAATTTGGGCCTCTGCGTGTAAGACAAGACTAGACGAACTGGAAAGAGCCCAATCTGGAATTATCAAAATAAATATTGCTAGATCCCCTTGGTTTATTCGTATACTTGATATACGAGATTCCCTCAGCATCCCCTCACTCTGTGAATTTATGGGTAAACTTGCTACCGATTTCTACACAAAAATACCACACATTGACAACCCTGAGTTACAAAAACTCGAGGTGTATGATTACACCCTTTGGGTAAACAGACGGCGACCCAGAGCAGCTATGAAGCTCTGCAAATAATCCCCAGCAGTTCCATTTCAACATGACATGTTTTCGCTTGATCTATTGTGATGTCCCTAGACTAAGCTAATTTAGTAATGTACGTATTGCCCCAGATTTGTTGTAAAATAGAAATGTAATTCACCCTCTCATGTTGTAAAATAGAAATGTATCTCACCCATGTATCTTGAGGCTTCATGCCCAATATTTTTCACTGTGCTACGTGTTTTATATGTCCAAAGGACTTGAAAAGAACCTATAAAATGTAGGTCTTTCATGGGAAAAAAAAAAAAAAAAGGCTCACGCCCTGGTAGTTTATTCACCTCTCATATTGTAAAATAGAAATGTAATTCACCCATGTAATTTTGAGGCATCATGCTCATTCTTTTTTCACTGTGCCACTTGTTATGAATGCCCAAAGGACTTGAAAAGAACCTATGTAATTATAGTCATTTTCATGGAAAGAGGCTCACGCCTCTATTTTTAGTGCTTTAATATGTTGTTTCGTCTTCACGTCCTGTGTTGTCCCTGTTCTGTCCTTACTTGTTTTTACATGTCATTCAAATCTATCATAAAGTCATGTTGATATAAATAATAGTCATACAGGAGGTTAAAGGAGCTACGCTCCTAAGGTACTCCGCACGCTTCGCTCAACTCAAGGAATACTGGGACGGAATCGGAAAGACCGGAAGTGTACCGGAAGCCTTCTTAATCCAAGCTTCAGTGACTCTGCATCGCATGCCTCTTGACTCCCTATCTGACCAATCAAATGTGAAAGACGCTTTTACTACAATCTCTCGCCAAATCTGACGCCAAAAATCTAAATTAGTATGTAAAACTTATTGCCACAAAAGTTATTATAAATATAATTTTATTTAAATTAAACTTCAATAATATTTTTCACTTGCGAATATATATACAGAGGACATATTGTAGATAAACCAGATATTTAAAAAGAGAATATTATATATATTAACAATAATATATTATTACTAGTAGTAGTAGTAGATTGGTTGTTTGGTTGGTTAAAAAACGTCGCACTAGAGCTTAACAGTGAGCTATTAGCGACGGTTCGGGGTATATCAAGAAGGAAAGATTCGGATTTGGTTCGGTTAACTAAATAACATCGCACTAGAGCTACACAGTGAGCTATTGGCGACAGTTTGGGACCTATCTTGAAGTCTCTTTTATTTTTGAACATGGTCAGATGACGAGAACAAGACCTGAGCGGGGTATCAAGGTAGGATATCTAAGATAACATGATATGGAACCCCACGAAGTTTCATATTTACATGGCAGATTGTTGGTATACATGGCAGGGATTGATCGGGGTCCAAAGTCTCGACATCTATTGAAGGCGTTGGGTGCCAGTTCAGGTGTTTCCTCGTCATCTGACCATGGTTCTATAATAACGAGGTGCATGTCTGAATGTGTATGTGTTCCCGGGTCTTTCCTTCGAGATGGACCCCGAACCGTCGCCAATAGCCCACTGTGCAGCTCTAGTGCGACGTTAATTAACAAAAAAAAAATTACTATCCCCCAATGAAAATCTAAATCCGTCCGTACTTTTTCTTAAAATCCGTTACTCCTGTACAATTAACAATATATCATTGGATAAATATAGTGTTTTTTTCCCTTTTCGATTATAATGGGAATTGTTTAATTAAAACCCATAACCTCTCGTTCTATCACTCATATTAAAATCTAAACCCTCCTCATCCCCGTGTTTGATAAATTTAAACAGTTGAATTAAATCTTCCCTAATTTCTCTCTTCCACAGTATACATATTCAAATTTCTTAATCTATCTTCCTATTTCATGCTTGAAAACCCTTGGACCATTTTAGTAGTCCTATGCTAAATTTTCTCTAACAAATCAATATCTTTTTTATGGTGACCAAAACTGTACAGCATACTTAAGATGTGGCTTTACCAAACCGCATGACAGATTGTTAGTATAAATGTACCGTTTAAGTTTCGAAAACCGTTACTCAGCACATTACCTAGTTTTTTCGCAGATTACCTGATTTGCTACGTTAAGTGCATAACTATGTACAAGGGCCTATTCTAGTGAAAAGTCATGGCTTATGCGCTGTCGCAAATAAAAAATAAGTAGTGAATTCGAAATGAGCGAGAATAACCCCTTTTTAGTACATATATGCAAACATAAAACAACTGAGTATTAATCCGATTTTAAACAAATAATTGAAAATAAAAATAATAGATAAAAAAAAAGAAGAAAGAACCAAAAATGTAATTGAAAAAAAAATGGATAGCGAACAAAAATCGAGAAAAAATATTGCAAAAAAGTTAATTTAAGTAGCAAATTAATATTTTTGAATAAAATCGTATCTCCCTTCTTAAAATGAAAATTTTTCGATGAAAATTAAAAAAAAATTTAATGCATGTTTGAATCTCTCTCTCTCTCTCTCTCTCTATATATATATATATATATATTATATATATATATATATATATATATTATATATATATATATATATTATATATATATATATATATATATATTATATATATATATATATATTATATATATATATATATATTATATATATATATATATATATATATATATATATATATATATAAATGCGGAAGTCCTACCAACTCATTCGCTCATCCTACAACCTTACGTCTACCCAGGAAGATGAAATTTGACAGACTTGTTAATTCTTACATAGGAAAAGTAAGTTATTTTTGTCTGGGTCGAATCTTTTTCATTTTCTTTGGTAAAACATTCTATGTTAGTTTTGGATACTTCAAATTTTCCTAGAATTGTGAAACTTGTATAGGTATAGGGTTTACCAACCAACAAAGGAAATAATATGAAAATCTAGATTTTAATACGTGTACTTTTTAAAAATTGGCTGCGAATTTTTTATAATAGAACATTAGTTTTCGATACTTCCGAATTTTTTGGAATTGTAAAAGTTTGCGCACTGATAGGATTTACTATACCAACAAGGGAAAAAATCTGAAAATCTAGAATTTTTTAAGTGAGCATTTAAAAATCGTTTTCGTTTTTTTCTTCTGAATATTCTTGCCAATTTATAAAACTTAACGACAAATGTTGACATAGATGTCTAATAAAAGTTTTCGGAGATATAGTCATTATTAACAATTAGAACGGGTATTTCAGCTAGGTGTCCATATATTTATACAAAACTTTGTTTTTACAGTGGATTAATTACGACGGAAGTTTTCGTTAGTTATGTTAATTTCAATACATTACAATTGTAGTTAAATTAAAACACAAGTAGGATTATGAAACTAAAACTAAAACGAGGAACAGGTTTGTAGTTTTGTTTTTAGTGTATTTTTTAAGTTAAATGATCACTTCTTAAACAGTGCAAGTTTTTAAAATTACACAAGAATGTTAATTAAACTGTTTTGAAGGCAATGAACTAAAGATTTTGTTTTACACTGAATACTTTCTAAATTTTAGCTGTTTAGGTAAACTATTACAATCAATTTTATCAAAATTCACTCGTTATAATCAATCGCAATAACTTTTTTAATTTTCAACATGTCATTTAGCTATTAATTCAATATCTTTATCTATGTCATAAATACACTTAGTAAAGGTAAAATTCAATTATTTTAGTAGAATTCATTATAGAGTGTTTTGCGTCATATTGTACTATATTTTCCCAAACATTTACCAATTAAAAAAAAAAAACTTTATATATTATTTTTAAAACAATTCCAAATAAAAAATATATTACTTAAATATTTCTTTAGAACAGGTTCCTGCGTCACAGCTAACACAAAAAACAATACAAATGTGTCAATTTCATTCAATTATGTGTATTATTTTAAAAAAAAATTATCAAAATTATCGCCAAAATAAATGTTTTATTTATACTATTTTAATAAAATTCAAGTATGACAATTAAAAATATGAATTACTAACTAAAATATTAATGTATTTTTTTTCAATTAGATTAAGAACTATTAAAACAATTTTTATAGTTAGATATCGATATTATTTTGTTTTCAAATTATGGGCTTCTTATTTCATCAAAAACAAACACCAGTTTTAATTATTTTTTTGCAGAAATATATCTATTTTCAAATAATAATTTTAAGAATAGTTAAAAATAGTATGAATTTTCATAGTTATGTTTTATTTCAGAATTTAGTAATTATATTCATATTTTGCAAAGAAATGTTATGGTATTGAAAATAAGGTTTTGTAGGAATTAATTAAGGTTAAATTACTTAACAGGTTTTTAAGTTCCATTGGAATTAAATTACTTTCCATACTTGCATCTTAAAAGTTGATATATTTTTTTTTTAAAGATTGTTCCTTACTTTTTAATATTCACACCTTAGCTGTATGATTAAAAAAAAATATTTTCTCAGATATAGTGTATTTGCATAAATTATTAAACAAAATGGTTTATCATTATATCTGAAAATGGCAAAGAATCAAGCAATGTAATAATTACAAAAGAACCACAAAGGATGTTTCTTTATTATTTTATTTTCAAAACAAAATATAGAACAGAAAAAAAATTATGATTTCATAATTAACAAATTACAATAAAACAGGCATCTTTTTGTTACATTTATTTTCTGGGTTAAGAATATACTTGAGAAAACTATTTTGAAAGGGAAAAAAAATTGATTAGTAAACATAAAAAATACATTCTAATTGTCTTAAAACAAATTACATGTCAGAAACAAAATAGGCTTTTGACCGCATTGCTGCCTGACACCTGGAGATTAAGATATTGCATAAGTATGGACATTTTTTGTTTTGTAGGTGCCAGCACCTCTGTACCTTATGCCAATACATTACAATTGTGGAAGAAAATCAAAAGCACATTTTTTGAAGATGCCTCTGGGATTGGTGAACAGTTTTAGCAGACACAGTTTTATGCACTCATCAATCCATAGTTTTTATGCACTCATCAATTCATAGTTTTTATGCACTATTCAAGGAAATGCTATGGTCTTGCATAGAATTTATTATATGTGATACATAATTTTTTTAGTTGTTTTCTTCTAGTGGCAATACTATAGGCGATAATTTGCTATTTAAATGATCGAACTAAGCCTGTACTATGCATGTTTCTAGGTATGTAAAACTTTCCTAAAATAAAATCATTAAGGAAATATGAAAGGACCTCAGCGTGTGTGGACACAAATGTTTTTACACCTCCATTGAATTTAGCCTAGTAATAGGAGAACTTTAATGAGGTGTGAATTAAACTATGGAAGTTAACATTAATTAGATGGAGGCGAGAAGAATGCCCGGGGGCTGAGTAATGAGCTTGTATTAACAAAATCCTGAAACGGAATTACATGATTGGTAAATATATATTTCATTAAAATACAGAACAAACACAATTTTTTTTCTCCAAAATGTTATTTTATGCACAAACATGTATGAAAATCTGACCACTTGCTAAGTAAAGTTTTAAGCTGTGGAATATTTCAATTAAGAATCATTTGTTATTGCATAATTTTTTTCCTACAGTCTTCTGTATTAAATTTTTGTGTTAAGGATTTATTTAGTCAGTGTTCACTCTAGAAATAAAAAGGGGCAGGGCGCTGTTGGCAGTAAAAGGGCACCCAATTTTGAAAAGGCACGTCTTGTTTTTAAAAGGGCACTTTAAAAAACAATGTGGTGTGGGCGTGGCCACACATTGACACATCGGACCCGTGACAAAACAAAAAAAGTTCCGATTTGTTTGTTGAAATTGCGCTAGAGCTAAATATTGGGCTATTGTTAACGGTTCTTGGCCTATCTCGAAGGAAAGACCCGTACAAAATTGGTGTCTCTTTATAAAAATATTATTTAAAAATTGACATTCTAAAATTGTTTTCTCTAAAAACCAAATTTCTAAGTAGGAATCAAACCCCTTGCAAAACCGATAAAAAGGCTAATTAAATCCAAAATTTGGTAATAAGATGCTTGTCTTGCAAACCAATCCCAACCTAGTCCCAAACCAACTTCTCTTTAAAAAAAAAAAACACAGAAAAAAACTTAGAATTTCATATGCAGGCACAGGCAACCAATAGTTATAAAGGAGTTTGTTTTTCTACTGTCATAATTCACTTAATTCCAATTTACACAAAAATCTTTTTTAATCGATGCCTTTTTTAAAGACAACTAGGGAAGATGATGCTTGTGCTTGACTGAAAAGGGCGGAAATTTTTCTAAAGATGGCGGCATTTTGGAAAAAAGGGGCATGAGGGCGCTATCGAGATGAAAAAAGGGCGGGCAGGGGGGACCGCCCTACAAAAAACGCCTAGAGTGAACACTGATTTAGTATTCTTTTTGTCACATGGTAGCATTTATATACTCCAAAATTAAAGTTATTTTTTGAACAGATGGAGTAATTTGAATCAGCCATAGTTTCAGTTTTACCTTACAGTTACATATTTAAAAATAATCCACTTTCCCATAATTTAATATGCACAAAAAAATTATATTAACCAGCATTTAAATTTATACTATACCAATATATATGTATAAATAGTATTACAACACACATTTACTTAATATATTTCTTCATGTTAGCATGTACTCATTTACCTTGCATTGGTTACTTTGGCTCTCAGTTGTGAACTTAAAAACACTTGTGATTGATACCAGTAATATAATAAACATGGATTCAAAAGCAAGTGTCATTTAGTTATGTCGTCAGAAGCTTCCACAAGATGACTTGCCAACTAGAAGACTTTTCTGGGCATAGGCTTAATTAAATCATATATACATTATAATAAGTATTTATACAATAAATTAGAAAAAGGACAACACAGTTTACAGGAACAGATCAATTATAGTATTCAAAGCAATAATAACATTTAATTTTTTTAGCACAGAGATTCACATTAAAATATTTACAAAGCAATGGTTTGTTTCTTCATGCTTGCCAAATGCAATTAAAAGTAGTATACAAATCAAAATTATACTCGTCTTTTTTAAAGCAAATTGAATTAAGTTATCTAAATTTGTTTGAAAACATTAGTTACCAATGAATAGTTTCTAAGTTTTTCACAATAATATTTAAGACTGTAAAAATTAAAATGCTTGTAAATAACTTAGCAATGTGCACAAAATCAAGAATTTGTGAGTTTTATGACAAAAATAGGGATGGAATAATATTTGGCCCATATACCAAATATCTGTATAGACAGAATATTTTTGATATTCGGCCAATCGTCAGCCGAATAGCCGTAATAGAAGCAGGGTGTAAAAACGGGATTTGGGATAAAATGTACAATTTTTTAATCACTTTCAGAAATGTGCAGCTTATTTAATCAGCAATTAAAATATCTTATTTATTAGTATCTTATCGGACTCGGAATCAAATCTGGTACCAACTTAGATATTGTGGTCAAGTCAGAACGGAGGAAAATAAATGCTTGACTGGTTAAGTAATGTGGCACTAGTGCTGCACAACCGGCTCAGATTCGATAAGGCTGGTTGGTTAAATAAAGACACACAAGAGCTGTCTATAATGGGATACTGGCGACAGTTCGGATTGGTGAACGATAAAATTTACATTTTTGTAACACTAAAATTATTTTTGTGTGGTTAGAAATTGTTTGGTCATTTAATGTACGGCATTTGACTATTGTTGTTGTGTTTTAGATTGAGTTATGGATGTGTTTGTTGCAGATGTTTACCTCAATAGTAAATATTTGTGGAAATTGGGAGGCACGAAGCACACATTGTTGAACGTGTTGAAGCAGTTGGTTTTGACCGGTACTTTTATTATTTTGGATTGCTGGTAGTCTCGCTACTGCTTGAAGTGCGGGGATTCGGCCACTTCACGGTGGACCAGTGCCAACTTAAAAGATCCCATCACTGGTGCACACAATACTGGATTGAGGGTACATACCATATACTAAGAATTACATTTTTTATTAATTGTATACACCATAATCAACTGCTCGAAAAAGGTACCAGATTTGATTTCGAATAAGTTGGTAGCCATTGGCTAATATTGCCCGGTTCAATGAATCGAGGTAAGAATCTGTGACGGATGTACGGTATGAGTGTGTGCTTTGCCATATTGTTATTGACTAATTGCAAAATTGTCACATGCAACTCCAGTGTGATGTTATTTAACTAACCAACCTTGTGGAATCTGTATTGTCATCAATAGCCTATTGTGCAGTTCTAGTGCACCCTTATTTAACCAACCATTATGGTCCACTATTTTGATGTGGCGACCACTGAAAAACACATAATTTTGGCAACAATTTCTCATAATCTCGCCATGCGGGCAATACAAACTAGGAATTTACCAAAGAAAGATTTAATCAGCCAAATCACTATTCATCACATGCTTAGAAGAAAACTAAATGTCATCAATGATGATAAGGCATATATTCATTTAAATTTTTTTAGAAAATTCTCTTACTTCATAGAACTTTTTCTTCATTATGTTCATATTCGCTGAGATTTCCAGGTGCATAGCAACCCTGTTGAAGGGTCCACCACAGTATTCCCCTTCCAGCGAGTGCGACAGAGGAGAAAATGAACAGTACTTGCGAAGCATATTACTTCTGGGAAAATAAGCAGGTCACTGTGAATAATGTGGTAGTCAAAACCGTGTTCAAGCCAAATCACAATGTGCTTAACAGACACGTGGAACAACAACACTTGGTAACTTTATAGAAATTGTATTAATGCGCTAATCGTTCTCCGATTAGACGATGGATAAAGAACAAAAGGACCTTTTTCTTCAGTAACATACCTCAAAGGAAGGAATCAGGAAACTGCACCTACTGGAGTTTGTGGGACAACCGAATTCTGATAGGATGCAAGAACAGACCACGAGCTGTAAAACATTAATTTAAAAGAAGGAATTACTCAAGAGAAGAGTTAACATCACCAACCCTATTGTTTATTTTCATTTGGAGTATTCATCTTTGTACAAGAACTGCCTTCATAATGGTTGACTTAATCTGAAAAAAAAAAAAAAGATATTCGAATAAAACTTCATCCGCAGTATTTTCAAATGAGCTTTTAAGTAATCAATCTGGTAAATTTCCAAGAACCCCCTCCCATCGGGCAACGTGGGAATACCGCAGAAATAAGAACCTGGACCTACGGATTAAATCGCGTAACATAATTAAATTATTCCCATCCATTATATGAACATTCTTAACCATAATAAGTTAAACAATGAAAAAACAATATCAAAATAAACACTTACGCAGAAACAAATACACGTGATATTCTTTAACAAAGCAACGAGAATGACAGCCAAACCTTCGCCAGATAGGATGCTTTGAAATAATTTTATCGCCAATGGTAAATAATTCCAATGCTCCGAATTTCCGAAAATGTTCTTTTGGTGAGAGGAACATGCGCACGCAAAGTACACTTTCTAGAGAATATGCGCGCGCATGGTACACATTTGACGTCACACATGTCACCTTTTACTAAGATGTGTAAAAATCTTTCTTTTATACATGAAAAAGACAATGTTTCCAAAGCATTTTCCTTCAAAATTGCAATAAAAAAATTATAATAATTTACAACTAGTTACTCTGTATTGACGGTCGTTTAATTTTTTACCTATACCAAAATGAGTATACAACTGTTTTAAACATCAATTGCAGTGGCGATCGGAAATGTTAAATGCGAGGGTGAAACTATATAAACCCTTCTAAATTCACAAATGTATTGAAAGCAGGGTTTTTTTTTGTCATAAACTTTCATATAAACGCATGAATTAAGAGTTTCAAACACATAATTCTATTCGTTTCGATCATGTCAACAAACCGTTCAACGTTGTCCCACCGAATCCGAGATGTCGGTTCTTCCAAATTTTCCTTTACTGTCAACGTATGGAAGCTCCAAACGATTTAAAAATTTTCCTACAATTCACTTGGAAAGAGAAACGCTCGCAAACCTCCGCACGTGAAGAACGGTGCCGTCGACGCTCCAAACGATTCGGATTCTTCCAAAAACTTTTCCTACAATTCACTTGGAAAGAGAAACGCTCGCAAACCTCCGCACGTGAAGAACGGTGCCGTCGACGCTCCAAACGATTCGGATTCTTCCAAAAACATTTCCTACAATTCACTTGGAAAGAGAAACGCTCGCAAACCTCCGCACGTGAAGAACGGTGCCGTCGACGCTCCAAACGATTCGGATTCTTCCAAAAACTTTTCATACAATTCATTTGGAAAGAGAAACGCTCGCAAACCTCCGAACGAAAGAACGGTGCCGTCGACGGTCCAAACGATTTATGTTCTTCCAAAAAGTTTTCCTACAATTCATTTGGAAAGAGAAACGCTCGCAAACCTCCGAAAGAAAGAACGGAGTCGTCGAAGCTCCAAACGATTTGGATTCTTCTAAACTTTTCCTACAATTCATTTGGAAAGAGAAACGCTCGCAACAAAACTTCTCTCAGGATTCCAAACTTTTGAATGATGTGACGCTTGCATACTTCCCCGAACGAAACTTTCTCGAAACTTTTTCGGTAGGTTGTTTGAGAATCGATTCGGTTCTCCCCTTTTCAAACCACCAGGAAACTTTTCGGAAATATATACCAGGCCAACAAGTAACTTGAGAATATATATATATATATATATATATATATATATATATATATATATATATATATATATATATATATATATATATATATATATATATATATATATATATTTTTTTTTTTTTTCTTAAAGAGGTTACTTGGACAGCTTCCGTTCGCCGACAGCTTCAGTCTGTTCCGAGACTCTTACGATCACGCATCTCCTCCTAATCTCTCTCCGCTCCGATACCAGCCTCGCACCGTATGTCCGCGATAAACCTTAGCAGCTCCCGGTTCGTCTCGATGCTGCAGCAGGTGGTCAACGGTCCCTTGTCCCTACTATGCGGTGTTGGAAATGTTTGTAAAACTGAAGGAAAGATACATTAATACTGATTTAACAAGTGTATTATTACACCATGAAACAAAACATTAATAACGATACAAGCAGGAACGAAAGTAAGAATTAGAACAACAACAAACTCGTTGCCACACAAAGCAAGCATAAAACAAGATTAGA
This sequence comes from Troglohyphantes excavatus, assembly GCA_963932185.1. Classification (NCBI taxonomy): domain Eukaryota; kingdom Metazoa; phylum Arthropoda; class Arachnida; order Araneae; family Linyphiidae; genus Troglohyphantes; species Troglohyphantes excavatus. The sequence continues at coordinate 50,888,363 of OZ010673.1, forward strand.
TTAACGCAATGCCAGATACAGTTTGTAATACTGACAACAGTTTGTATAGATGAACTGTTCATAATCATTTTTAACACGTCCCCTTGATTATTACAGTTCTCGGGAACTTCAATGCACAAAATGTTAATCATGTAATCACAGTCATTGCATACTTCAAGTTGCAGTCCTTAGTAGCAGTTCGATAGGTCGTTTGAGAATCGATTCGGTTCTCCCCTTTTCAAACCACCAAGAAACTTTCGAAAATATATACCAAGCCAATAAGGAACTAGTTAATATATATACATATATATATATATATATATATATCTTTAGATATATTTTCCACGAGTTTTGTATTTTCGTTAGAATAAAATTCCTGTTAAAATTCGTAAAATAATATTATTCGTAATAGGATTATTCTTCAGATGTTTAGGAATATCTCTAGGATTTTTTTTTGGCCGAGGCTGTCTTTCCTTCCAAAGAGCATGGCTGGATTTCTGGAATATGGTTTGAATCTCAAATCTTGTGGAATATCTCTAGGATTTTATTTGGCCGCGGATTTCTGGAATATGGTTTGAATCTCAAATCTTGTGGAATATCTCTAGGATTTTATTTGGCCACGGATTTCTGGAATATGGTTTGAATCTCAAATCTTGTGGAATATCTCTAGGATTTTATTTGGCCGCGGATTTCTGGAATATGGTTTGAATCTCAAATCTTATGGAATATCTCTAGGATTTTATTTGGCCGCGGATTTCTGGAATATGGTTTGAATCTCAAATCTTGTGAAATATCTTTACGATTTTTTTTAGCCGAGCCTGTCCTTCCTTCCAAAGAGGATGGCTGGATTTCTGGAATATGGTTTGAATCTCAAATCTTGTGGAATATCTCTAGGATTTTTTTTTAGCAGAGGCTTTCCTTCCTTCCAAAGAGGATGGCTGGATATCTCTGGAATATGGTTTGAATCTCAAATCTTGTGGAAATATCTCTAGGATTTTTTTTGGCCGCGGATTTCTGAAATATGGTTTGAATCTCAAATCTTGAGGAATATCTCTAGGTTTTTTTTAACCTAGCCTGTCCTTCCTTCCAAAGAGGATGGCTGGATTTCTCTGGAATATGGTTCGAATCTCAAATCTTGTGGAATATCTCTAGGATTTTTTTTAGCCGAGCCTGTCCTTCCTTCCAAAGAGGATGGCTGGATTTCTCTGGAATATGGTTTGAATCTCAAATCTTGTGGAGATTCGAAACGATCGCTGCGAATTCAAATGTGGAAAGCACCGACGGATTGATTGTCGGAAGATGGTTCGAATCTCAAATCTTGTGGAATATCTCTAGGATTTTTTTTTAGCCGAGCCTGTCCTTCCTTCCAAAGAGGATGGCTGGATTTCTCTGGAATATGGTTTGAATCTCAAATCTTGTGGAGATTCGAAACGATCGCTGCGAATTCAAATGTGGAAAGCACCGACGGATTGATTGTCGGAAGATGGTTCGAATCTCAAATCTTGTGAAGAATCGAAACGAATTGTTCTATTATTCGAATTATTATTCTGGAGGAATGTTTCGATTGAAATCTTGTGGGGGGGATCTAGACCATCGCTACCAAGTAAAATGTGGAAGCACCGATGTATCAGGTGTCGGCAAACGGTTGGAATCTCAAATTTTGTGAAGCATCGATACACGAGTGCTCCGAATTAAAATTTGGAAGAACCGGAAACTACGAAGCATTCGACGGCAGAAGTGAGACGAAAGTATCGGGGCGGTGAGAGAGATTCGAAGAGATGTGTTAACGTCAGAGCCTCGGAATAGACTGAAGCTGCGGGCGAACAGCAGCTCTCCAAGTAAACACTATAATTTTTTTTTTTTTTTAATGTTTACTTGGACAGTTCCGTTTGCCGACAGCTTCAGTCTATTCCGAGACTCCTACGACCACGCATCTTCTCCTAATCTCTCTCCGCTCCGATACTCCGATACCAGCCTCGCATCGTATGTCCGCGAAAATCTTTAGCAGCTCCCGGTTCGTCTCGATGCTGCAGCAGGTGGTCCAGAGGGAACCTCCCCCCTATGCGACTGTTCCTGCGGAATACTACTTCTGTTTCCACACGCATCGTTTTTTTGATCGATACACTTACCACCGAACCCGAGACGTCGGTTCTTCCAAATTTTCCTTTCCTGTCAACGTCTGGAAGCTCCAAACGATTCCAAACTTTTCCTCGCATGCCTCCGAACGAAAGAACGGAGCCGTCGACGCTAAAAACTATTTCGTTTCGAAATTGCTCCCACAATTTACATAGAAGGAGAGACGCTCGCAAACTTCCGAATGAAAGAACGGAGCCGTCGACGCTCCAAACGATTTCGTTTCGAAATTGCTCCCACAATTCACCTGGAAGGAGAGACGCTCGCATACCTCCGAACTAAAGAACGGAGCCGTCGACGCTCCAAACGATTCCAAAACTTTTCCTACAATTTATTTTGGAAAGACAAACGCTCCCCAACCTCCGAACGAAAGAACGGTGCCGTCGACGCTCCAAACGATTCGGATTCTTCAAAAAACTTTTCCTACAATTTATTTTGGAAAGACAAACGGTCGCAAATCTCCGAACGAAAGAACGGTGCCGTCGACGCTCCAAACGATTCGGATTCTTCCAAAAACTTTTCCTACAATTTAATTTGGAAAGACAAACGCTCGCAAACCTCCGAACGAAAGAACGGTGCCGTCGACGCTCCAAACGATTCGGATTCTTCCAAAAACTTTTCCTACAATTTAATTTGGAAAGAGAAACGCTCGCAAACCTCCGAACGAAAGAACGGTGCCGTCGACGCTCCAAACGATTAGGATTCTTCCAAAAACTTTTCCTACAATTTAATTTGGAAAGAGAAACGCTCGCAAACCTCCGAACGAAAGAACGGTGAAGTCGACGCTCCAAACGATTCGGATTCTTCCAAAAACTTTTCCTACAATTCATTTGGAAAGAGAAACGCTCGCAACAAAACTTCTCTCAGGATTCTAAACTTTTGAATGCAGTGACGCTTGCATACTTCCGAACGAAACTTTCTCGAAACTTTTTCGGTAGGTTGTTTGAGAATCGATTCGGTTCTCCCCTTTTCAAACCACCAGGAAACTTTTCGGAAATATATACCAGGCCAACAAGTAACTTGAGAATAATTATATATAAATTATATTATATATATATATATATATATATATATATATTTTTACTTGGACATCTTCCATTCGCCGACAGCTTCAGTCTGTTCCGAGACTCTTACGATCACGCATCTGCTCCTAATCTTTCTCCGCTCCGGTAATAACCTCACAGCACATCGAATGTCCGCGAAAATCCTTAGCAGCTTCCGTTCGTCTCGATGCTGCAGCAGGTGGTCAATGGTCCCTTGTCCCTACTATGCGGAATACTTCTGTTTCCTCCACGCGCATATTGTTGTTTGATCGGTACACTTTGCACCGAACCCGAGACGTCGGTTCTTCCAAATTTTCTTTTCCTGTCAACGTATGGAAGGAAGCTCCAAACGATTCCAAACTTTTCCTCGCATGCCTCCGAACGAAAGAACGAAGCCGTCGACGCTGCAAACGATTTCGTTTCGAATTTTGCTCCCACAATTTACCTGGAAGGAGAGACGCTCGCATACATCCGAACGAAAGAACGGAGCCGTCGACGCTTCAAACGATTTCGTTTCGAAATTACTTCCACAATTTACCTGGAAAGAGAGAGACGCTCGCATACCTCCGAACGAAAGAACGGGGGGAGCCGTCGACGCTCCAAACGATTTGGGTTCTTCTAAACTTTTTAGGCAAACCTGCGAACGAAAGAACGGAGCTGTCGACGCTCCAAACGATTTGGATTCTTCTAAACTTTTCCTACAAGATAATGTGAAAGGTCCTACAAAAGTAAAACAAAAGTAAAAGTAAAAGTACAATTCATTTTATAAAGAGAAACGCTCGCAAACCTCCGAAAACGAAAGAACGGGGGAGCCGTCGACGCTCCAAACGATTTGGGTTCTTCTAAACTTTTTAGGCAAACCTGCGAACGAAAGAACGGAGCTGTCGACGCTCCAAACGATTTGGATTCTTCTAAACTTTTCCTACAATTCATTTTGAAAAGGCAAACTTCCGAACGAAAGAATGGAGCTCTCGACGCTCCAAACGATTTCGATTCTTCTAAACTTTTCCTACAATTCATTTTGGAAAAGACGAACGCTCGCAAACCTCCGAACGAAAGAACGGAGTTGAAGCTTGCTCGAAACTTTTTCGATTCAAAACTTCTCTCAGAATTCTAAACTTTTTTTTGAAAGGAGAGACGCTCGCATACTTCCGAACGAAAGAAAGGAATATATATATATATATATATATATATATATATATATATATATATATATATATTCGTTTTGAATAAAGCTCCTGCTATATTCGTTAAAAACATGATCCGAAATAGGTGGTGATATTCAGCCTTTATATCTCTGGAGATTTTTTAGATATATCTCTAGGATTTTTTCCGACGAGTCTGTGTCCTTCCAAAGAGAATGGGTGGATTGCTGGAGGAAAGTTTGAATCTCAAATCTCTGTGGAGATTTCGATAGCAATCGCAGCCAAAGTAAAAAAAAAATGTGGGAAGCACCGATGGATTCGGGGTTGTCGGCAAATGGTTTGAATCTGAAATCTCTGTGGAGATTTCGATAGCGATCGCAGCCAAAGTAAAAAAATGTGGAAAGCTACCGATGGATTCGGGTGTATCGTAACGGAAGGAGCAACCCCCTCTTCCCGAGGCGGCGATAGCAACGCGACGACTGCCGGAAACTACGAAGCATTCGACGGCAGAAGCGAGGTGAAGGTATCGGAGCGGAGAGAGAGAGAGAGAGACGAGGATAGATGCGGCGTGATCGTATGAGTCTCGTAATAGACTGAAGCTGTCGGCAGACGGTAGCTTTCCAAGAAAACACTAAAAAAAAAAAAAAAAAAAAAAAGTTTTTTTTTTTTTTTTTTTTTTTTTTTTTTTTTTTTAGTGTTTACTTGGAAAGCTACCGTTCGCCGACAGCTTCAGTCTATTCCGAGACTCACACGTTCACGGTTGTCCTCTCAGCGCTCCGCTCCAATATATTACTCTCGCGGCCTTGCTCGCTAAACCTTCGCGGCTTCCGTTCGTCTGCTGGCGGGTGGTCAAAAAGGGTCCTTACTCTGTGACTGCTTCTGCGGAATTCTGCTTCCACACGCACATCGTTTTTTGATCGGTTCACTTTGCTCCGCACCCAAAGACGTCGTTTCTTCTAAATTTTCCTATCCTATCACCGTCTGGAAGCTCCAAGCGATTTCGATTCAAAAAACTTCTCTCACAATTTACGCCCGGAAGGAAAGACGCTGGCATACCTCCGAACACGAAAGAGAATGGAGAATAGAAGCTCCAAACTATTTCGAGATTCTAAACTTTTCTCCCAATTTACCCGGAAAAGGAAAGATGTTCGTATGCATGTCTCCGAACGAAAGAGAACGGAGTATAGAAGCTCCAAGCGATTTCGATTCAAAAACTTCTCCCACAATTCCCCACCCGGAAAGGAAAGACGGCTGGAATTCCTCCGAACGAAATAGAACGGAGTATAGAAACTTCCTCGAAACTATTTCAAAATTCAAAACTTCTGCCACAATTTACTCGGAAGGAAAGAGAACAGAGTGTAGAAGCTTCCTCGAAACTATTCCGAGATTCAAAACTTCTCCCACAATTTTACTCGGAAAGGAAAGACGGCTGGAATTCCTCCGAACGAAAGGGAACGGCTCCAAGAGATTTCGATTCAAAAAAACTTCTCCCACAATTTTCCCGGAAAGGAAAGACGGCTGGAATTCCTCCGAACGAAAGAGAACGGAATACAGAAGCTCCAAGAGATTTCGATTAAAAAAAACTTTTCCCACAATTTTCCCGGAAAGGAAAGACGGCTGGAATTCCTCCGAACGAAAGAGAACGGAATACAGAAGCTCCAAGAGATTTCGATTCAAAAAAACTTTTCCCACAATTTTCCCGGAAAGGAAAGACGGCTGAGATTCCTCCGAACGAAAGAGAACGGAGTATAGAAGCTTCCTTGAGATTTTTTTCGTAGGCCTTTTGAGAATCGATTCGGTTCTCCCTTTTCGAACCACCTAGAAACTTTTTGGAAAACTGCAGACCAGACCAAAGTAGCTAGAGAAAATCTAATAAAAACGTAAAAGATTTCGATATATATATATATATATATATATATATATATATATATATATATATATATATATATATATATATATATATATATATATATATATATATATATATATATATATATATATATATATATTTTCTATATATATATATAGTACACAGCAAATGTGTCGTTTGCACTATTCTTTCATCCGCCACCGTGGTAGAGGGAGTGAATTATAGAGTTCTCTCCTCTTTCCGTTCTTGCATTCGACTTGTCCACCCTAAAGTTGGAATATTTCTCGCTGCTTTAGTTCCTCGTCGACGTCGTCGGTTTTTTGAAAAGTGCCACCGTGGTAGAGGGAGTGAATTATAGAGTTCTCTCCTCTTTCCATTCTTGCATTCGACTTGTCCACCCTAAAGTTGGAATATTTCTCGCTGCTTTAGTTCCTCGTCGACGTCGTCGGTTTTTTGAAAAGTGCCGTCGCTGCCTTTTACGACTTGGCGCCATTCCGGAGAGAATTCGTGACCACTCCCGTTCGGAATCCTCCTCTTCCGCCGCCTTAACAAGAAATTCTTCTTTTTTCCATCGTTGGAGAGGCTACTACTACCTGTCCCACCCCTCCCCACTGCTGCTTCGAGAATTAGTCTGGTGAGTATATCTTTTTTTATATAAAATCGATTTTTCGATTCTAAAAATATTCTTTATTCGATTCTAAAAAATATTCTTTATTCGAATATTTGTTATTAATTAGAATGAATTAGTAATTAACAATTTTAGGACTAATTATTGTATTGTCACCGGGATTACGTATGTATGCCAAGTTTCAAATTTTTATGACAATTGGAAGTGGGTTTAAATTGAGTTACAAGATTTGAGGACACATCCCCACGAGACAGTGTGAGTTAAATAAAAGCATGTAATAATGATAAAAAAAAGACCTTGACCCTTCAATCGGCCTGAGGGCATTTGTTCGGGTATAAAATCGAGGCCGATTTTATATATTTTCCCATAAAGTGTTTAGACTTTGTATCGAACGAAACTCTCTCTCTCTCTCTCTCTCTCTCTCTCTCGTTCTCTCAAAGTGTGTGCGTTTCATCCATATCATATCAGTCAATTCTCACACGACTCTTCATTTTTTCCCATCTCCTCTGCAGCAACGAGAGCGGCGGACCCACCCCCCCCTCCTACTTTTCCGAATGGATTGCTTCGCATTTTCTTCCTCTGCGTCCAGGCCCGCGTCTCTCCTGGAACACAATTTGCAACGCCTGTTGCAACTGGTCCAGGTGTTCACGCTGAGCCACGACGGAGGCAAAGTGACCATCGTGCCCTGCAACATCACGGGGCAGTGGCGGGACACGTTGGTCGGAAACTTCGAGCGGACGCTGAAGGAAGCCAGGAGCGTGCAGTCCTTCACACCCGACACTATGGATTGGATGGCCGTCGTCAAGCGGCTCGAAAAACCCACAAAGAGCAGCAGCAACACCGACGTCCGCCTGGGTTTCCGCTACGAGAACACGTATGCGGTGAAGCACATGTTCACCTTCGGGCAGCGGACGGTGGCTCCGGGTACGGTCCACGTCGTCCAGACCACGGCGGTGCCTCTCGTGTATTACGAGCTGCCTTCCCAGATGCGGGCGCGATCGACGTGGATCGGTGACGGAGTGCTGTCTGCCGCACAGCAGCATTGCTACCACCGATACGTGCTCCATCCCCACTCCAAGATCGCCGTGCCGGCGGACACGGTGTACGTGTTGATGGTCCTGCACAAGACCGTGTTCGCCTTCGACGTGCTCCGCGGCGAAGCACCCGAGGGCTGCCAGAAACCCACCTTGTACACCCGATGGGACGTGCTTCCTCGAGGAGAGGCGGCTGCGGCGGTTCTCGAGCGTGGGAACGCTGCCGACCACCACCACCACCACACCTCTCCCCGAAAAGGCAGTGGACGTCCGTTGGGATGTCGACGCGTCCGACCGGCGGCAACGGCGACGGCGGCGACGACGACCCATTTCGCTGTAGAAGGACTGCCGGTTACTGCAACAACAACAACAACAACAGCAGCAGCAGCAACAGCAGCAGCGGCCGTTTCGAAACCACAACGTCCGACGGCGGCGGTTTCGATTCTTCGACGACCGTCGCACTACTGCCCACCCCCCCTTCTTCCTCCATCGTGATATTGAATCCCGTCGTCAAGTCTCAGGTGATGGAGCCCCCCATTGTTATGTACGATCCACAGCAGCAACCCGAAGAGTCGAGGGACATGTTGCAAGAAGTACCCCTAGACTTGACGCGGACCGCCGCCGTTCCTCCTCCCCTTCCTTCTCGAGCCGAGGACGAGGAGGTGAATTATGTCATGGACTTGACGATGGCGGTGGTGGATGACCCGCCAGTGGCCGCCGCCGCCACCTCTTCGGAATTGGGTGAGAGACCCACGAACATTGTGGCACCCTTCGATATGTCCGAAGGGATGGACATGGATTTTGAAGAGGACGTTTCCGTGATGCCACAAGAAGAAGGGTGGGTGGACATTGTCCAATTTGTGGAAAATTTTGTATATGATTCGTGATGTTATTGAATTGTAATATTGGATATATGTACATAAATTGTAAAAAAACAAAAAATGATGATGATATTAAAGGTATTTTTTTTACACTAAATATATTTGTATTTATTGAACTCTTTGATGTCAATGTGTTTGTACCAATCATATCAAAGCAATTTATATAAATTAAGTGGGGTTTGCTGTAATGAAAGGAGATAGCTCCAATTATTCAAGTTTGCAGAAAGCAGTAAAATTTGAAAGTTCAAAATTCCGAGTTGTGTAAAAGATATTCCATATCATTTTGTGGGACGTATTTGAGGTCTAGAGTTTCATCACATCTTTATATATTTTGCACTCTTTAATGAAGTGGAAGGGAGTATGATTGCTGAATCCTGATTAACCATGAACAGATGTTGAACATTATTGAGTAACGTGAAAAACTTAACGATTGGAGCTACATCTTTCTAGTATCAAACGAACAAGCATATATTCAACTTTCGAATTCACCGAGGTTGGAGCTATATATCCTGTTTTTATAACAAACCCTCCAATTGGAGTTATTGTAAAGTAGCCAATGTTGTGATACCACGCCAAGTGACGTGCTTTCTTTGAAAACCCACCAAGCGGATTGTTATTGAGATTTATGTGTCTTTACATACGCTTTTTCTTTTCCGCTCACCAAGATGAGCATTGAAGTACCTGAATAATTATGTAAAAATTGTCAAATTATTCAAATATTGCCGTAACGTAAAAAAGAGGCGAGATTACAAGAAAACTTACCCCATCGCTTCCATGCATAAAAAAAAAAAAAAAAAATATATATATATATATATATATATATATATATATATATATATATTTATATATATATATATAAATATATATATATTTATATATATATATATATATATATATATATATATATATATATATATATATATATATATATATATATATATATATATATATATATATATATATATATATTTTTTTATTTTTTTTAATTTTTTTTAAGGGTGGGGGTGGGGGTATAAAAAGAGGCACTCTCTCGCCGTCAGCTTCATTCTGATCTCAGCTACTGGCCTGCACAAACGTCTATCGTTCTCGTTGCAAGCAGCCCTTTTTTAATCTTGTGTGTACCTTTCGATCCTTTCACCTCTCTCTCTCTCTCTCTCTCGACAGTATGGTATGCGAGTACTGCTGCGCCGTCTTTGGTGTGTCCCCCCGCGCACGTTTGCCGGAGCTGTCGATGCCGTGCTGCGGTAGGACCTACCACGGGTATTGCCTCGACGTTCTGCACGACTGCACGGACCAAAAGACCTGCTTGGGATGTCGCGTGCCCTACTCCGCCGAGACGCTGAACGCCATCCGCATCGGTGCGGACCACGAGATCGAGGAGGGATGCTGCATCTGCACGATGCCCCTCTTCTGTCAGGCCAAAATCGTCCCGTGCTCGCATTGGTTTCATCCGGATTGTATCCTCTCGGTCCTGGATGATACCTCGAGGAAGTGTCCCCTGTGTCGGGCGGAAGTGGGGGACGAAAAGAAAGACGAGGAGCTCGCCTGGCGTCGGAAACTTCGCGTCGGAGCCATGTTCGCCCTGTTCCACGACGAGGATTGCTCCGAGGCGAACCGGGCGGTTGTCGGCAGTGCCCTTCAAGCGGAAGAAGACGCGGCGGCACTGACGGACGACGAATATCCCGATCCGGAGTGGGATCCCGCCAAGACGTGGATAAAGATCCACGACGTCGTGCCGCCCGCGTTGAAGCCGCTTGCGAGGGAGGAGTACGCCAAATTACACACATGTACCGACGACTGCGAAACGCCGCCCGTCTGTCGACGCTTGCTCTGGGTGAGAGAGGGACTGTTGCCGCCACCACCGCTGCCAGAAGAAGACGAGGAGGAATTTCCTCTGATGGCAAGAGCTGCAGCAATAGGAGCACGAGTCGCAGAATCCGTCGCAACCGCACTCGCAGAATTTGAAGCCGCCGCAGCAGAATTTGAAGCCCCCGCAGCAGAAGAAGCCGCCGCATCAGTAGCAAGAAGAGAAGCCGCCGCAGCAGAAGAAGCCGCAGAAGTCGCCGCAGCGAGAAGAGAAGCCTCGAGAGGGCAAAGATCGAGGAGAAGAGGAACGAGTCGCCGCGGGCATCGACCGGGAAGAGCAGCGACAAGACATTCCCCCACCGCGGCGGCGATGCAGAGGATTGCCGCCATCCTTAACAATGCAAGGGACCAAAGAGCAGAGACACGAAACAGGAGAAGGGAAGCCGCGGAGCAGTAATTTTATTGTATATATTTTATTTTATTATTTGTGTATATATTTTATTATATTATTGGTGTATATATTTTATTATATTATTGGTGTATATATTTTATTTTATTATACATGTAGTTTTTATTGCGTTGCCTGGATGATTGATTGTGTATCAAATAAATGAATAATAAAAAATATTCAGTAAAAAAAATATCTTGTTTTTTTTACATTCATGTTACATAAATACGCTCGAATCTGGAATAAATCAGCTTGAAATTGTTCATCCATAATTCCTCCTACTATGACACTATTTGCGAGGAATATTACATTTTAAAGATTCATGAAGAGTATATGAATATTTCTTAATGGTTAGAGAAGAAATATCTCGGTTTTGACTCGATTTTTCGTAGTTCTGCACTATTTATATCATTAAAACAATCAAGCAAAGTTGGATCTATTTAAAGGTTTTTTTTAAAATTTTCCACGGAAACGCCAAATGAATACACAGGTGTACGAAACATCAAACTTTATTTACGAATACACATGAGGTAAAAAAAAACTTTGTATAAAAATTCATAATAATAGATAATAATTTCATAACAATAAATACACACAATCCATTTCTTTTCTTTTTGATGCATTTCAAGAATCCAACGTTGGTAAATCGAATGCCGTAAAAAAATGGGGGAAGAGCAACGATGCCTGAAACAGACATCGTTGCTCTTCCCCCATTTTTTTACCCTCCAAGCATTCAGAAAAAAGAGGTAACATAAAACGTTTATACAGGCCAATAGGATACATCGCCGACAAACATGTACTTTTCACAAAAAGGACAGTTCGACGAAACTTGTTTCCATCTCACCAAGCAGGATTTGTGGAATTCGTGTCCGCAAGGCAGTGTGTACGTCATCACATCCATTTCTTTCTGACATTTCATGCACGTAGTCTCGTGATGAAAGTTATAGGTCAGTTTGAAGAAGAAATGTTGGGCCCAGGATAAATATTTCCTATATTCGGAATCGCCCACTTTGATGAGATCCTGGTGGACTGACGGTGCATTTCTGAAGAACCGGGGCAGATTCACTTCAGTCTCTCTGCGACAGAAGGGACTTTGTTCCTTAATCCAGGATATTTTCTTCGAATCCTTTGTGAAGATAAACACTCCCCGAAGTTGCGAAATATTAAAAATAAATTTAAACCAAACGTACGTTTTTTTCAAATGGTACAAGTCTGAACGTTTCGTAATTTCGAAACGATGCATAGAGTATTCCGGCATGATGGTTGTTTAGCATGGAGCTCTAGTCGATTGAATGACCCACTCGCCAGTTTCCTCGCACTTTTATACCTGCTTCTTGAACTTGGCAATAAGCCAATTTTTTTTTTTTTTTACTGTATATAAGCTTTAAACGTTTTCCCCCCCAGTGTTGTCATTCTAAAACCTTTGGGCTAACCGGTCATGACTACCTTCTCCGCTGTCGATGGGTCGACCTCCAGCTTTGTGGAGACTGCCGCTACCGTCTCGAGTGACGACGTTTCAATCTCGAGCGTCGTCGGGGAGACGGGTGCAGCTGCTACTTCCGCTTTTCACGTCGCGGGGACTGCTGTTGCTACTACTTCCGCCTTGGATGATGAAGTCTTGTTCCAGTGCCTCGACTACTTTCTTCCGTCGCCACTGTTCGTGAGAGGAGATGATTGGGGCGAGTTTGGGTTCTATCCCACTTCGATGCTGGTGGAGGGTCCCTTGGCGCAGATCGGTGGTCCGTCGATGAAGGGGGATGTGGACGACGACGTATGGAGAAAGTGCTCTCGTTTGATTGAAAAGTTTAAGCTGGTGGAGGATACGCACGTGTGGTATCACGTGTCGGTGGCGTGGAGTGCGTGGCCTGTCTTTCAACGCGAAATGGTGGCGATCGCGCACGAGGACGTGCACGTCCTGTATTACTGTGTGTTGTGTGATGGACCGAAACGAAACGAGCCGAATTCGGAGGTGCCGGAAGGTTGGCAATATCACCGGCACCTGGTCATCGCGACCGATCGAAACAGCACCTTTCCGTCGGTCTGGCGGCACAAGGTGACGTTGCCGGACAGCCGCTCCGACGAGTATAAGGCTTTGAAACACATCGATTCTCCTCGGCAGCTCGGCATGACCCTGGGATACATGCACTGGGGGTGCTTCCGAAACGTGTGCGACGGGAGGAATCTGGGATTTTGAGAATGTGGACATGCCGACGTCGAACGAACTGGGATGGGGGGGGGGAGGAAAAATGAATGGTGTGTCGGAAGCGACGAGGATTGGATTCTTATCAAAACGTGTTCGTTCACAACAAAATTTTATCAAAACCTTGTTGTGTATTGAAAGTTTGTTATCCTGTATCATACATGTATTTTTTGAAACATTAATAAATATATAATATACATTTCAAAGTTGTCATTCATTGGTGTAGCAATGAAAAAAATAATTTAAAATAAAAAATATAATATGGCTAGAGTTGCGCTATTCGCCTCTCTAATCATATTATATTTTTATTTGATATTATTTTTTTCGTTGCCCTTCTCTTGCCAAAGTTGGCTTCTCGTTTCGAACAGTGTCCCGAAACCTGGTTTGCAACGTTTCCCCTTTTCTCGCCACCCGATAGCGCCTCTCTAACCCAGTTATATTTTTAATTAAAATTATTTTTTTCATTGCCCTCCTTTTTTTCCAAATTTGGCATTCATGGTCGTAATAATTCAAAAAATGATTTAAAATAAAAATATAATACGCAAATTAGCAGATTTTTTTTTTTTGACTGTATATAAGCTCCAAACGTTTCCCCAATTCTATCATTCTGAAACCTTTGGGCTAACCGTCATGAATACCTTCTCCGCTGAGTGTGCTGCTTTGCGGAAACTGCTCTCGGGTAATGATGTTCCAAACTCGAGCGTCGGGGAGACCGGTGCTGCTACTTCCGCTTTTCCCGTCGAGGAGACTGCTGTTGCTACGACTTTCGCCTTGGGTGATAACGTCTTGTTAGAGTGCTGCGAAGACATTCCTCCGTCGCCACTGTTCGTGAGAGGAGAGGATTGGGACGAGTTTGGGTTCTATCCCACTTCGATGCTGAAAAAGGGTCCCTACTCGGAGCTCGGTGGTCCGTCGATGACAGGGGATGCAGGCGACGACGAGGTCTTAGAGAGAGAGTGCTCTAGTATGATTGAAAAGTTTAAGCTGGCGGAGGATACGCACGTGTGGTACCACGTCTCGGTCGCGTGGCGGGCGTGGCCTATCTTTGAACGCGAAATGTTACGGATTGAGTACGAGGAGGCCTATGTCCAAGGAAAGACCCGGGAACGATGCCTCGTATTTTGAACCTTTTTCAGATGACGCGTTTTTTTTCCTGTTTTTGTTAATTAACGTTGCACTAGAGCTGAACAGTGGGCTATTGGCGGTAGTTTGGGGCCTATGTCGAAGGAAAGACCCGGGAACGATGCCTCGGTATTTTTGAACCACGGTCAGATGAGGAGGTTTTTGTTTTTTTTGGTTTTTGTTAATTAACGTCGCACAACAGCTGCCCAGTGGGCTATTGGCGATGGTTTGGGGCCTATGTCCAAGGAAAGACCCGGGAACGATGCCTCGTATTTTTGAACCATGGTCAGATGACGGGGTTTTTTTTTGGTTTTGAATTTGGTATTCAATTTCATTGATTTGTTCGATTACATCGATTTATTAGATTTAATCGATTTACTCGATTTAATCAATTTATTCGATTTCATCGATGTTCGATTTCGTCGATGTTCGATTTCGTTGATGTTTGATTTAATCGATGTTCGAGTTCATCGATGTTCGACATCATCGATGTTCGACATCATCGATGTTCGACATCATCGATGTTCGACATCATCGATGTTCGACATCATCGATGTTCGACATCATCGATGTTCGACATCATCGATGTTCGATTTATTCGATGTTCGATTTATTCGATGTTCGATACAATCGATTTCATCGATTTCATCGATACAATCGATTTCATCGATACAATCGATTTCATCGATACAATCGATTTCATCGATACAATCGATTTCATCGAACAACGATGAAATCGAATAAATCGAACATCGATGAAATCGAACATCGATAAAATCGAACATCGATAAAATCGAACATCGAATAAATCGAACATCGAATAAATCAAACATCGAATAAATTGAACATCGGTGAAATCGAACATCGATAAAATCGAACATCTATGAAATCGAATATCGATGAAATCGAACATCGAATAAATGGAACATCGATAAAATCAAACATCGAATAAATCGAACATCGAATAAATCGAACATCGATGAAATCGAACACCGATGAAATCGAACATCGATGAAATCGAACATCGATGAAATCGAACATCGATGAAATCGAACATCGATGATCTGGAACATCGATAATGTCGAACATCGATGAAGTCGAACATCGATGAAGTCGAACATCGATGAAATCAAACATCGACGAAATCGAACATCGATGAAATTGAATACCAAATTCAAAACCAAAAAAAACCCTCGACATCTGACCATGGTTCAAAAATATCGAGGAATCGTTCCCAGGTCTTTCCTTCGACATAGGCCCCGAACTTTCGCCAATAGCCCACTCTGCAGCTCTAGTGCGACGTTAATGAACAAAAAAAAAACCTCGCCATCTGACCGTGGTTCAAAAATACGAGGCATCATTCCCGAGTCTTTCCTTCGGCAAAGGCCCCGAACCCTAGCCAATAGCCCACTGTGCAGCTCTAATGTGGCGTTAATTAACCAAAACCAAAAACCCAGAAAAACATCGTTATCTGACCTGGTTCAAAAATAGAGGCAGCGTTCCCGGGTCTTTCCTTCGACATAGGCCCCGAACCCTAGCCACTAGCCCACTGTGCAGCTCTAGTGCGGCGCTAATTAACCAAAACCCCCCCAAAAAACTGGACATCTGACCATGGTTCAAAAATACCGAGGCATCGTTCCCGGTTCTTTCCTTCGACATAGGCCCCGAACCCTAGCCAATAGCCCACTGTGCAGCTCTAGTGCGGCGTTATTTAACCAAAACCAAAACCCCGAAAAAATATCGTCATCTGACCTGGTTCAGAAATACGAAACATTGTTCCCGGGTCTTGCCTTCGACATAGTCCCCGAACCGTCGCCAATAGCCCACTGTGTAGCTCTAGTGCGACGTTATTTAACAAAAACCAAAAAAGAAACCTCCTTATCTGACCATGGTTCAAAAATACGAGGCATCGTTCCCGGGTCTTTCCTTCGACATAGCCCTAAACCATCGCCAATAGCCTACTCTGCAGCTCTAGTGCGACGTTAATTAACAAAAACCGAAAAAAACAAAAACGCGTCATCTGACCGTGGTTCATAAATACGAGGCATCGTTTCCGGGTCTTTCCTTCGACATAGGCCCCGAACCGTGGCCAATAGCCCACTGTGCAGCTCTAGTGTGGCGTTATTTAAGGAAAAACCAAAAGAAAACCTTTCCAAAATTATTTTACCATCTCGAAAATCCCCTTACACCTCATCCTAAGCAAACAACATTTATACGACTTATGAAATTCCTTCCTTTAAAAAAATTTATGATTGAAATGACGTCATTAGTCACATGTGTGTAGCGATACATGTTGGCCTCACTTTGATGTCAGCGAGATTTATCTCATTGTTTGCTCTACTATGAAGAATCCATGCTCGAAGACCACCACCGACCAGGTTTCTTTGGTTTGGTTTGGTTAATTAACGTCGCACTAGAGCTGCAGATTGGGCTATTTGCGACGGTTCGGGGTCAATCTCGAAGGAAAGACCCGGGAACACATACACATTCACACACACATTCATACATGCACCTCGTTATTTTAGATCCATGGTCAGATGACGAGGAAACACCTGAACTGGCACCCAACGCCTTCAATAGACGTCGGGACTTTGGACCCCGATCAGATTTATCGTGCACCACCAGGTTTCTTTAATTAAAGTGGTCTGAGATTGTAATTTCCGATTTAACTGAAACCGCACTAAATTACTCTGAAAGTCAGAATTTTTGCAGACCACTGTTTTGTACTCCCACTGTGAAAATAAAGTTTGTTATTGTCTTATTTCAAGTTAAAATTAATGGAATTTGCGATGATTTACATTGAAAGGAAAAAGTGCTATGTGTCTTGTGTCATTAAATAACTGTTTAAACGGAGTTTATTTTTAAGATAACATTCAAGAACATGATTGCACATCAATATCATGCTATTTTGTTTGGTTACTCACTATACGCAGCCAAAAGCAGTTGATATATCTGTGTAAACCCTACATTGATAATTAGAATAAACATTATCTCTTACCTGAAATCGGAGATTCCAGTCATGGCTACTTGCAAACAAACAGCCTTCGAACTTATTCAGGATGTCTTTTCGCCATGTATTGCTGTTTTATGCAGCAGCGATGTGGAAACTGTATGTGCTAAAAATAATCTGACATTTGTGCAGATGATACAACCATTTTGTCGATTAAATACGGAAGGTGAGATTTAAAAATAATTAATTTTGTGTTTGTGTAAAATACATGAAAAACTGGTTAATATACATTAAACGGTCAAAAGTAATATAAAAGCAATATTCGCAATGCTAACACGTTTTTGGCAGGTTATAATGTATCATTCTATGAAACTTCTAAGTAAGCAAAATTTGCAATGCTATGCTATTACGTTCTTGGCGATGAAAAATGTTTTTGTTTCCAATCAAAGTATCCCTCCAGGACTGTTGAAAAGGGTTAACCAGATTTGTCGAAAAATTTAGGGGGATAGCTCAATACACTTTAACCGTGCAACTTCAAACTTGAAATCTGTCTTATTGGGTCCCCCTTGGCGATTTTTCTGAAAATCCTATATTTCCAACCCTAGCACGTTGTTTGCTTTGGTTGTCAATCAAAGAACTCAATTTTCCTCCTGTATCAGTGTTTGGTGGCGGGTCCCCAGAACTGGCGAAAAATCAGAGTAAGGCATGTAAACCTGAAATCTCACTTTTTAAAAAGTAAACTTTTAATAAAACGAGAACAAATTATCTTCTTTTTAGGAAAGCGCACCAAAACTTGGCACTTTAAAAGGAACAATTTTCAATATAAGTTCTTTTTATCTAAAAATCGTCTTAATCTTAGTGGTTCATAAGTTTTCAAACTGTTAACTATAATTTAATGTTTCTGTGTTGTTGTGGCAGCGGTTACCACTGAAAGGATCAAATCAAATTGCCTGTGTATGAATGAGTAAGTGTAAAGGTTACAATTTTGTTAAGTTAATGCCACTTTGCTATTGCACCAAACGTCGGAAAAAAAAGTTTTTATACAACATCTAAGCCATGTTTTGTTATTATTGTAAATATTATAAAATTTGCAAATTAAGATCATTTGCCATATTGAATGACAATTATTACAAAGTAAAGATGAGTTAAGTCTTGATTATAATGATGCCAGACAAAAAGGATATAAACCTAATGCCAGCACCGTTCTTTGGCACCATATTTTCCTTAAAGAAATTTAATTGACAAGCATAAAGGTTACTCATTGTTATTCCCAAGCAAATTTGTTATATGTAATATACTTGTATTTGGTATATACTTATACTTGGACCTCAAATTTTAATTAGTGAATTGTGGTATCAATCTTTGCCTCGAGTAGAGCAGCAAGCTTATAATCCGAGGTTTCTGAGTTTGATTCTGAACAAATGCCTTGTGATAGGGGTTAGTGTATGTTTAATCTGTCATCTAAACATAAACATTCTTACTTTAGTCATAGTTTGAAAAGTAGAGTGCAATAATGGCCTGACACCCATATATAAATGTTTAATATGTTGGAGAGTGGGGTGCCAGCCCAGGTGTTGTTCTCATTATCTGACAATGTTTTAAAATTGAGAGATAGTCTAATCGGTTAATTCCTAGTGTCCGGTGCCCTCGCCAAATGGGATTTGGAGACAAATGATTGGGCGATAAAGTTTATATTTTGGCAACCCTACTTGAAGTGTGCGAAAATATCATGTTCTATGGCAACCCTACATTTTTTACCCACGTGGCTGCGCCATGCTGCTCTTGAGGATGTGAAGATGCATTTAGTTAGATGATGCGTGCGCGCATCTAGTTTAGCCTTGGTTTCACGCATTTCTGCCATTTTTGAATGGACGTTCGGCGGCTATGTGGGAATTTTGATTTTTCTGAGCTAAAGATGTATTCGCGGATGACGTTTATTTGAATAGCAAGTATTTTTGGAAATTGAAGATGAAAGCAAACGTGTCGTGATTGAGTGGTGCATGGATGCCAGATTGTTATGCAGCAAATGCGCCTAGCGAAACAGACAGTCACTGACTGGATCTGCCGGGAGGTATGTACGGAGTGGTTCATTCATAATCCTGTTCCTATCGGTGGAGAGCATGTCGTCGTTGAGATTGACGAGTCGAAGTTCGGCAAACGCAAGTACAAACGGGGCAAGCGTGTGGAAGGCCAATGGGTGTTTGGAGGGATTGAATCCGTTACCAACAAGTGCTTCATGGTTGCCGTGGACGATCGGAAACTTTACTCAACGTTTTGCAGCAGTTCGTTTTTCCTGGATCCGATATTGTTTCCGATTTTTATATAAAATGTTGATCTAACGATCAACGACTGCCCGAAGGATTGCCTGTAAGCACCATGATCGACGGCCCAGAGGGGATCATGGATGTAATAATGAGTAGTCGGAGACCAAAGGCCAGAGACCACAAAATCGATGGCAGGAGTTTATGACTTTAAGTGTGCGGAATGCGTGTGCACTTAAGAGTGTCATCGAAATGCCCCAAACAACTGCCCGAAGGATCGCCTGTAAGCACCATGATCGACTGCCCGGGCCAACGCAATGTCCGCCATTTTGCATCATCTGATCATGGTTCAAAAATACGAGGCATCGTTCCCGGGTCTTTCCTTCGAGATAGGCCCCGAACCGTCGCCAATAGCCCACTGTGCGGCTCTAGTGCGACGTTAATTAACCAAACCGTACCGCCATTTTGATTTGGCGACAAAAAAAACACGTCATTTTTGCCTTGGTGCCAATTTTTGGACTTTGCGACAACGGGGCACTGTACACTAGGAATTTACCGTCTAATCTTTTAGGAAAGCTTCCAAATTGTCGTTAATAACCTATTTCCTATGATGTAGCTTTTGTCTTTTAGTGTCTCCTTTACTAACTTTAATTTAAAATAATACTTGAGTAATGGACCTGTTTTGAAATTGCGTAATTAACTTGTTCTTTTTCTGTCCAGTTAATATCCGGGATCCCAACAATGCAGCATGTGCCATAAAGAACTTCAGATTCATTGTGAAGCATTTGAATTCCCAACCACCGTCACCGACCATTGGCAAGAAGATGATGCACGATGCAGTGGCGTCGAACATTACGTCCGCACCAGACGGGATACTGATGAACACATTGTCTACAGATAACTACTATTTGAAATATTGTTGTAAGTTTTAATTTAAATATTTTGTTTGCTGTGAAATTTTTTATTGAGAAATTTAATTATATTTATAATCTATTCTTAATCCAAATTAAGTGTTAGTTGCTTTGAATATCAAAATTAGACATGCAGTTATGTTTTATTGAATACATGGCAAATTAGTTTTTAACTGTTATTTTACTGTAATTTAAGTTAATTTTTAATTGTTTCCAGTTTTTGTAATTCAATTTACAAAGTGGTCATTGTATATCTACGAATTTTTGCTAAGCTATTTTCTTGTTTATCAATAGCCTTGAATTAAATACGTAATTTGCAAAGTTTTGTGTTTTTAATATTTTTTTTTTAATATTATAGCTCTTTAATTGCAATTATATATATTTGTTATAGCTGCAACACCTTGGTTTGAGTCCTACAGAGAAGTATTCTTTCAAGTGACTTCTTCGCCAGAGCATGAATTTGTTCATAATTATTTGTCATGTATCCTTTGAAATAGTGCTACATTATATTTATAGTTAAATATATTTACTTTATTTAGTAGTATTGTCAGATATATTTTTGCACACATAACAAAATCAAATAAACATTTGAAGAATTTAGTACCATAAAATTGCATTTATATTGTTCTTCTTTGCAATGTTCACACAGTAGTCGAGCCACATCCCACAGCTTTGTTGCAAAAGCAGATAAATCCCACAGCTTGGTTCAATAACCAGGCAGGTCCAATCCCCCCCCCCCCCCCTGCTCTGAATGTAATACTTAAAACCAGACGGCTCATACATGAATCAAGAGGCCTCTGTGGCCGAACGGTTAAAGGCGTCAGCTGAGAAACCGAGGATTCCTGGTTCGATCCTAGGCGATGGACTTGACAAAGAAAAGTAAAAAAAGTAGTGATCTTGTGATCGGAGGGTTGCCAGCTTTGCTACAAAATACTAGAAAAGTCGTCCAGAACATCCTCAAAAATTAACGGTGTGTATACGGGACTGGTGCACGATAAATTTGATCGGGGTCCAAAGTCCCGACATCTATTAAAGACGTTGGGTGCCAGTTCGGGTGTTTCCTCATCATCTGACCATGGTTTTAAAATAAAGAGGTGCATGTATGAATGTGTATGTGTTCCTGTGACTTTCCTTCGAGATAGACCCTGAACCGTCGCCAATAGCCCACTGTGCAGCTCTAGTGCAACGTTAATTAACCAAATCAAACCAACCAAGGCTCTAGTGCCAAAATTCTAGGCATGTTTCTATAGTTTTTCATTCACAAGCAAAAACATTATCATAAAATAGTTAAAAGTACACATGGAAGATGTATACTTTTTTTTTAAGTATACTTTTTTTTCGTTACATGTTCCTTGGATATTTACTAAAAATATATTTGTTGATGTGGTAAATTTTATGATGCCTTTGTAATAATAAAATAAAAACGGCCTTCCATAATTTTGGTCCTAAAAATTTGATCGAGGACTTGTGCTTACCTATTTATTATCTAGCATTTTGGGTTTTCCCACACTTTTTTGAAGCCGAAATAAAGCAAGTGAAAACATCGCACAGGGGAATCATATAAACAAGTACAACCGATATGTACTTTTGTCACAAAAGTTTTAATTTCTTGACATGTGTATAAAAGGTTTTGTGGCACCAGTTTTTTGCATTTAATTATAATTTAAATTTTGCATAATATTTCATTCCTTGACTCTTCCAAGGTATATTTGTTGTTTCTTCATCCCACCAAGATCCTCTTAGCCAGCTCAATGAACTGTCTCAACAATTAACTCAACATCAAAACACTCATAATTCTAGGTGGTTCTTTTCATATGCTTATACATACTACCTTCTCTTACATGATGTGTCTTCTGAAGATTTAGCAAAGTAAGCTCAGATTTTTTAACAAAGTAATATATTTTGCAGTACAGTGTCTTATATCTGGTGGGTAAATCTGTTGTATTTTAAAAATTTCGGTTAGAGATGTGTTTTTCTCTTGTATCAAAACAGTGTGGTTAAAAAAAAAATATTAAAATATGTATTGCTCATAAAATATATATGATATATATTTATCAAAAAATCTCAAATGTTAAGTTTTTTATATAATTTTTAAATCTTATATTTTTTCTTTTGATAATTATACAAATTGTTCATTTTAACCCTTTGCACGCACTCTGCTATCGCCTCTCGGGCGCCAACAGAATGACAAGTTCTTTGGTTCTTTAAAATAAACGAGAACATGATCTTTCGTTTAAAAAAAACATGATCTTTTTTCAACTTGTTGTCTTGCAGATCCAAAATAGATTATGTTTTTGTTTTCCTCTATGAGCAAAAAAAAAAAAAAAAATATGGGGAAAAGAACATAAAGAGACTGTTCCGTAAAAAGAACGCAAAGTGTTCTTGGAGTGCAAAGGGTTAAAAGAAAATTTCTTGTGCAAAACTTTGTTGGCCATGATGACTTTTAATGAGGAAAACAAGTTTTTAAATTGCATGAATGTAAAATTTGAAAGATTGCCTTATTGCTTTATCTATTTAACTATTCTATCTATTTAATTATTACAATCTTTTCAGACTTCATTTAGATATCAGTTATTATATTTTGTTGGCTTATACTATCACATTTAGTTTAGTTAGATTTATATACATTAATTTTGCATTAAAATGCTTTTTAATAAGTGCAAATATTTACAACAAATATTAACAAACTATTTAGATTTCATGTTTACTTTATGAAAATTTATTATGAAATTTTATATTGTGTATAAAATCTTATATTCATGTACAATTTACTTTAATATTTATTCTTGTACTGTGTCATATTTTTTTAGATAAAAATATGGGGAAGATTAATATTAGTACATACAAAATATGTGAGCTAATTTGATGTCAAGTATGTTTAGATTTTAATGAATTTTTTTATCAAAAAAATATTTTTTAAAAGATACATGTTTAGTTGGAACATTTGTCAAGGAATATACATAGAAAAATACTAAAAAACAAGGCTGGTGTGTTGTGATGAATTCCGATTTAAGAAATTGTACATGTCTCTTCTTTATTTTAAATATTAGAATAAGTATTTCTGTATTGGTACTAAATAATGTGATTTTACACTTATATTTTATTTTCTGGAAATTTAAAAATATCCTTATATGTTATGTAATTTATGCAGGGCTGAAGCTGTTTATCAAAGTATGAAAAGCTCATTTGGCTCTACAGCCTGTCATTTACTTCAGATAAACTCGAATCCTGACTCTTCACAAAACTCAAACCACATTAAAGATTCTAATGATAGTGCAATGCCAGATCCATGGAGTCAGTTCCTTCCAAAGTATTATGTACAAAATGTAAGTTAGAAGTTTTTATACTATAAATTTATACTTTTACTTTAAAATTTAACTAAATTTATGTTTAGCTTATTTCTCTTCATAAAGTTAAAGTATTCATTAGTATATTTTGTTGTGAAATTTGAATATTGGCATGTTTCTTATTCTTTGTTTTGAGTACCAAGATTTTTATCATTAAAGTAAAAGTAAAAGTAGTACTGACTTAAAAGTATCTATTGCATAAAATAAGTCATTAAAAATGTTGTCTGAATTGCTTATTTTGAATGTTTAACTTATAAATATGTATCAGCTTTGTTTGCTGATGCTCTTGAATTGATAATTAAATTTTCCCTGTCAATAAAGTATTAGATAACAATGTATTATACATTTGGAATGTTCACAGAAGTTTTAAGATTTTATTTTACAGATTTGTAAATATAGAAAGTTATTATTTTTTTTATCTAGAATATCTCAAACAGTCACAATGCAGATGAAAACTCAATTGATGCCTCTGTTAATGAAGAAAAAGCAGGTATAGTGGCTTTATTTTAATTTTAGAAATTTTACTTAGAAATTATGCTGTTACAATTGTTTGTCCAGAAAATTTGACTATTTTTGTTATTAATTTGTTTGCTAATTGATATCTAGACATGTTTTAAGAATTTTTATTTATTTTTTCTAGTTTACAACTGATTACTAAATATTAATTCATTAAAATTATTCATTGAAAAAAGTACAAAAAACATGAAACTGACAATTTTCTTAAACATATATTTTTATTTGACAGCTTGTATTGAATAACAATAATTGTTATCCAATACAAGCTGTATTCATGTATTAACACAATATATTTTTATTTGATTACTTTACTTTGCATTTTAAACAACCATTTAATTTATATATTTACTTAGTTTTTAGTTTTTTTTAATAAAGAATGAATATCTTTCAGGCGACATTGTACCAGATAGTATTAAAGATCCTGATTTTATCCATCATCCACTACTCTACAACTCTGACTCAAATCCCCTTGCAACAGATTCTGTGGTACGAGAAGTTTTCTGTATTTTGTAGCATCACTCGCATAAGAGTTATATGTTGAGAAATTATTTTTCTTGTATGTATTTTTGACAAACTACATGCAACGCAAGGTTTTTATTTACAAAGAATTATTTTAAAGTCATGCTTTTTTGTTAGATTTGTGCAAAAAATCCTTACTATTTTTATATGTTCATTTGCTTTTGTCTGGGTCTTTGTAGCTACCAAAACAAAATATCATTTTATATAATTTTGTACACACTTGCTTCTATCAGAGATATAACTAATTAACCCTCTGACGGATAAGCAAGATATCAAATTTGTAGGTTTGTTCTCACTGCTGAAGAGTTAAATTTGTATTTCCAACATATTCCTTATTTTTAAAGAGTAAAGACAATATTTCAGTAGAAGAGGATTTTAAAAGTCATCTCAATGCTTTAAATATGAAAAATATTCAAAGTAGAGATTTTTTCTGAAATTTTATATTCCGTGTACCATTGAAAAAACTGGAGATGTATGAATAGATTTTTACAAGTCCGTATCCATCGGGTAGTTAAAAATACCTAATTTTTGTTAACTGACATCTACGTTAAATAACAATAAAAGATTTATCATATTATAATCAATAGTTTTTCAGAGTGGCAACATTACCTGGGAAATCAGGGAATTATCAGGGATTTTTTTAATTTTGGAAATATCTGGGAAAATATCAAAATTTCACAAAAAAATCAGAGAAGTTTTCAAATGTGGAGCACTAAAACAGCAATTATTGTCTATTCTGCATAGTTTAGTTGTTGATGCATATTTCCTTTTAGTTCTGAAAAAAAATAATAATAAAAAAGCACGGCAGCAGGCGAAATTGGACTTTAATTGTAAACAACATGTACACGACTAATGAATATGTGATGCTCATAATTTTTTATTTATAATGCAATATATTATTGTATTATGGATATTTTGTTTCTATACAAATCATATATTGCAACATTGTTTAATGTAATTATAAAATCAGGAAAATTTTTGTGACACCATTAAGGTAAATATCAGGAAACTTTTTTTCCGGGATTTTGTTGTCAACCTGTTCTTGTCTCATTGAGGAACCAATGAGACAAGAACTGTTGAAATAACTATACAAATATCAGTTCTAAAAACTATTGTTTTGGAATATAACCAATCTACATATCCTATATAAACTTCTTAATAAATATTCTATATACAGTCATAACCAAGGCACTTCTTCAAAATAAGTATTGAAAATTGTATTTTCACTTTGATATAGTTAACAATATTTAAGAATTTGCATGGTATTGATATTGTATTTTTTAAATACGATTTAAAAAAAAATATTCTGTGTACAACATAAAATAAATCAAGTGTCCTTTTTTAGCTAGGAAATTCACATGAAGACATTAACGTCACATCAGGGTATGTAAATAAACTATCTAAAAGCAACCCTAAACTTCAAAGACATGGCCTGTGTCTCACACAGAGTGATATGGATCGCATAAAGTGCTTTGTGCAAGATTTTTGCATCCAAGGTCTCATTCCATTCATTGAAAAGAGGATACGAATGCTCAATGAGCAAGTAAGTGTATTTCTGCTTTAACTGGAACTTTTAATATGCAGACGTTCTTAAGGGGTTTCCTTATGAATTTTAGTTTATTTTTTGTGTGGATTATTATGGACTTTGAATTACATAATTGAAAAAGTAAATTGATGAAATATGTATGTAATTAAAAATAAAATTGAGTTATTGTCATGGATGAAGTAGGTATGTGTTGGCCTGTTTTCTGACACTGTAAAAGCCTTATTAAGTGAGGTACTAGTGTTATGAAAGGGGTATGTGACCACAACCAAATATGAAATGATAACTTTGAGAAATATATCAACACATAAGAAATATATCAACTCGTACACTTTACTTTTTGTTACATACATCCTTCATCCCTTCAATTATGCAATACTTATGTTTTAAAAATCCATCTATATCACTGACATGGAGTCTTGATTTTCAAATTTGAGGAACATTTGTAGAAGTTAATTGTTAAACTGAAGGACCATGATAGTCTACCAGAAAAAGTTACAGGATCAATATATATTTGTGAGACAAAACTTTTTTGTTTGCTGCATAAACACTTCAGATCGACCTTTATTGTTCTTTCCCTGAACTCTTCAAATGCTAATACTGCCAATACCAATAATACTCTTTAAAAATCAAGTGTTGCATAATACTGCAAATATAATTAATATTTAATCATTTGAACAAAGAGGACTGTTTGCATTTAGTATATTCTTTTCTTTACATAAATTTATCCCATAATACATAAGATTACTATCTTACACTGACAACGTTGGTGGTCGTACTGGCATCTCCATTTTGAACATGCTGGGACTCCTCAGTCCAGCACATGAGGTGCACCTCCAATGGATTCCATCCCTTGTCGATATCTTTGGAAATGAGAATGCCGACGACTTGGCGAAGAGAGGTTCTGCGGAACCATTTCGCTCTGACTCCTCCCTTACATTTCATGAATTTTTCTCCATCAGGAAAATCAAGGACTTAAAGGTGTGGAGGGTCCCCCCCACCCCATGGGTGGTATAGGCGGACAGCCCTAGTGGATTTATTGGCCTCTCTTGTGATAGAGCTGATCAGACGGCATTGTCTAGATTTGCTAGTGGCCACTTGCGAGGATGTTCTTATGAAAACGGCGTTAAGCAGTTTCCGGTATACTCCAAATGTGGAGTGGAGAGTGCGACCCCGGAACACATTCTATCTTGTCTCCGGCTCACCAGGGAATTTTTGTAGATGGATCCTTTGCAGGCCCTCAATTTTTTGAGGGTGTGGGGACTCATGGAAGCTGTCTAGCTGCCACTAGCCAGCGAAGGACTAGTAACAACAACATTTATAACTCTGTGTAGAATTACAACTGTGCGTGCAACTTTTATTTACACAATTTCGTTGTTTGCTTGATATTCAATTAATTAACAAGTATTCTTTGTCAAACAATTTGTGATTAATTCAA
Source organism: Troglohyphantes excavatus (assembly GCA_963932185.1). Taxonomy (NCBI): domain Eukaryota; kingdom Metazoa; phylum Arthropoda; class Arachnida; order Araneae; family Linyphiidae; genus Troglohyphantes; species Troglohyphantes excavatus. The sequence continues at coordinate 50,916,137 of OZ010673.1, forward strand.
AATTGTTATGATTTGAATTTTAAAAGCCATAATTGTTTGCTTGAAGAAATGTGTTGTTTTGGAGTTTGTTGCAATGAGTTGTGGCTTCACAAAATACAAATGTTTTGCTTATATATTGGTATCATCAGCTTTACAATATAAACACTTCCTTTCAAGTCATTTAGTGTAAAAAGAAAAGACTATTATAAGTTTGTTTAAAGACTTGCATTGATTAAAAAGCGATTATAAAACTTTTGTTTCTTTTTTCTTTTTAATAGGTTGCTAATCGTAAAGGTATACATCGGACCCTGTTTGGGGTAACCAAAAAGTTTTTCGGCAATAAACCAGGAGCTCAAAGTCCAACTTCATCTTTAAATTCTGTCGTGTAAGTGGTTATGATGATATTGAGTGTTACTAAATGAAGTACTACAACTTCAAAGTGATTATCAAGATTTAAATATTTTCAGTTAACCTTCCATTCTTTATTAAATAGTAGTTTACAAGAAGTTCGAAATCAGATAAAAAAATATGTTAATATGACATTAGTTTCTTTTAAAATAAATACTTTTATTAAATTTAATTTTTCCAAATTAATTTTAGTTTAGAAAGTGAACTTTCGTAATAACTGTATTCTATTTTATAGTTACAAATTAAAATTAATCTTTAATTTTTAATATATTTGTATAATTAAGGATGCATGTATTCAAAGCACTAATCATATATTCTAATATTATGGGTATTTTTTGCTTGTTGAAGGGACATAGTCATTTTTTTTATATCAAACATAACTACATTTTAAATCAAGAATTACATAACTACATTTAGTGATCAAGAATTTTTTTTAATTCCCTTAAACTCGGGATTACACACTCAATTATTGAAAGATTGTAGCAGATGTGAGGTTTTTAGGTTACTTAGAAGAGTTAGGTTATATTATTAAATAAGGAATGAAAAATCTAATTGTTATTCAAATTGAGAGTTATGAAATTACTGTGTCGCTATCTATATGCTGAGTTTCCTTGTAGAATGCAACCTGAACCTTCTATTTAAAGATATTTTAGCAATAAGAAAAATTATGCAAGTTATTTATACAAATGTAACTATTCATTTCATTATAATTCCATTGTTCTATTTTTTTATATATACGTTTAAAACAGCTCCAAAACTAAAAAAATCTTTCAATGAACTTACTTGAAAAATCCATTTTTGAGCATAAGTAGAACAAAATGTTAATATTTTTGTACAATATTTCTTTTGCATATTTTACAAAAATAAAACATCCACAGCTGAAACAGTATTTGGAATCCATATATTATTGCGCTGAAGTTAGTCATTGAGAAAATAACAACATAACCAATTTAAAAGCCATTTAGCAAGCATGTTAATTAAAAGATTTTCAAATTTTCATTTTAATGTTATTGATATATAAAAAAAAATATTAGAATTTTGGAAAAAGAAAACAAAGATGTGTGTTGCTTTGCTATACCTGCCAACTCATGCGTTATCTATATACTGAGCATATTATAATCATTTTGTAGGATTAACTTATAAAATTATACACATTCCAAAGGATTTACTTTTTACAAAAATGTGGTCTTTTGACCACCATAAAAAGCCACAAGCTCTATAAACAACACAAAAACACTTTAAAAAAATATGTTATTTCATTAAACATTTGTATGCTAAAAACGCTTTTTTAATTATTTTCTGCTAAAATGAAAAGTTTTTTGTAAAGCTTTTGGAGATAGTTGGCAGTAAATAAGAAACTAATTTTTTTAATTAAACGTTTGCAAATAGTTGTTTTAGTACAATTAAAAGTTATTTTTTGCATTAATTATAAACTTTAAACTTTTGAAGTGTTATACAAAACAATGTATGCAAACTTGTTGCGAAAAGATTTTTATTTTTGAGATGTTTAACAAAACTTATTGTTTTATTTCTACAGATATGGTCCTGATGCTCCAGAGCTGCAAGTACGAAAATTGGGCGATCTCGCTTTCATGTTTCAATTGTATGAAGTTGCTTATCAGGCTTATCACAATGCAAAAAGGGATTTTAGTGCTGATCAGGCTTGGCTACATTTCGCAGGTGCTTCTGTAAGTGATTTTTAATTTTATCTAATTTTTTTTTTTTGAACTTATTGCTTTATATTAATACTTAATTACTTTAAAACTTCAATTATGTTTTTTCTACAATTATTCATAAAGTTTGCTATTAGTTTGAAAATTAGCTGCTTTTTATATCTAAGCACTTAAACAAAATACTTTAAACTTATTGCTTTAGTATTATGTAAAGAAGTAACTTGAACAAAGCATTTTATAAAAAGTATTTGTTTTTTAAACACTACACTTTTTGTTGAAATTATTAATGGATCAATGCAGATTGTTACCTTAAAATTCACCACGATAATATTTGCTTTACAAGGCAAACATTGCTGCAAGTATTTGCAACCTGAATTTTGTTTTTCCAAACATTTTTGTGTTTTCAATCCAAAATGTGAGATTTTAAGTTTTTCATTATTTATTTCTTCATTTGCTCAATAATTTTTGCTGAGAATTTATAAAAGTCCACAGAAATGTTTAGTATCACCTTCAAAATCTTAGTTTGATCCCTGATTAACACCAAGATTTAGTGATGCCAATATCTGTTTTAAGATAATACAAGAACATTTTTTATTAAGTTGTTCTTCTCAGTTTATGGCATGCATTGTTAAAGCATGGTTTTATGGATTTAATGTTTCAAATGCTTTTGATTTATTTTTCAATTATTCTGCAATAGTAAAAAGTCATATTCTAAAAGTGATTTCACCTCAGCACTACAAAAAATATGAAACCATATATCACCAAGTGAAACATCTATAATATTATAAGCTAAAACACTGGCTTATAAATACCATACCTATTTCACTTTATAAGTGAATAAGATTCTGATATAGAATTGACGACAAAATGTCTGTAGATTCACTAAACATATTGAAAAATATTTTTGTAATATTAAAAAATTGGTTGTGTAGCCTGAAATAGGTTACACAAAAATTTGTATGGCTTTCGAAAGGCATTTTATATTGCCTTTTTTATTGTCTTGTTTAGGTAAAATGATTTTGCATAGTAATATTTAGTAATTTATTTTATTCATTTGAATTTTCAAAAAGTATCTTTTTTTAATTGTCTTTTTTATTGCTTAAATTTTAAACTATTTTGTCTTTCATTATTCACAGGAAATGGCTGCATTATCTGTCTTTATGCAAAATAGCAATGCTCATGAGTATCCAATGCGTTACATTGACAGTGCAATCACAACTTATCTACACACTTGCAAGTATGTTCAATATTTTTCAAATTTGTTAAAATATGTTTGAGTTTACTTGGTCAATAAAGATATTGTATATTTATATTAATGTAATAACTTGATGCAAAAATAATTAAATTGTTTTTGAAACATAAATGCTAATCTGTTATAAAGAGTATTTGAAATATTTAGGGGACAGAGCATATCAATGGTTATTTCTGACTATAAGTTCTAATATTACAACTTTGCTTTGCTATTTGTGCAGTACAAGAATTAGCCGATTAAATTGTTTAATCTGAAAATTATATGTTAACATTAAATGGTATTTTAAAACTTGTATTTCATTACTTTATAAATGAAAATATTTCAAATATGATGTTATTTAATAAAAACGGTCTCTTCTATAAAACTAATATTAGTGTAGTATAATTAAAGTATTTTATGTAATTTTTTTATAATTATATATTTGATTTCAGATCTTTGTTAAACAATTTTTAACATACTTCTCATATTCTGCATGTTGATATTTGCAGGCTTCCAGAACTGGCCACTCGAGCTACATTTTTAAGTACTGAATGCCTGAAAGCCAAAGGCATGTATAGTGAAGCATCAGCACAGTTTGTACGATTGCCAAGTGAAGCAGACTTACCCAGTGCACTTTGCTTAGAACAGGCGGCCTATTGCTACATAAATTGCAAGCCACCTAAAATCCGAAAATACGCTTTTCATATCATTCTTGCTGGCCATCGGTTTAACAAGGCCGGTCAGAGGAAACACGCACTGCGATCTTACAAGCAAGCTGAACAGGTATTAGTACGGTTATTATGAGCTTCATTAATTTATTAGGGTTCCGTACCCTGTGTGGTTTATTAAGATAAAAAGGGAAGTAAATATTTAAAATACAGTTGGCGCAATGACCCCTGCTTTATAACGACTACCCTTAATTTTTCAGAACACAATTTTTTCCCCCTTTCCAACAAAAATGGTCTGGACAAAATATCTGCCAGAGACCTGAAAAAATATTTTTTTAAATATATTTGTCCACAAAAATTGATCCCTATAATCCTAAAAAGCATTTAGGTCTCAGGAAGCACACTATGCTACAATAGGCGAAATAAACTGTAATATAATGTTTGAGAACAAAATTACTATTTCTTGTTGAGAATTAAATTAATTATTAACTTATTCAGAAAGATTCATTCGATTTTAAAAGTGCATATTTTCAAAATTAAACACAACACAAAATTATACAAAATACATGTATAAAATGTCCAAGTTTTGTTGTTTGATATGACTTTGAATTGTCCCTTGTATAATCTCAATTTAATATGCCAATTTTGCTTAACTGGTTTTTATGTGTCTGTTACTGCTTCTAAATTAGGAGAAATGTTTTGTTTAAGATAGAATAGACTTTTATACAAAGGTGGCATAAATGGATTTTTCAACAAAGTGAGACACCGTTTCACCCTCACCACAGAGGTTCTTTATTTCTCTAACACAGAAGCTACCTTGCGGTTTGATTGGTCTTGGTGGACCAAATGACTCAGTGTTACACATCTGGCCTCTTAGGTCTCCTAATATGAGCTCCATGTGACTTTTTTTTGCTCGCTCCACTTTTGATCAAAACTATATGCAAATTTAAAGCATTTCTGCCTTTTAAAGTTATGCATAACGTTTTTTGCTGGGGATTTGCCTATTACATTGACATTTTACTCATGATTTCAGGAAGTGGTAAACAAGCATGATAAAATAAGTTATATATTTTCCTTAACGTTCTTGTATTACTTATCATTCTGCATTGTTAATTTTTGCAAATATATTAGTTTAAAATCGGATGATTATTTCTGAATAGTAACGCTGTATTTTTCAGCCAACATGATTAACATGACATCCAGTTAAATTTCAAAGGTATAAGAGAGTTTAATTGAACTTTTTTCTTGACATTTTATTTTGATCTTTTAGGTGTACCATTCACTAGGCTGGAACTTTGCAAATAATCATAACAATTTCATAATTGGACGTATTTCATTACAACTGGATCAGCTTCAAAGTGCACGTTCTGCATTTGAGCCTTTGCTAGTCTCCAAGTGCCAATTACCTGCAGCTGAGCAAGCTAACTACCTCAAGGAATATTTGAATATTTTAAAGGTTTGTTTTGTTTACTAATATATTAAAATATTTACTGTTAGGCCCGTTTTACATGAATGAGTAAAACAAGCATGAGCTTCTCAGTGATTCAAGATGTTGTACCATGTGAATTCTTGAATCATCGAGAAAATCACATGCATTTTACTTGTTCGTGTAGAATTTGCCTTATACACTTCAACAGCAATTGTAATTTAGCTAAGCTACTGATATTTTTTATTACATCTATCTCGTTTTCTAAAAATGCCAAGTTCTAAAGATATGTGTATTAAATGAATTCTTTTATTAGTTAGTTGCAGAGTTAAAAAATATATGAAAATCCTCAGACAACAATTTTCATTCCTTTTAAAAATTAGTTATTGAAGTTCTTTGTATTATTATTGTCTGAATTAAATAAAAACATTTACCCATACAAAATAATTTAATTCACTTAACTATACTATACAGTTCTTTGTTATCTTATCTTGTAATGTCATCTGGAGACTGCGTTCGTTGTTTTTATTATTAAATTATCATTGATTAAAAAGTAAGGCCTTTTTTGTCATTAATTGTTGTCGGGGACAAATAGATATTAATATTATATATATATTGCTGTTGGTTTCAATGTACCCTTTATATTTAAAGAAATTTTCAATATGGTCCATGCAGTTTATTAGAACAGATAAAAATGTATTGCCTATAACACTAAGAATGCACTCATAATTTCGGTTAGTATTCGGTTTACTGCCTATTCTGCCCTATTCACTATATGGAAATATCAAATATTGAATATCTGTAGTTAGTGTTCTGCGTTCATATTTATTTTATTAGAACTTTGCTGCGAAACAGGCATGACTACATGGCTCCTTGAATCAGGCAATTTAATGTAGAATAAATCTTAAGTGTTAAGTATTAAATCTTAACTTTCGGAATATATGTTTCCTAAGCTGTACGTTTACACTACTTACTGAAATAAAGATGGGGGCCAAAATTTAGAACTTCTGTGATTTTTTTGTGCAAGTTGAGGGGCTTTTAGATTAGCATCGATTTGGGATACACAATAATTAGCATCTGCTCCCATTTATTCTTATACAAATAAATTATCATTTATGAAAGTGTAGGAACCAGGAATTGAAATTTAGTTAATTATTATTTATAGTTTTTATTAAGCAAGTTTAAAATTAATTTTGTGTAATACTTTAAGGATTTTTGCAACGTTTAAAATTTTTTAAGCTGAACATGACCATAAATTTTTCAAGAAAGCTTTTAATTCATTTATTGTTTAATTTATGTGTTACACAACATAATATGCATTGAATTTATTGTTGAATTATTATAGAGATTGCTGAGTCAGAAATCAGAAACAGATCTTCCATTTCTACCTGTTCCTCTTATTCAGTCTGAAGCCACAAAAGTTCTCTTAGCAGAAGATATGTCAAATAATCAAGGTTAGCATATATTTCTGAACTGTAAAAATATTTTTAAATGTAAAATTAATGGATATTTTAATTATACTCATGGGTTTTCCCTCTTTTTATATAAGTTTAAAATTGTTCTATAAATTAAATAATTTTGTATGTAACTAAATATCATCAAATTTTCAATTTATAATCTTTGTATTGCAACACCTGTTTTTAGGAAAGCCATGCAGTTTAATATAAAAATTTAACAATTCCTATTGTGTTATCCATTCTAAATTTTTATACACAATTTTTTTTAATGAAATTGTGAAGAATTTTAATTTTAGTTGTTAAGAACAATTTTTTTTTCTATTAGAGCTGAAAAAGGAAAAGAGGTTAAAAAAAATCTACAACAAAGCTGAATGGAGTACTTTAATTGTTTCAGCGAGGCCCAAGTAAACAAGCAAAATGTTCCAGTGCGGTTTTTGTTTGCAAAAGAGATTTATTAAAATATAAACTCAAAATTTTATCTTTATAAATTTGTGAATACGAGTATTTTAATAATAAATTATTAAAAAAAATTTAAACTAAGAGGATCAGTCATTGAGACAATGCTTCTTACCTTGAGTGCATCTTCATACAATGTAGCCTATATTTTAAGTTGATTTCTTAAACTACTTGTGAAAACCCCATCATTATACTTTTATTGGTTCATTTGATTAATATACAGACATGATATTGAATACATTTTTATATTATGTATATATAAATCTGTTTTATTAATTAGTGTTGTCAGTTTTTAGTACATTATTGTTTGTCTAAACTTTCAAATATAAGTTTCTTATATAAATGGGTAGAAAAGAGCATTCAAATTGTTAATGCCCTTACAGTTGTAAAATAAATGAATTACACATCGTGTCACAAAATTATTGCTTTTAAATGCTTTCACGCAATACTGATCTAAAACTATAATCCAGTCAAATTAGAACAAAATTCGAGGTTTGTCGGAAAAATAGTCTAGTTTTGAAATTTGACATATATGTTTATTCAAGTGTACTACTAAATATACTATAAAAGTTCCCTCTTACCTGTTGAGCTTGAGCTGCCACATTGGAAAAATGGCACCCAATAGGGGTTTTATGTAAAATAGCTAATTTATACACCTTTTAGATCAAAACTTTAAATTAGAAAAATAATGATGAATATTTTATTTCAGATGGGTCCCTCTTTGTTAGAGGCAGGGGCTTTGATCGAGGAGATATCAATAACAACGTCTGGAACAAACTAGAAGAGATTGTCGTCACTCGCGTCTCAAACAATCCTGTGATTTACAATCAACTGCAATGTTTCACTAACAAAACAAACAACTCTATAATGCCAAATGCTATTGTCAATGGTAAATATATGTGCCACTTTTTTATCGTTATATCAAACTTGTATTTCACATTTTAGATCCAGTAAACCATTATATGCATTTCAGAAATAATTAGTCTGGAGGTAGTTCTGAAGAATCCTCTTTCTGTGTACCTTACTATTGATGATGTGTACCTATTGTGGACTTTCACACCTGAAGCTGAAGGTAAATACAGTGGAGATGCGGCTATTGTTAAAAATGAGCCGGGATTCAGCTCTGTAAGTATTTTTTAAATAGAAACTTATATCCCATAAAGTAAAATATTGTTGGATAATTTAATTTTCAATTAAGTATTATTTTTTCAAATTGATTTTATTAATAATACGTAAAATATTTATGTATAGTTTGAAGACTGTATGTTTATAAATGTCTTAACTTTTCAAAACTAATCTTTAAATATTATGCATTTTAAGTAAGATCAAGATATATATTGTCATTAAACAATGTATATTTTTTTCTATTTGAAACCCTAACTGTTATTCATAGTCTACCAACAGCCTAAAAGGAGACCCATTTGTCTACTAAGTCACTGTTAACTTAGAATTGTTTTTAAAAAAACAGGATAAAATTTGTGTAATTAAATTTTTTGCAATTTAGCAATTTAATCTTTTCTAGGATTCAAACTTGGCTCTTTCTTAAAAAAAATTATTAGCAATTGTAAAGTATAGGTAATAAATTTAAGAAATATTTTCTAAAACTGAGGATTTAAAAAAAAAAGTACAAATTTTAATTAGGTTTAAAGACGGTCGCCTCTTCAAGCAGTGATTAAAACATTAAAATTGAAATGCAAAATATTCTGAAGAACAGGGCACTGAATAAATACAAAAACAGAAAACATCTGTATAAACTAAATATAATGTTTATTCAGACGTGATATTTTATGTTATTTAAAATTTAGTAGTTTTAGGGTTACCATAATATAAAAAAAATAATGATGTATTGTGTCCTTTTTAGCTTTTGCATCACTAAACCCAAAACAACCACAGAGCATGTTTTCATATAAAAAAAATCATTCATGGTGAAATGTTTTTATCATCAATGTATAATTGTTTAAAAGGAAGGGCTTGCACCAATTTAAAAAAATAAATAAAAAAAAAGTATATTTATTTTATATGTCATACACACAAGATCCAAGTGTGCACATTTATTGAAGACTGCGTGGGATGGGACTTTGTGTTGGCATCCTATTTTCAAAAGTCATCTTAATGACAAATACTAAACTACGTATTTTGGAAATAAAAAATTAGATGTGCATAAAGCCATGTGAATTATATAGGATCGATTATATAAAAAAATGTGCTTCCATTGCATGTTTATCTATGACAAATTATGGTATTCCTGTTATTTACTAATATATTGTAATTGTTTGTTTAATAGCCTGAATTGATAAATGATTGTATTCAAACAAGTATTCTACCACGAATCACTATTGAACCTCATCACGAAAAACAGGTATAATTCCTTCTATAAATATCTTTCACGTTTTCTAAGTAATTTAGAAAGATCATTATGTTTTAGTGTAAAGAGTTAATTTAATATAAAACATTTGATCAATTTATGTAGATATAACTATACTAATAGTGTGAGTATAAGTTAAGCATGAAATTTTAACTATGTATTTTATACCTTTTCATTTTAAACTTAAGGTTTTAACATGTCTTTGGTTACTGTTGAGTATTTATGGGTAATAGCTAAACTTTTGTAGGAGCTAAGTTTTAAGAGAGTAGAGTTTTTTTCAAAGTATACTTACATATTTATAGGACAATCGGGCCTATTTTTTTAAAATCTTAAATTTGTTTTCGTAGTAACTTATAATTATATTTCTAATTAGTTAATAAATGTTTTTTTCTTATGTATTCATTTATAAATCTCAATTTAAAAATTAAATGTTTAATCCTAATTTCAGATATAAAAATTAAACAACTTAATTTTTATTTGAAAAATATATTTTATATTTCTAAAAAATAAGTTAGATTCTTAATTGTGCTGAAAATTTTATCAAGTTTGAATTTAATATTAAGTTATTTAAAATTAAATGAATTTTTATTTGCTATTGGACGTTTATAAAATTTCCATTTTTAGATTCATCTACTTATCACCCCTAAAAGGGTTGGAGAATTGGTTGTCACAGGCATAGCTTACAATCTTTTAGCTCAGAAGTCACAGGATCCAGATCCCCCAAACTCTGATAAGCCCCAGGAATCACCAACTGTGTCATCTTTACAAGGAAAGCAAGGATTCAATATGCGAGGACCAAGGCTCAATAAATCTGCAACACAACGTTCTTCCAAAGTCTATGCCGATGACAACCGATTAAAAATTAATGTCCTAAGCTCAATGGCAAAACTTCAGGTAATCTAGCTTTTGTTAGAAGGGTACATAATATTTATTTGTTTGTGTACCTTAATTATCCATAAAGAAGTTTCTGTTATACTTGAATAGAACTTACAAAGTTTGATTCTGTTAAATTGGGTATTAAGTGAATCGAATATGGATTTTTGTAGGTTATGAATTTTTGTAAAATGTAAATTCATTTGGCTTAGTATGTTACTTTTGAAACATGCAATGATTAGAATCAAATAAAAAAAGCATTTTAAGAAAATTGCAAGTACATATATTGTGAACAAATAACACATTTATTGGAATAAAAGTAATTTCATCATGTATATTTTAGTTTTCATTTAAGTTGATTTTTTTTATATTTTTATATATTTTTTTATATAAGAAAAATTGAAAACATTTATATATTTGAATTTTCCGTTAATGGTTGTAGGCTCGAGTTTGTAAGACAGGCGATGATAAAATATCGGTATACATTAAATCCCAAAATATTTTTATTATATTTTTTTTCCCATTCAGTAAGGTTTTTGGTTATTGAAATAAAAAAAAAATTAAACAACTTTGAGAGTTGCTAAAGTTATCACCATCTCAATTTTACAAGAATTGCCAGTAATACCATAAGGGATTTTTTTTATATTCTTAGTTCCAAAATTTTGTTGATTGGGATGATAAAAATTAATTTTATTACTGAAAATTGCATTGCTTGAAATTGCATTCCTGAAAATAACTCATTGATTCATACAATCAATTCTCCGTAGGTGAAGTTCCACACATTCCCCTACAGTCTCTTCTGTGGCGAGGTCCAGAAATGCACCGCAGAACTGACCAACATCGGCCGGCATCGCCTTAACCGAATTATCATGGCTTCTCCTACACCCGGGCTGTTTGCTATCGGCAACTCCGGCGAAGTGAGCGATTCTGATACCATTCTGAAAGAGATATCCTCTTCAAGGCAACCCTCCCCCGTCATGGCAAAGTGGGACTCTGATTGGATGGTGGAGGTTCTGATGTCGGACGGGGAACGGTGCGTTTTGGAACCTGGGGCTTCAATTCAGATTCCCGTGTGGTTCAAGGGACCTGAGATTGCGGGAGATCATGATTTGGATATTTTGTTTTACTACGAAAGTGAACCTGCTCATCCTAAGCTTAGGTAGTTATTTGCAAATATTTGTTCTCTTTAACTTTTACAAAAGAGTAAAGTATTGTTTATTTATGTTCCGGGTGCGTCATTTTAATATAAGTGCTCATATTGGAAATATATTTCATTTAAGAAATTTCAAAATCTAATTACTTTAAATCAGTATATTATACTAGTAAAATTGCATATTTTCATTGAAAGGTCAATTACATTTGGTTCTTGGCAATAACATTTTCAATTAAAAAATAAGTTAAGAGTTTTTTCAAAAATGTTAAAGAGTTTATCAATAACTGTTCAATTTTCATTCAGCTGCACTTCCTGATAGCTTAATTCTTTCTGTAGGTGTAGGAAATATTAGTGATGTAAACAGTTATTATTTTTATTTTGACAAATATATTTTATGCAAATTTATTGCTAGACTTATCTTAATTCTGGAAGTTTAAATGAAGATATTTGCTATGATAAATGTAAATAATTCAATATTTAAAAAAAGATTTTCTTTTAAAGTAAAAAATAATTTTTATTATTTCTATAGACCTTAATATTTTTATATAGGTAATAAAGTATATTGTCTATATTAATCAACTAATTTTATTAACTATCACTTAGAGAAAATAATTAAGTGCTATTTTTTATAATGCTTAATTTCCATTGTAATTTATTTCTTGAAGGCTTTTATGTAACACATTGAAATATGTGTGTGATTTTGCATTCCTTGTAGTTTTGCTCCCTCCACACTAATGTTCCCTATTTTTTTTAAATATTAATTTAAAAGAACCAAATATGTTTTTGTTGGATATCATTTTTATCAGTCATAACTTTGTAATTTCTTAATAAAACAATTTTCAAGATATTTAATATTTTTTTTAAATCCCTATTTGTTACAGGTATAGACTTCTTCAACTTTCCAGTGTTCTCATTACACATCCAGCCATATCTGTTCATTCTCATGCCATGAGAAGTTTCTGTCCCGAAGAAAAACTGTCCAATTTTCATCCAGCTGCAATTCCTAATAGCTTAATTCTTTCTGTAGATGTAGGAAATATTAGTGAGGTAAAAAGTTATTATTATTTTTTTGACAAATATATTTAATGCAAATTTATTGTTTTAAATTTATAAATATTCTTTGTTTTATGAAATCAAATGGACATTAATTTATAAGGCAAATTAGTGTGCAGATGATAATGGGTGTGCTATTGTAATTTTTTTTAATTTTATTGTACATTCATATCCTCTATTAGGTGCTTAAATTGGGGGGGGGGGGGGAACATTTTCGTAATAAGTATAAATTTTAAATATTAAAATAAGAAATTTATTGCTTTTGCCGAAAAAAAGTCAATGAGAATTTAATTTAAAGACCACAATTAGGGATTTAAAAATACAAATTTCATTAATATTTGGATAAAAATCTTGTATTGTCTATTTAGCAGCACTATTTTAATATAAATTATAAAAATATACAGATTGGTGCTATGGCAATGATCTAATTGTCTTTTTATGTGCTATGTTAATTTATATAAGATTATTTACAAAATATGTAACCCATTTCTTATAATGCTGGTATTTATTTTCTTCATAAAATCAGGAATTGGATCAAGTTAGTCTTGTTCAAATTTCTTGTATTAGCAAAGACTGGTGCTTTTTGCCATCTGAAGATAATTCCCGTAAAGGTAACCTTTTATTATATGAACTTATGTAAAATAATTTTTATTAACTTTCCAAAAGCTTTGCTAGTTTCTTTTTAAGTTGAAAAATTCATTTTCTTAAAATGTTATTTACATATTTAGGTTTGTCTGTGATACATTCGGATGAAAGTCTTATGTTAACTCTGAAAGCTATTGGATTTGATCCTAAAATTACAGGTATTAACATATGATTAATGTTTTCTTTAATTGCATTTATATATATATTCCATTTTATTAGTAGCTACATGTTAAAATTATGAAAAAGACTAGCGAATAGTTTTTGCTTACCATATTATATATGGATACTTTTCTACTTATACTAATTTTAATTCGTAATATTTTGTGTTGTGGTTATATCTTTTTTTGCAAACTGAAGTATAAAAGATTATCTAAAGTTTTATATAATACTGATAACTTTTCCTTTTGTGACACATACTATATTTAACAGTTTTAAAACTCAATTTAAGTTTGTGCATTTGATTTCTTTTTAATTTTCGAAGAAAAAATTTGCATGTTATAGAATAGAGAATCTTTTCGGTTCACAAAAAAAAAAAAAGGAAATAAAGTCAGTAAGTAAAAAAGTCTCATAGAGAAAGAATAACACGAGAAAAGAAAATTTTTGTTTAGTCTTTCATCTCCTCTTAGGTTAGTAATATCTATTACAATACACAAACAAGGTTTTTAGTTTTTATTTAATATGCTTTGTTGATAGTTTTATAAAGAGTAATTTAAGAGCCATAATGTTAATATTTGGGAACTAGAATGAATACATATTTATTTAAGGAAGCTTGGTACAAACCCTGTAAACTGAGGTCCTTTAAACTCAATGCATTAATACAAGATTTGGTTTTTGCCGAAAAAGTGAAATATATAGATTTGCTAAGGAAAAAAATACATGAAACGTTTTCTCTTGTGTTAATTAACGAATCACGTTTTTAGTTGATAAATAGTTATTAATACTTTAGTCTTATTTAATTTGAAGAAGGTTCTAAATATTCAATGTGTGACTCCCTGTATTATTTTTGGAATGGATACTAGTATAACATTACTTTGATGCGCACATTATTTTAACTTGTACATTATTTTTATGTATGTATTTATAATAAATAATTATGTATGTATTTATAATAAATCTATGTATTTATAATAAATCTGCAATAACCATATACTGGTTTATGTAATTCAAAATAGTTTTTAAGGTTATGTGTGTGTAATACATATTTTGGCCTGTGAAACTTCTCGATTTCAATTCTTCATTTGATCTTGATAATTTGAAATCTTTGTTGAGATATTTCTATTGAATTTACGACCAAGTTATGTTCTATCCAGTTTATTAAAATGCAATACTAGTATTATGTAATGATAAAAAGTTGATTAAACTATTCATATATTACAAATTACCTTGTTTCTTTTGGATAGTGTCTAGTCAAGAAATAAAGGTATTTTCCTACATTCCAATGGGGCGAATGGAAGTAAGTAAATAAATATTTCTCAAACAACTCAAAATATTTCTATATAAGTATTTCTCAAACAAAAGTATTTTATACATATTGTTTATCATTAATCTTAAGTATTTTGTGATAATGTACATAATTAGCTTTTCAATATTTTTTTTTAGTTATAAATCTTTCATTCTGCACTTTTGTTTAAATAGTAACAATAATTTAGACTTTATTTTGGATAGGACAATTTAAATTGTTTAATTTCCCACTTAGTGATAGGGGAGATAAATTATTTTATTTCTTTCGGTGTCACATTTCCTAGAAGTTTTATGCTGACGATCATCCACCAACATATTTCATGTAAATGAAAGTTAAGTGGCTACCCAAGTACAACGTTTCTCAAAGTCAATGTTACTTCGCACCTTCTGGCAAGTTTATAAATTTGTTTACGTTGCGACACACTGTTTTTAGACAAAACTGTTTGTCAGCATTTTTTGTAGTTTTTTTCTATGCAGTTTTTTGTGACTTAATATTGAATAAGAAAAGATTGTGAGTTCTTATGCGTTTTAGTGTGTTAATACAACACTGTTACTGAATATTTATTGTACACTACTTACACCATGTACATTGTATTTCTACAAAAGATCGATATTAGTACAAAGACATCAAAAACACCTTTCCACTAATGTATCCTATTCAATAACACTCAACCAACAGGTTGCTTTCTGAAGGAGAATAAACATTTCAAGTAATAACTTTATAAAAAAATTGTTATAAAATAACGTTAATTAATTTTTTTTTATATAAAACCGCTTTAATCTTGTCACATTACAGCGTAAATTTAAGCTCCATATATTTAAATACTTTAGAAATTACTAATGAAAATTAATGGACTTCTAGAATGTATATAATATAAACTTTTTTATGTGTTTTAGGTGGACAATAGTTCAACTCCTTGTATAGATTTTGGACAGAAATCGGTTCTCGATCTTAATTCAATTATGTCTGCCGACCAAGATGCCAGGACTTCACCCTCTGTGAAAGAGTGTGATAAACTTCGGATTCAGCAAGATATGGTTCTTCTTTTGGTGGTGATTTGGAAGGTAAATATCTTGTATTAAGAATTTAATTAAAGTAGTTACATGAAGAAATATTATTTTTTTTAAAAAAAGTATATTTTTATATTTAGAGCAGCGGTTGTCTTTTCAAAGCAGGTGCACCAGTGCACCTAAATTTTAAACTTAAGTGCACTGAATATAATGTGGGTACACAAAAAATTGATGGTGCAAAAAGTAAAATTGACAAGTTATTTTGATGCATATTATTTTGACAAATGCATTTAATGTCACTCATTCAAATTGATTTTAAAAATACTTTTGTTATTCAATCAAATCAAATAATTAAATATAAAAATCAATTATTGAAAAGCAATGTATCAATCAATGTAGAGCCAAAAAAAGTAAAAATTTTCAGAAATATTCTTGACAAGATTATTTCAACAGCTGTTTTCACTAATTACATATTATAATAAATGAAATTACCATACTTTAAATTTCAAGTAAATATAAAATTAGTTTAAAATTAACCATTAATCAAGCTTTTAAAACAAACAATTTAAATGGATTTTTTTTTAATTTAGGTGCACTGCAAAAAAATTAGATACATTTTGCACCAGCTAATTTCAAACCCTGGTTTAGAGTACAAATGTTTGTAACATTGGAATTTTTGCTACGAAGTTGCCACACACTTGAAAAACAAGGATGTTAAAATTCCAGAAAAATTTAATTTTCTGCAGAAGAAAGGGATTTTTTTTAAAAATATTAAGTGTATGTGGCCCCTTCATATCAATAAACAAAAAGGCTTTTTAAAATTTTATATTTTTTTAATGTTATGTCTTTATAATTTAATAAAAGTTAATATTAAATTACTAGAATAACAATTTTTTTTTCTTTGTATGAAATATTGTGAAGCAATATGTAGCTATTTTTTCAAAACTCTATTTATGGATTGTAATACCGTGTGAAGTTTTTTTTTTTTTTTAAATTACGATATTTCTGTCAGACCATTTTAAATGAGTGTTAGGGATTGAATTTTTTGTATATTTTTCTTTTGCAGGCTAAAGTCCATCGAAATGGTGCAGATCATATCATTATAGGATTACATCACGCTCCTATTTATGCTCTAGAACCTTCTACAGTTGAATCAAAGACACCATCTGTTGAAGTAATTATATTTCTATATTTATTAGTAATTTTTTTCTAAATTATATTGTCAATTAGAAAGTAGGCATTTTTATGTCTAATAAATAAAAAATAATATAGTACTAAATTTTTAAAATAGCTGATTAAATGCAGTTAACATTAAAAAAATTTCTACAAAGTTGCCACATACTTGAAAAACAAACAACAAACGGTTATATTTAATGTTTTTGCCTGATATATTAATCACTAGTTATATTTATCAATTTTGTATTCATACTATTATACACAAAAAAGTTTATAAAACTTCTGTTAATTTAAGATCACTTAGATTTTTATTTTACTGTGGCTGCAATAAGAGTTCTATATTTTTTGATTGAGAAAAATATTTTTATATTTTACAGAATGAAGACATTAATGTAGAAACAGAGGAAATTGATTTAGAGCAGCTACTCAGTAATGTGCCTTCCGATTTATCTATCACAACAATGCTGAAATGTTCATTGATACACGAATTTCATGTTGAGCATAATTTTAAAGTCAAAAGGTGAGAAGTTTTTATTTTATATAATACAGATAATGTCTCTTAAATTTTTTTTTTTTAAATTTCCATGTGCATTTATAATAATTTTTACAGTATAGTTTGCATAGATGCTACAAATGTAATTGTTTATTTCTGTACCTTGCTGGTAAACGACACTATGGTCATTTTTACCATCTCACTGGAGAGCTTATCAAAATTTTATGTCCCTATACAAAACTTATTGGTTTCTACGGAAATAGAGTTCTTTAAAAAATATCTGTTGGTAATCCATACAGAAGTTACTGTTTTATACCTTTGTAAAGTGTGCGAAAAACACATATCACAATTTTAACCTGGAAATTGAAAATATAGATATAGTGTCTTTTTTCAAGGTACAGATTCAAAAAAATATTACCATTTTTAGCACATTACAAAATTGGCACTTTTTATTTTGCTTATGCAAGCTGTAATTCCTTTAGGAATCTTCTAGGAAGTTTGCCCCTTTTAAAAAAAAAAACACTTCACATTGTTTCAGAATGTACTTCAAGTGAATTTGTTATATTTAATAATTTATTATCTTTTTTTCTCCAAAATTCTTTTTAGAGTTTTTACGGTTCCTATTGAATTTATGGTTCGTAGTACTTGTGATACAGAATTAAGTATTGTTGTTGACAATTCGTCTCATCCTGAAAGGTTTGTATAATTTATTTCTACTTGAAATGGAAAAGTTGAAATGCTATTTTTCGGTTATGGAACATTGCTGTTAACAAATAAGTATTTATATATTTCTGAAAAATTGAGGGGAAAAATTTATATTATTAGTAAAGAAATGTTAGTTAAATTTAACAAAACTATCATGACAAACACGATTTTTGACGTGATTCAGCTGACTCTGAAGATAGATTGTCATTACCTGAATATAGTTAGCATAATAATAAGTTAAATTAAAGGGAGGAAAAGCGACAATTTCGTTCATTTTCACGGGGGGGGGGGGGGGGGGGGAATAATTTATTAATTTTAGTTTAATTTGGTGTAGCACGATATCTTGTTTATGACTACTAAGTTTGATTACAATACTATACTTGTACTATATTATACTATACTTGTATGTATGTTATACTTGTATTATATTATATTATACTTACTTTACTTGCTACTTATTTGACTACTAAATTCGATAAAATTGCTGATTTGGATCTTCTATGATTTAAAAAGTACCTGATTCGTATAAAAATTTAACACAATGTTGCTTATATAGAATACTTTTATGGCTGCATTTGGATTAAGCTGAATATGTTGAACTAGGATTGATTAAAAGACTAGCTGTTTAGTTTGCCAAATAGAAGAAAATATAAAAGGAGGTTGCTTTCAAATTTAGTGCAAGTACTTCACTTTACATGTCTTTAGTGAATGATAATTATTTTAGTACCTGAGGGTTTTTAAAAAAATAAAATTTATTTCATAATTTTTTTTTTTATCAATACGAAATGCTATGTTTTTTTTATCTTCAGCTAATTATGGTTTAAAAATTCCTTGCAGTATGGGTGCTTATGGTTCCGAAGAAAACTACAGCCAAGTAATTCCAAGGTTCACGTGGGTGTGCGGGAGTAAAAGGGAATTGCTGCTGAAACCCCATGGCACGATGCAGCTTAAACTGCGGGCCATGTTTTGCGAGCCAGGGACTTACAATCTGGGTAACTTGAATGTTCTAGTGAGTTCTGGCAAGGAAAGCTTGTCCGCCTATCCCTTGCCACCACATTTAATAATAATCAGCTCAAACAATAGGACATAACAATCTATAGGAATTAAGAGTTTGCAAATTAGGATATTGTACTATGAAATTGAAGAACATTTTAAGAAATGCCTTTATGTGTATATGTAAAGATATTAATAGATTGTTATAGTTTTAATCACCATCATTCACACATTTCATTGCTATGTAATTTCAAGGAGAACTTCGAACCTTGAAAAAGTTGTATATTTTGATGGATAGTCAATAAATTATTTATGAATTTGTTGTATTTGAATGTAAAGTGAAATAATTCTTTTTTTAAAGCTTGAGTTTTATTGTGAAAAGTCGAGATGAACTTTAGGGTCCTTTGCATGGACAGCTTGAAGTCAAGCCGACTGCAAAAGTTTTTCGTTTGCAGTCGATCAATACGTTGGCATAATGCAGTTATCTCAGTGACGGTAACCCTTCATTTTTATTACATGAGCTTTATTTAAATTACACAGCTATTGAGTTGAGCTATTGCCTGAATTGGCTGATAGGCAAACATTATGATAATAAACTTATCATTTTTATTTTACAAAAGATTTTGAGATAATTGAAACATTTTGTAAAAACTTAAATGTTATATTCTATCTATTTTTATACTGGAAGCTCAGTAAGGTTTTTTTTTGGCCACTCTTGAACTTTATTTCAATGCTGAGCTGCAACTTCTTATTTCCCAAGAATAAAGCTGTCCCATATTTTTTCTTCCTCGATTTTACTCTTGGTAGTTGAGGTTCTCTGCATTCTTAATATTTAACTTCTAGATCAAAAGTCTTAAGAATACTTTTAAAGTTCAGGTATGTAAGTTTTTGAAGATTTTTTCTTTTACTTTCACTGAAGTAGTCTATATTTTGTTATCATATTGATTGCAGTGAAGATTTTATTGTGTTTTTACATAAACTAAAATAAAGTCGAAGGAAAAATTTTATGCGAAAAGGCTCTCTTGCGTCCCAAATGCAGTCAAATATTATGAACAATGAGTTTTTGATTTAAAAGCACATTTTATTGTTGGTATTTTTAAGTGTGTAAAAATATAGAGTAATTTTTTTAGCTGAATATTTTTTTTTCAAGAAAATATTTTTGTTTTGTTTATAACTTGATACAATTTTAAAATTACGTAGTCTTCTGCTTTAAGGAAGAAGTATTAAAATAAATACAATAGGCTTAAAAATGGCGCATTTTTCAAACTAAATTTTAAAATACACATTGCTTTATATTTTAAAGACATAATATTGACTTTTTTTAAAAATAAAATGTGATAAATATTTGGTGCAGAAAATTAAGTAAATTTTTTTTTTAAATTGTGATTTGATTTAAACTTTTATTTACTCTTAATTAAAGTTTAAATTAATTAAAACATATATTTGAAAAAAAAATTCAAACAATTACATTCCTAAATGAAAAAATAAATTATGTACTGTAGTTTCTAGTAATAGACAAGTAATTAAAATTAATTTGAATAAATATTATATTAAGATATAAAGTTTAGAAACCATATTTAATAGATCTTAACTATTATATTCATTAAAATATTCTGAAAGTTGTATTTAGTATATTTATAACTTATCAAGTTTTTTCTTCTTTTTATGAATATCTTAAGATGCTTTTGCTTTTAATTAATTTATTTGAATATAAAATTGAGTTATTCTTAAATAAACTTGTTAAAATTTAGTTTAAATTTAATTTTGGCATGCGACTTTTAAGAGCAGATTCATACAGTTTTGCTTTAGCCATTTGATGTCAGTATCGACAATTGGAATATTTTTAATATATGTGGATATGTTTGTTTCGCTGTGTTGTAAAATAGTAATAACACTGTATTTTGTATTACTATATTTATATATTAATAAAATCTGTTAAAGGTCACACGCTTCTTGTATAAATTGCTTTAAACGTAGTTGAACAAGCTGCTGAATTTGAACACAGTCTTAAGATCCGTGTTTATAATTTTTTTTTAAGATTTGATTTGTGAAAAATATTATTATATAGGCCTAAAAATCAATCTCATACAGGGAATAATAAGTTCATTAAGATTTTATGAAAAGATTAAAGAGACTAATTTACTAAATAAAAACTTTATTCAGCTCTAAAAATGGTTAAAAACAAGACTTGTATCATAAAGCTGTATTTTTTACAATCATGTAAAAAAAAAAAACTTGTGTACAATATTAAATATCTACCAGCTTTTCAATATATTTTTTATACAGCATGCAAATGTTTTCTGTAAAAACATCAAACAGTTGGAGAAACTAGAAGAAGTAGGATTATGAATATTATATAGTGCAGCTCTGGTAAGAAAGTGGCAATTTAGCAATTTTAGAACTAGCCAGAGCTTCACTATATTAGTTATGTATATCTAACACTGGAAGACCAAGAAAAAGTGTTTATCTCATTACTAAGTTTCTATGTGTAAAACAATTTGAAATTAAGTTTTAAAAGGGTCCAGGGAAAAAAAATTGACTGTCCCAAAGTACAACTTAAATATTTCCCCCCTTTGATATTTCGTTTTATATTCATAAATTAAGCAAAGCTTCGTAATTCTTTTAAATTGGAAAGTTGTCATTTGTAAATTTTTACAATAAATGATTTACTCATTTCTGCGGAGATACAGATGTCGTACTGCGTTTTTTTTCCATTTTTATAATCATTAAATAAATGCTAAAATAACATGTTGTATGTTAAACCCATAAATAAAAGTTATCAGGTGTACTAATATTACTTATTCGAGAACCATTAACCATTATTTTGAACCATTAACACAAATCAAGAAACAAATATTGATGTCTCAAATATAGTGACGAAACACATCCAGTTTAAGCAATTCAAGAGCAGTAAATTAACAAGCATTGGGTTATAATAACTTCTTTTTAAATATAAATTGATAAGGACCAATATATCCGCACTTTTTTAAAACGTATCGCCTAGTAGAATTTTTGTCTATTTAAAATTTTGTTTAAGTAAGAACTTATAATACTAAAACCTTTGTTTTTATTGCAATATTTCCCAATAGTTGGCTGATTAGGCCTAAAATTTATTGGCAATAAAGTGTAACATATTTCTTTTCTAAACAGGAAAATAAATTTTTAGACATGGAAATGAAGATATTTATTTTGAAGCAGTAGCATTGAATACATTAAAACACTTACTTAGCTTTGCATTTAGAAAATATAGTTTTTTTTGCAGTGTTTAAATATTCCTATAATTTTTGATGAATTCACAAAAATGAGCTTTTCAGGATTTTATTTGTTCTATCAGTACTAGTTAATGATTCAGTCTATATCTATATCTGCTAATATTTCCATTTTCTAATTTTTAAACTTTTTATTGCACAAAGAATTAGATTTGTTTTATGAAACCTAAAATGATTCAACACAAACTTTTTTTATTTAAAACAATCAATAAAACGACCCACTTGGAGACATTTTTTGGAAGTATGCGTTTCTATACAATAAAAATATTTGCATAATTGTTTTCGAGAAGCTTAACATACTTTGGATTTTTTTAAAACTGCTTATAAAATACTAAAGGGAAGGGAAGTGTTATTCTTTTAAAAGTACAAACAAACACACTTGTGCGTTTCTTATATTTACAAGACCAAGCTATACTTGGTAACAACTTACATTAATAAGATGTAAAAGTTTAAGGAGCGAATTTCAGAGAAAGACTGTGGGAATTTGGGAACCAAGTGCCAAAACTACACAAATTTATTTTTTAAATAATTTGAGTTCAAATTTTTTTTATTTTTAATACTATCAAATTTAAAAAATGGAAGTACATATGTTCAAATCTTTTTAATTTTCAGACTTGTTTGAGAAGTGTTCAGATTAAGAACTTTCTCTTT
Source organism: Troglohyphantes excavatus (assembly GCA_963932185.1). Lineage (NCBI taxonomy): Eukaryota > Metazoa > Arthropoda > Arachnida > Araneae > Linyphiidae > Troglohyphantes > Troglohyphantes excavatus. The sequence continues at coordinate 50,939,283 of OZ010673.1, forward strand.
TATTGTGAAACAGCCTGAGCTAACCGAGACAGCATGGTGCACAATAAATCTGCCATGCTCCGAAAGTCCATGCCGTTATCAGGTGTCTGGCGTGCCAGCTCAGGTATTGTCCCTCGTCATCTGACCATAGTTCAAAATTACAAGCCAATGTTCCTGGTGTTTCCTTCGCGATAGATTTTAAACTTTTGGCAATGGCCCATTGTGTAGCTCTAGTGCGACATTAGTTCATCCAACCAATTTAATATAAGAATTCCAAAATGAATTTGCATAGTTCTGGCATTTAGCTCTTTGGTTAAAATAAATAAGATTTCAAGAATACAAGGCACAAAATTGAGAAAGAACATCGACATTTGTTTTGGTAAAGTGAAAAACAAACCAGATCAGGATACCATTAATACACTAAAATTATGACAAATTTGTTAATAAAATTTATTACCAAATATTTTACACGGTTTGTATTTTACTACCAAGTGTTCAGTTGCCATAATGGAATATTAAATTTAAATATTTTTAAGATGGTAATTAGAACTTGATTATTAAATAAATCCACTTTTTTAAAAGACCTAAACTGTTTTATATTTTGTTAAATCCTGAAAGAAATTTATTATGCTTGGTTGGTAATTTTGTGCCCCGGTATTCTTTTAAAATAATCTTAAAAGTGTAATAATAAAATACACCAACTTTAAATAAGACTATATATATGATAATATAATAAATAGCATAAAGTTATTAAAACTATGAATTCATAAGACTGTTTATATCTTCTGGAAGGTTAATCCATTAATAGTGTGGTTGCAACATTTTTATTTCTTCATAAAAGCATATTTCTTTTATACCTAAAATATTTACTATCTATAATTTTTTTAGTAATAGAATCTCTATTTCAAAAGTTTATTTACAAATGACAAAATTAATTTTTTTCAGTTCATAAGACAAGAATGCTTGAAGATTTTGTGCTGACATAAATTTTTTTAATACTATTGTGTAAATGTAGTTATTTATAACTTGTTTGGTGTTATTTCTAAACTATTTCAATTTACTTCAAGTATTTTGCCTTTTTATATTTACATAATACAGTTTATTTTTTATGATTTAAAAATATTTTTAAGCCAAATTTTAGTAAATGAAGTTTATTAAATGTACCTAATTGTTTTGAATGGTTTTATATATTTCTAATCTAATTTAAATATTCTTTACAATAGCTTTTTTTTAATTATGGATATATGTTTTTACAATTCATAAATGGAAGAATCTACACAGATCATAACTTCCCATCACTTCTATATAAAAATTAATAATTTAAACAAATTTCAGTCAGAAGTTATAAATACAATAAAACTAACATGCTCAATACACTTTTCTAATATTTACAAAACGACACATTGAAAACGAGACCAACATATAAACAGTTCAAATAGTCAAGACTTGAGTAGCTATGTCATCACCAATGGCTCATTGAGTAAAACAAGACAACAATGAGAAGATATCACAAAATTATTCTTCAAGAAGTTAGAATGAACTCCCTCTGAATAATTGTAAAAAATATTCCAACTTCTACACTCGGAACAACAGAGATAGTGCAAGGAAATCTTTTTATACAAGTGAGCATGTTTTTGTAATAATATTTTACATACAGCAGCAAATATTTAGGATATAGTCTTTAAATTTTTAAGGTTCTTTTTAAACCTTGTCAGTTAAAACTTATGATTTTTCTGATGCCGATTCCTAAAATATAGAAAATTTATTTACACTAACCGTTTGCTATTTTCAGACAAGAAAATAACATGGTTATTATTTTATGTATTGATAAAAATAAGATGTTAGATTGTAATAGATATAAGAAAATAATGTAGTTAAACATCATGTATAATTAAATTGATAAAATATTAAATTAGAACACTAGATATAATGGCAAATGCAGAATATTAAGTTCAGACTTTAGTAGTCTATATTTTAGCTCGATACCCTACGACAGTGGCTCTCAACCTTTTTTCTCGCATACACCTTGATAAAACTTTTTATTTACGAGTATCTACTTCTTACATAGCCTTCTTGCCTATCCTCTACACAAAAAAGTTTGTTTTTGTTAGCCAATAATGCTCTTGGGTTAGCTGGCAAATTAATCAAACAACTCAAATTCAGTGTTCACTCTAGGTGTTTTTTGAAGGGCGGTCCGCCCTGCCCACCCTTTTTTTATCTCGATAGCGCCCTTATGCCCCTTTTTCAAAAATGCCCCCCCCCCCCCCCCCGAAACAATTCCGCCCTTGTGCCCTTTTTAGTCAAGCACAAGTATCCTTGCTTCCCTAGCTGTCTTTAAAAAAGGCATCGATTAAATTGTTTTTGTGTGCAAATTGGAATTAAGTGAATTATGACATTAGAAAAACAAACTCCTTTTTAACTACGCCTGTTGTGAAATCGCAATGATTCTGCAGAAATTTTGAGCACAGGGCATTCCACGAATCCTATTTTTACCTGTGCCTGCATATGAAATGTTAAGTTTTTTTTATAAAGAAGATGGTTTGGAGCAAAGTTGCAAGACTAGGCTTTATTACCAAATTTTGGATTTAAGCAGCCTTTTTACCAATTTTTTAAGGGGTCTGATTAGGACTACTTACAGATTTGGTTTTTAGGGAAAACATTAATTTTTAAATGTTTAATTTTGGATTTTAAGTATTATCTTCATAAAGAGACATCAATTTTGTATGGGTCTTTCCTTCGAGATAGGCCCCGAACCATCAACAATAGCCAAATATGCAGCTTTAGAGCAATGTCAACCAACAAAAAACGGATTGTTTGTCACAGATCCGATGTGTCAATGTGTGGCCATGCCAACCCCAAACATTTTTTTAAAGTGCCTTTTCAAAAACGGGGTGCCCTTTTACTGCCAACAGCGTCCTGCCCCTTTTTTTATTTCTAGAGTAAACACTGTAAATTAATGACTTGTAGGCTTTTATTGTAGATTTTACTTATTACATTTATTTAATTTTAGGTGTTTTTTACCATTACTATTGATATTTTAACATACCCTTAACCGGACTGCCATGTACCCCTAGGGATACGTGTACCACAGGTTGAGAACCACTGTCCAATCAGAACACTTGCAGGTTATACCTCTCCTGAGGAGCAAAAGTGGAATAAAAATTTACAGAACGAAACAATCAATTTTCTAAATGGTTACTTCTGAGTAAAAAGTGATCACAGTATTCTGCATTTTGAGTTTCATCAGTCTCGTCAAATTTCAGCCTTTTCTTCATCGACACAGTCACACTCAACTCCAATGCACACTCGCTGGATATGCTGCAGGTAGAAACGTTAAGGTACTGCAATGTGCGTAAAGCGGATACGAGGTAACGTATTCCTACGCAGCTAATGTGCGTTTTGCGAAGGCAAACAATTTGCAGCATCGGCAGCGAGGCACTCTGAATGGCGCACAAGTGCTCGTCAGTCACTTTAGTGTGGCCCAAATACAGTTTCTCCAGGTACTGACAGTACACGCTCAGAGTCACCATCGTCTCGATACCTATGTTCGTGTGCTCCAGATCGAGCACTTTGAGGCGCTCGACCGCCTTGAGCAGTGGCACCACTCCTGTATCAGACACTGGGCATCCCGCCAAGTAGATCTCTTGCAGGTCGCTGAGTCGCGAGAAGAAGAGTATGTCGTTATCGTTGACACACCAGCAAGAGCTGCAGTCCAGTACTTTGATCTTGGGCACGGTCGGATGACTCACGCTGCAGAAGAACTGATCAGTGTGGAAGAACGATTTGCGCAACGACAACACGGACAGCTTCTGCGGGAGGTCTTCCACTGTGATGTCAGTGAAGTTTATGTGCTTAGCGACAAAAGCGCTCTCGATGACGAGGGTTCGCAAGTGGGGGCAGCGTTCCCTGATCTCGATGGTCGTGTTTGGGGTGAGGAAGGGGATCCTTTGCTGGGTGGAAAGACTGCAGATTCTGAGGTATTTGACACAGGCTGGAAGAATTGGGACAAGCTTCTGCACTTGGTAAGAAGTCAGTTGCATGTCGTGGGCGTCTACGTGCTTCCAGAGTACAGGGCAACGGGTTATGTTATACCATCTTAAACAAACCCTATTAAAAAAAAAATATGAGCCTAAGTTTGTAAAAAGAAGTTTTAGTTATAAAAATATTGATGACCAACATGGTTGGTCCAGCTAGTATCTCCTAACTATCCCCCGATGAATATCTAACTTCTTCTTAAAATCCTTAAAAATAATTAATTAAAATCTTAACAATATTCACTGGCAAGTTGTTCCATTGGTCTATTAACCTATTATAGATAGTGTTTTCTCCCTTCCCGATTAATTTGTTTAATTTAAACCCATGACCTCTTGTTCTATCACTCATATTAAAATCTAAACACTCCACACTCCCTTGTTTAATAAATTTGAACAGTTGAATCAAATCTGAACAGTTGAATAATCTCTTCCAGAGTATACATATTCGAAATCTTAATCTATCTTCATAATTCATGCCTGAAAATCTTTGGATCATCTTAGTAGCCCTGTGCTGAATTTTCTCTAACAAATTGATGTCTTTTTTAAGATATGGTGACCAAAACTGTACAGCATTCTCAAGATGCGTCCTTAAACTTCTGTTTGGAAATAGACTTTTGGGTATATTTCTAGTATACAGTATAGTCGCCAAATGCTACATTTGATGAGCAATAAAGTTTATATTTTGGTAACTCTAGCTTATAACAGAAATAATCTTGATTATACCCAGAGTGGTGGGTAATAGTGTTAGTCTTGCACATGGTTGGTTTTAAATTATTCTGGCATTCTATGCATATGTGGTTGTATGTAATGGAAAATGTATACGTAATAGTAAATATTTTTAGAAGCTGGAGGTACAAAGCAAACATAACTGTCGTTGATTGATGTATGAATGCTGAATTGCTCCACGGATGGATGTTTCTGATGACTTTTGAAATAACAGATAGGATTTGAGATTCGAAAGTTCTGGTTCTTTTATTCAGTATTTTATGTGGTGTAATTTTATTAGTTTAGACTGTGATTAATGTATGTAATTTGTTCTTTAAAAAGGCAAGCCAAAAAAACCTGAATCCGATTTAAAAATTTAATTGCCTATCTTGGCAAGTTATTTTTATTACCATGTGCCCTTGTGAGAATTTTTAATTTTGTAAAAGATATAATAAAACTTACCTTCCTGCTCGACATAGATCTCCAATGTACAGATAACTGAAGATTTTGAAAAGTATCACATCTGGAAGATTTTCAAACTGTATGGAAGAATCAATTTCTTTGTTTTCCTGAAAAATGGTAAAGTACTTTTAATGAAAGTTTTTTAAAAAGTATTTTGTATTACTTTCAACTTTTTTGAAAAGAATATTATTATTAAAAACTTTGTGCTTTAGTGCCCAAATGGATCTAGTCAATGCTCCTTTTTCTTCATATGCTTGTGTTTTTACGGTCAAATACTGGAAGTGCTATTCTGGATGGCCACTTTTATTTAAATCCTGTCTTATACAGTTGCCCTTGGTGACTTTTGAAAATCCTATATTCGCAACGCTAACATGTTGCTTGGCGAAAAACACTGGTTTGGTTGCCAATCAAAGAACCCCATTCCCTCCCTGCATCAACGCTTGGTGCCGGGTTGCCATATTTGGAAAAAAATCAGGAAGACTGTAAAAGACACATTAACCTACAATTCTAAGGTTGTTAATGGAGAAAAAACCATTTTATTTTAGTAAGCTTTTCCTGATTTTACTTAAGAATGTTAATATTAAAAACATCCTTTTACTCAATACTGAACATTGCAGTAGTAATACCTGTCACAGTAGCAGGTACTTGTATTAGATGGCAATGTTACTAGTGTACGGTGGCTATTTGGCGCGATTCTGGACATTGGCACCAAGGACCTGGCGGAACAAAGTGAAACCGTGCGAGAGAAAAAAAAGGATTGTCACACATGATATTGCTAGCGAAGTCGCATGAAGTATGGTTGCCAAAATATAATGTTTAACACCCACCATTTGTCGGCAAAAAAAAATTTGCCGGGGTCACCGTACACTAGGAATTAATCCAGAAAATTATTTGATAAAATCAAAGTTGGCACATAGAGCAACTCCTGTTGTACACTTGGTTGTTTTATTACAGTACCAGCTGATAGTATTGGTTCAATACCCGACAATGTTAAATTCTTCGATACAAATCAAACTCATCACTTATTAGTAATTACTATGTATATATATAAATATTTCATTGTCACTGGGATTAAGTTATGTAAAATATCAAGCTGATATGTCATTTGAAAGAAGATTAAATAGAGTGAGACTTGATAAAACAACAAATACAAAAGGAGCGAGAGTAAAATACAAATGTATATTCTATATAAAAATAGGTATAATTGGTAACAGGAACGAATCATTTTGAAGCTACATATTATAAAATATAAGGAACTGATAGTCTCAATAAGTGGAAGTGAATATAAATTTCTAAATATTTTTTTAAATAGTCAATCTGTCATAAGAATTTGTATTAAAACCCTAGTAGAAAAGGCACAGAATCTACAACTGTCCTAAAAAATATAAACTTCAGCACTATTACCTAATCTTTTTTGATAAACGCCATTTTGAACAAGCAAATTCAAAATTAATTCTTTTCACTAATACTAATTTGTAAAAAGCAGTCCAACGTGGCATTAATTACTAGAATCATGTATATCGTAGAATTCGAGATGTTGGCTGCTGGCCTGGAATGTACATAACATAATTATTTTTAAACTTGAGTGATTTGGTGAATAAATTTATGTTTTTTGATTCAATAGCATTATATTTTTAGGGGCTACTGTTTGTTGCTCTTGATTTAAGTTAAAGGTTAAGTAAAAATTGATTATGAAAAACGTCACTTTAGCCTAATTAGGTTTACCTCGTTGATGGCTAACAAGTGAACTTTTTAAGTAAAAAAACTTACTTTTCTTAAGGAATTCATAGTAAATATGTAAAGTTTTAACTTTAGATTTTATTATGGATATCAAGAAAAGTGTATTAAATGGGCGTAGAGCCCAAAAATATTAAATTAATCAGAGCATCGATAAAAATGCAATATTTTGGGTAAACAACCTCAAGTTGCGGTCGCAGTTAAGTATATACTTGGGAAAAATAATATTCAGGCTCGAACATAGCCATCAGAATGTTTGATGCCCGTGTTGTGAGCAAACAAAATTGTTTAAAGCTTTAATAAAAGATCAATAAAAAGTTAAAATTGTATATAAATATAAATGAATGAATGAAATATGTATACAACATTATTTATTGTTGAAATATGAAGAAATTTGTATAAAATATTATGTAAAGCCAAGAAGAAGGGTTGTCTTTCGATCGTAGGGACATGTCCTCAATTTTTTGCGTTCTGCAGACTTCGAGCATGAAGTCCATCAAGAATTCTGACACTTCATTAATTGCATTCAGTGTTTCGGGAGAAAACCAACCAATTAAGTGTCATGGACAATCAACAGGTTGGTTGGTTAGATTTTAGTGGCGAAAGGGCCAGTTAACCAATCAACAGAGCAGTCGCCAATAGTGTAGTTGCAGCTCTAGTTCGACATTAACTAACTGACCTTTTCTACCTAATGATTGTCTGGTCGGACGTCGAGGTTCGATCTAGCAACTATCCGATTACGAGATCGTCATCGGAACCCGGTTCGCAATTACGAGGTAGTGTTTCTCGGTCTTTCGTTTGGAGTAGATCCTGAACCGTTACCAACATACCTCTAATGCGGAATTTTTTTAACCACCCCACAATTTTTTTTTTTTTTATCCTGGCATTTTAACGCTCACCGTAACCATTATCACTCATTGCTCAAATTATGCATTAAAGTATTGCAGTTTTAGTAGGTAATATTAATATCCTTGCTCACAAAGGCATTTATAGGCGTAGCTGACAAAATGGCAATTTCGAGATTTCTGAAAAATAATATAGGTTTTTTTGAGCACAATACATGAACTAGAAGTTTCGTATTTATATATTTAACAACAGTGGCGGCTCGTCCACTACAGCAAGTACAGCCGGGCTGCACCTAATTTTATTATATTTTAAAACTAAAATTATATATTTTACTAATTTTCTTAAATGAAAATTAGAATTGGAAATGAAATTTCAACTCTTAAGTAAAAAAAATCTCTGATAAATAGCAAACGTGTTTCCGTAATGCACAAATTCAGGAGAAGAAAAAACTACATTCAATAAAAATTGCAGCCAAAAAGCGAAGTTCGAAATCGGCTGCATCGTTGCCATGGCAACCTTACGTAGTATGACTTCCCCAACACACTAAAATGGAGGATGTGACGACACAAACGTAGCGCAAAAGGATTTTTTCAAATTAGCTGTACTAGAGCTTTCGATTACATGATTGGTTTATTGCTGAATCGGCGAGGCGGGGTGGGGGGAAAACGAGAATGTCGAAGAATCTCTCCAAACGGAAATAGTTTTCGATAAGTTTGCACGTGTGTTGTTGTTTCTTTACTTAAATTAATATTAAAATTGACTGATTGGCAAGTTTGATAGGAGAATTGATTTGATTTTCAAAAAATAAGTAAGTGTTTTCTATTATTTTTACATGTTATAAAAGTTGAAAGGAAACTTTGATTTGAGATTGAGTAATAAATTTTAAGGAATGTCCGTTCATGTATGGTTGTGAAAAAGGAGGGGGGGGGGATTACATGTTTTCGGCTGCACTAACATTTTTGACCACGGGCCGCCACTGTTTAACAATAGTCTCTATATCTGAAAATTTTCGCTGGCGGAATCGGCTAATGAAAAAAGGTGATATTTAGAAATTGAACTTTCTAGTACAGCTGTGGAAACGTAAGTATGTTTTTACGTCTGGTGAACGATCATACGCAGAACAGTATCGCATATTTAATATTGAAAAAAATCTGCTCGAACAAATGCGTCAAAACCTCACAACGTGTAAAACAGTACTAAAAACAGTCGTGTCACGTGATGGAGGTTCCCTGCGACACGTGAATTTTGGACCATGACATCAATTGAATTGATGGCATTGCTCCGCGACATTGCGTCCAGAAAGCAGACGCGTGTGTTCACTAGATGCGCAAGCAACCATTGACGGAGCAAGCTACACAAAGCTTTAGATTGCCACATTTAGAAGTTAATCACCTTGGCGAGAAATCCACCTCAAACCCGACATCTCAGTTCCCATACACCCTCTGCAGCAGCACGCACAAAACGTTCTACGTACTCCACTGCGACTGTGTCCCCGATACAGCCCCTTTAATTATTTCGATTTTCAGTTTATGAGATTTTTTTTTTAGTTTTCTTACTGTTGCAGACCGGCCCACTTGGGGGATGATTCACTGTGCTGAGAGGCCCCATTTGGGTTTGGAATGTGGCATCTTCCACTTGAAAAGTTTCGGTTCGGATTTCGAACAGAGAGAGCACTAGGCCGCCATTGAGAATGGTCGGAAAAAAGACAGCTCCTCCACAAAAAGTATTGTTTGGGAATAAAAATAAAACTAGTTAAGTTTTTTAAAAGATGTCTCTTCTCCTTGAGTCTTCCGAACTACAGGAAATGCATCGAACCTGGTAGGTTTGCATTTGCATTTACAAAATTATGGCGCCCGAACAGGGACTCGAGGAAAAAGAGACAATGGAATCTCTCAAACAAAGACGCACAGCCGTGCGAGGATCTTTCACAAAGGCCGTTAAGCTCTTACGTGAGCTAATAACGGAAATGGCTAAAGCCGTGAATGTCCAAATAGCTTTGAAACAGCTAGAAGAAAAAGCCAAAAAAACTCTTTGCCCTAGACGCTGTGTTCCTGGAACTCCTGCAGAGTCAGGAAGAGGGATGCAGCCAAAACGACTTCAATCAAGAATATTACGCTGCCGAAGTCCATGAAGAGGAGCTTATAGCTTGCCGTGTCCGAGCTACAAAACATCTAAAAGAATTGACGATCTCGTCGAGAAATGGAGATGCCCTTCGAATCCGAGGAGATTCATTCCCGGCCGCGGTTGTGACCCACTCAGCCGCTCCCATCCCCCCGTCCCAGTATTGAAGGTCTCGACGACAGATGAAGATGCTATTCGAATCCGAGACGATTCCTTCCCGGTCGAAGTAGCGACCCCCTCAGCCGACTTCATCCCCCCCGACCCAGTGCGGCGAATGCCGGAAAGGCTTGTGTATGATGCAAGTTGTAAACATAAGGGATTATCGTCTCCGAATCAATGTTTGGAAAAAGTGCCAAACCTTCTACTTAGTGCATCTGATAGTGTAAACTCGGGTAAGTCAATAACTTATCGTCATACAAATGTTTGTTTTGGTGTAAAATGCTCACCATTTCAATTGTGTGTCACCATAAACCATCGTTTGAATCTAGTGCCCAGTGTTCTTACCACAACTGTCAATCTTCTAAATGTTGATGATTGTATCCCAAGTTTATGTGACTTGGGTATCACTGGGATTCGTCCATTCTATTCGATGGACACTTCTACAGCTGTTAGAAACAGTTTCAACAGTTTTCGGAGTACGATGACCCAGTGGTGCACATTAGTGTTAAATAGAATTAAGTACATTCTTTCTGTGACTGATCCTCCTCAGTTGTGGCATCATATACCAGGTGTATAAAAAGCTGCCAACCTCGAGTCTCGTGATTGTTTTACTGAAAAGTTGAAACAATTAAAATGGTGGGAGGGTCCATCTTGGCTCTGAAATTCAGAATCCAGGTGGCCTTCTAGTGTAAATATTCTAAATGAAGAGATAAGTAGTTCTGAGTAACTAAAAAGTGTTAACTGTACATAATGATGTAGTGAAACAAATTGTATTTTGAATATTCTCTTCATATTTAGAAATTTAAGACTATAGATCTCACAACAAACTCTATCGCTGGTAACGTGCCAAAGTGGTCGAACTATGAATGCACCAGATCGTTTGTGCTAATAAGAATGAAACTTAAGAGAATTTAATATTTAGAATATTTTTTTCAATTTATACTTTTTTTTGCATTTAAATTTATATGTATATATATTTTAGCATTAATTAGTAAGCATTCTTTTAGTTAGCAAATAAGTCATTGTTTTTGTTTTCAATGAACTATATGTGTATATTTGTATATATTTTTGTATCCTTTTTGTATATTTGACTTTGCTTTTGTGGGGAGAGCTGTAGTAAGTAAAATTTGAGTTTACAAGTTTAAACTCAAAGGTGGGAGAATGTTGCAGACCGGCCCACTTGGGGGATGATTCACTGTGCTGAGAGGCCCCATTTGGGTTTGGAATGTGGCATCTTCCACTTGAAAAGTTTCGGTTCGGATTTCGAACAGAGAGAGCATTAGGCCGCCATTGAGTATGGTTGTGTAAAATTCAGCTCCTCCACAAAAAGTATTGTTTGGGAATGTAAATAAAAACTAGTTAAGTTTTTAATAAGATGTCCCTTCTCCTTGAGTCTTCCGAACTACAGGAAATGCATCGAACCTGGTAGGTTTGCATTTGCATTTACAAAACTTACAGATCCATCAGTAGGCGAAATCATAACATACCAAAACAGCTAGATAATTATTTTACGGTGTGAAAGTAGGTTGCAAAACGGACAAGGAAAGAAATTAATTTCAAAAACAGATAGAACAAGATGCGAGTAGGCTACTTGCACCATTTGCAGTGCAGTAATCAGTTGCAAAAGCGGATAGATTCCATAGTCTGGTTGCAAAACAAGATAGATCCAAACTAAACAAAATTTTATCTTTCAAAGTAATACTTATACAGATATAAAATTTGGTTAAGGCATGTGTCTATCTAATAATAATTTGTAAAAAAAAAAAAAAAAGAAGGAGATAAAATTCCTTTATAGTTAATTCAAATAATTTGTATTTTGTTTCTCTTGAAAAATATGTCCTACGGGATCTATCTGGTTTTGAAACTTGAGGGCTCAATTAATAGTTACCATTAATTAAAACAGACATATTAAATTAGCAATATTCTATTTATATTAATGAGGAGGAACAAATAGTACAGCAGAAATAACATTTATAGCACTCTTTGACAGTATTTTATTCTATTTATCGAAAATATTTTCACAAAAGCGCGCTAACCAGAAAAACAAAATAAGGCGATTGAAATAACGAAATTTTTGTAATGATTTTATATTAATCTGTTGAAGGTTAGTTGGTTGAATTAACGTAGCACTAGATCTTTATAGTGGGCTATCACTCTGTGGAGAGAATCGGTGCACGTTTAATCTATCGTTGTTATTTGACGTCACTTTAGTTATGGCGTGGATGTGTATATTACAGAACGAGTTGACAGGTCGTCTGGTATTGGCGCTATCACCTGTACGGGGTTCTAAATTAGAAGGCAATGTCTTCAAAAGTTCCAGTGGGGAAATACAAGCTCGTTACAATATATATTATTAAATTATCAAAACATTGTATACAGTTCATTCCAAGGCAAAAAATGTCCATTTTAGGCCGTGAAACTTTGAAATTCTCGGCGAGGGCAGCTGACCCATTGGTATTGCCCTATTGCTAGATCTACCACCGGACCCAATTACCAACAGATGATTGATAGCAGAATTCCTTCTATCTCCGACCTGCATTCAGGGGTGTAGTGGAATCTGTACGGCGTACCGGTACTTTGTGAGAGTCTTTTCGGCGTACCGGAACTTTATTGACGACATTAGTAACTTTTATTTTATAAATCAACTTCTATCCATAAAACATCCATTTCTGATGTAGTCTGCTGCTTATACTGTCATATATATTTTAAACTGTGTTTACCAGACGTCGATTTGACGGAAACTCGCCTAGTTAACTCTTTAGCTTCCAACTTTCTTGTCATAGTAAGAAAAAAAATCTTTTAAATTGTGTTTACATTGATCTTATATATTACACCTCCTTTTTTTTTATAGAATTCGGAATACTCATTTAGAATATTAGAAGCATCAATGGTACATCAATAGAACAATCTTTAAAGCCCCCAATTTCCATTTTAAACCGTCAGGCTTAGTTAAAACATATTTACATCAAACATTAAACATCTAAACATATTTACTTTATTACCAATCAAAAATAGTTAAATATTGACAGGTTATAACAAAAATCACAATAGAAAAAAAAAAGAAGAAAAAAAATTAGAAATTAAAAAACAAACAAAAAAACATGATTTCTTTGCATAATTCTCTGTGAGATTGACTCTCGAATATTTCACTGTCATTTCTAAATTAGCTTAAAATTTTCTCTATGCGACAACAAATTTCGCTCTTTGCTTCCTATTCACGCATGTGGTTACCACAGAAGCTACTGGGTTCCATCCTACATATTTGTAAATAGGTGGTTTTAGTGTAGACCACCGGACTGGAAAGGGTAATAGTTTCTCCTCCTATGCGAAAATACTTTCCTCCAAAAGTCGTTTCTAGGAATATAAGGGTGTGTAGTGAAATTTTTGCACCTGTCTCTGTTTGTCGCGGGATAGATAGATGGCCAATGAGCAACGGGGATGGAATTGGATTTAGAGTTAGTGGGCCCCTAGGCTGAATATACGGTGCGGATTCCTCAACTGTTGGGTGGTATGGAATACCTCACCAGTAAAAAAAATTTAAGGGGGGGGGGATATTTTTTTGTATTAGGATTTATTAAAACTGCAAATTAAATATTTCTGAGTTCTATGAAATTGGGATGCACTGTTTTTTTTGTTGTTGTAAATTTTCTGATATCGTTCAAGGCAACTACGATTTAATAAGTTTCACCTCAGAAAACGACCTTTCATCACTACTTCTGACAGCAATCATTGAAAAATAGTTAAAATATCACTTTCATGTTGAAAATGCGACATTTCGAATTAACATTCCTCAACAAGCAACATTCTTCAAATAGCGATACTCTCCAAGTGTAAATTGTGGTGCACGATAAATCTGATCGGGGTCCAAAGTCCCGACGTCTATTGAAGGCGTTGGGTGCCAGCTCAGGTCTTGTCCTCGTCATCTGACCATGGTTCAAAAATACGAGGCATCGTTCCCGGGCCTTTCCTTCGAGATAGGCCCCGAACTGTCGCCAATAGCCCACTGTGCAGCTCTAGTGCGACGTTAATTAACCAAACCAAACCAAACCAAACCAAACCAAGTGTAAATTGTGTGCGTGTTTTTGAAAAAAAATTGTTCAAAAAACAGTATACATGCCCATTACTTCACATTACGAGTTATCTACTCAAAACAAATTGTTTGGCACTTATAATTTTTTTTTGTCGTTTTGTTTGAGTGATTCATTTTCAAACATGGTGTGTTGTGTCATAATTTTGAAGTGTTGATAGGCACCTATTTTTTCAGTAATCTATATTATTTTTGGTGTGTGGTGAGGGCTCCTAGGCTGCAGCCTATGTAGTCTATGATGCCTAAATCCAACCCTGGATGGAATGAGCAGAGGTGTAGTGGGGCCGGTACGGCGTACCGACGATAATCGGAAAGCTTCCGTACCGGGAAGGATTTTTTTAGTACTACAACCCTTGTTCGCCAAGTGCATCGCCAAAGAGGAAGACAGCAACAGCCACCGCACACCAAACATCCACGATCTTTATTATTATTTTTATTATTGGTGTTGTTATTTCTTTTCGTCGCAATTTCCACCCGAAACCCCGGCGAGCATCAGAGGATGGCAGAGGAGGACGCGAAGGTTCTATTTATAACGACCGACAATAGGTGCCAGCAAAGTAGCAGGGGGAAAGGCAAGCGATCTTCTTGTACACCAAAATACCACCTGGTTCAGTTTTCTGGTAGACGTTTCGAGGGAATGAGTGCTATGATTTCAAGAGTGTCTTCCTGATTCCGAGATTTCAACCAAACACCGCCGGCATGTCGTCGTACGGGCTGAGCGTAAGTGAATGCATGCCTTTTTGGATTTTAAATAATGTAGTACTTATGACACTCTTTTGATTCCAAGGGAAAGGTCAAGTGTCATTGGACTCCTATTCAAGCCCGTCGCACCGGTAGGGGGGAGTTATTGGGGGTAGTCTGACCCCCCCCCCCCAATAATCTGGAAACCCTGAAAGTTGGGAATTTCAATTTCTAAAAACCCCAAGTTGGGGAGATTTATGCCTGAAGAAAATTAACATTATTAACAAATGAAAGCTAGGGAAGATTAGAAATCGTCCAACTTGAAAACTACATTTAAATTAGACCCCAGAATGGACACTGCATTGGAATATGGGTGCATCAAATCAATGCATGTGAGAGAACAAGAACTGTTTAATATTAACTAATGTTACATAACAGTTTAATATTACCTACAAGTGTCTTAAAATATATGTAAAAAAAGATGAAAAATGTCGATAAGTTGGAATTGGAAATTTTCAGCACTGTTCAATTTGGAATTTCGAATAGTTGAGTTGAGAATTTTGAATTGTTAAGTTGGGGAATTTCTATTTTCAACCCCCCTCCCCCACACACAATGTTTTTTATGTAACGATATTGCCCCTATTCAGGAGAAACACAAACGTTTTAGATTTCTCTTTGCATGTTTATATTTAAAGCAATCTTTATCAATTTTGTTTCAAGTTTTCTTAGATAATGTAGAATCCTAAAGCGATCTCGGGCCTCCAGTTGCCCAGTGAATAAAAGCGTTTGGTTAGTAATCGGAGGATTGCGAGCTCGAGTCCGACTGATGGATATGACAAATAAAAGTAAAAATGTAGTGATCTTGTGATCGGAGGGTTGCCGGCTTCGTTACTAAAATACTAAGAAGTCGTCTAAAAATACCCAGCAAATTTTACTGTCGTGTGTACGGGACTGGTGTACGATTAATCTGATCGGGGTCCAATGGCCTGACGTCTATTGAGATTGCGTTGGTTGCCAGCTCAGGTGTTGTCCTAGTCATCTGACCATGGTTCAAAAATTCAAGGCATTGTTCCCGGGTATTTCCTTTGGGATAGACTCCGAACTGTCGCCAACAGCCCAATGTGCAGCTCTAGTGCAATGTGAGTCAGAGTGAATTTTTTTTACACTTACAACTCAGTTACCTCTCCTACTAAACAAACAGAAATACGCAGGAATTTACTGTTATATCGAAAACCACAAAAATAACAGGACTAAAATTTGTCCTTCTATTTTTATTCTTATTATTTCATTATCTGTGACAAAATAATGTTTGCAACATTAAAAGTGTAAAAACCTGAAAGTTATTTACAACTGTAAGTAATTAGATTATTAAGTAAAATTTTAATTATTATTTAATTGAAAACTTTATTAAGATGAGCTTAATTTATAATATTGGTGACAGTAAGTTGATATTATGACTTTTTTGGGAAATATCAGCAATACTTTTTGTCTTTTCAATCACTTATTTAGGATTTTCGAAACTAAATCCAGAGTATGCCACTGTTTGAGGACCTTGACAATTTCTTAAAGTAATGCCTCTGTCATTGTTGAAATCTTTCCCCTTCTTCCCTTTTTAACCAACTTAAGCCCGCTGACTTATTTTGAAAAGCGCGCCAAGTAAGTGGTTATCAATTCGAATGATATGTATTTTTTCAATGACTGTTTGCGCATGATTTCTATTCCAATTCAGATATTTGAATAATGATTTTTTTTTTGGATAGGGGATGTTTCACTTTGGCTCCTTTTGTAACAAATATCCGGTTATCCGGAATTGAACTATCCGGAATTCTCAATTATTCAAACAATTCGAAATTTTTGTTGTCCGATTTCGAAAATTTTATTTTTATCAGTTAAAGAAAAATCCAATTTGACAAAAAAAAAATGCGTTAAAAAAAATTGGTTATCCGGTTTTCATTTATCTAGAAATATCGATTAACCGTACGTTTTTTAAAACATTTTCTCCGATTTCAAATATTTGCATTGTTGGATAGGGATGTTATAACAATTTATAACATATACATTGTTGGGATAATATAGTTTATACCCGGCTCCTTTATCCCTCCCCTGGATCTGCCAATGTGATTAGTATTTCTAAACTGTGTTTTCCAATTTTTGTTTTGGTAATTACTTAAATTGTGCTTTTTACTGCTTCTGACATGTACGAAATATCATGCACAGGTTAGCTTACAAATTAGGTGTTTCATCATAATAATTCAGCCGAAAGAATCGTTTTTAGTAATTGTCTGAAATAGTTTGATGTATTGAAATAATAATAAATTTAAGGTTTTAGTAATGAACTATTAATACGAGTCTTAGAAGTTTGCTCTCAAATATTTTGAAATTATAAGATGTGATGGTTACTAACGGATAAAAATAAAGAAGCTGATAGATTTTCTATGTGAACAGTAGACTTACAATTGCTACAAGAGAAAATGGGTTATTCCAATGCGATCAGAAAAACTTTGTATGTTATGTTCAAAAATGTCGTATGTATTGTTTTATATTTTTAACACAAGTTCGAAATGTAGTCTGGTAACATAGAACTGTTGTTCAAAATTAAAAATTTTTTTATAAAAATGAGACCTTAATCTTACGTTGAACCTTTTTTAAATATTTTCTACTCTTTATTTGTGACATTTAAACTGTTAAATGGACGAAAATACTTTTAAAAGTAAGGGAAATGATTTTGACTTGTTCGACACAGTGACGTAACGCACATTTCTGTAGAGAGAGCAATGCGGGGTAACCCAATATACAGGTAGTTCGCCGAGTCGTTGAAAAACATGTTTGCGTAATTTTCAATTTCAGAGCTCCCCTAACCAAAAGGTTTTTTTTAAAGAACAATTTCAAGGTAGACAAAATTAATTGAATTTTGCCTCCAATCTCGAAAACTTTATTAATTTTTTTGTAATTTTAAAGGTTTCTCATTCACAACCTGAAAACGTAAAATAAATAATGTCATAATACATAAATAATTTATATAATCTCCAGTAATTAGTTATAGATGTGATGATTTTCTTAATGCAGATGGTTTCCAACCTGTGATTCCCGGACCACTAGTGGCCCGTCGGGGCTCTTTTCTAATCAACGAAATTTTTGTTTAGCTATTTTTTAAAAGAAGGGAATATAGGAGCCATTTTTTTAAAAGTGCAGTGTGCAACAAATGGATATAAACCAATCTTACCAGTCAAATGAACAAAGGTATATATGGGTAACTTTCAAATTTGAGGCATTTTTGATGTCCGGCAAAAATTATATCCGGCCATTTTGAAAACATATGCTGAACTAAGAAGATAAAATTTACAATTTCTTTAAGGTGAATATTTGTTTATGTTGTCAGGCCTGTTACCAGATTTGTTTAATGAAATGAGGGTAGGATTATTATCTGCTTGACCCACCAAAAGTCATTGTGGGAAGTATATTTGAGCTACGTTGTCCTAAGTCTAAAAATTTTACACATTGTAGCAAAAATTATTAATTGTCAGGTCTGTTACCTATTAAGAGTAACAGACCTGACATGTTTAAATAATAATAAAACTTACCTTCTTATTGTCAATAGCCGAAAGTAGGTCTTATGGAACAGGCTTTTTATCGGAATTTTAAATCTTAATTAATACATAACAGCAGTATAAGGCATATAAATAAGTAAATATAATTTAAATAATCTGACCAGACAGCTGTTCACATAGATTTTAAAAAAAAAAAATTACAGCTAAAAACTTACTGATGAGGTTCAGCTATTTGTAAGCTCTCTAAGTCAGGTGACACTGCACACTGTATTAATATATATATATATAAATAATAAAATTATAACATAATATAAATAAATAATATACATAAAAATAACTATGCTAATATATTTCTATTCCATTACACCTGTTAGTGACCATGATCCATTAAGAGTTAACAGAACTGCAAAGTGAGCGCATTTACAACTAATAATTGATATGCTTAAGGAAGAAGCCCACGAATAAATGCAATGCATATGTTTTCAAATGGTCCGCGCTCACAGTTTGGCCAAAAAAAGAGATTTTTTAATAAATAGTTATTTGAACAAATATAAAATTTTTTAGTTTCTTTGTCATGTAAAAATTAATGTACAATTGACCAATTATGTAATATAGAATGTTGAACAATTATGCAATAGGTCTTTTTTTTTTTAAAAAAATATAAGTATAATCTTTCAAATTAAGTCGGGTCTGTTATTTTGCAGTATTTTTTTTTTATATCAAGTTTTTTGACTACGAATTGCAAAAGGGGGTGAAAATGACAGATATAAAACCCGTTTATGATATTATTTGAATGTATGGAACGTAAAATGATTTTTATAGATTTAAGAGAAAATGAAAACCAATAAAAACAGTTAAAACAGTAAAAACAGTTAATTTTTTAATAAAAACAAATATTAAGCATTTTTCTATTGCAATTGTTTAATAGCTTTCCATTTTGGGCTTTTTACCTCTATGGAAGTAAATTTACTAATTCAAATAATTCTAATTTCATATTAAAATTTCAAAAAATTGTCCGGTAACGTACCTGACAGTGCCCTAAAAGACAAAATTTTAATCAAAAGTTGATGCTGACCAATAGTTGATGCTGACCATAGTTGATGCTGATATAAACATGTACAACACATATGCAAAACCTAATGTTAATCGCAAACTACGGTTAATTAATTTGAAAAAAAAAACATTTCAAGCTCAAAAGTGCCTCAAATTTGAAAATGACCCATTTATTATTTTTCAGAAAAATAGGTTTACAGTAAAAAGCTTCAAACATAAAATGGAATAGAAATTGCTCGAAGTTGTTTTGTAGTTATGCAATTAAAGTAAAAACTTTTGAATATCTTATGATTTGGTAATTATTTTTTAATTAACTTTTAAACCATTTGCTCTTAATTTTATTTATTGCCTAGCAAAATTACATGTTCTTGCTTTTACACACCGGTTTTAATAACTTACAATTCAACTTGGTATCTTCCCGAATGACTGGCTTTAGAAGTTTGCAACTGATTCATCTACACGGATTTTCCCGATGAAATATCGTAGTCACCATTTTCTATGCTCGCATAAATAAATAAATACAGTAATTAATAGTATTTGATGAAGGAATCATTTTTAGTAACGCTCTAAACTAACCGTCCCACTGGGTCACTATAAATAAATGTTTTCAAACCAACAAACCCACCTTCACTTTGAATGTGCATCGCACGAGATTGGATGTGGATAACTCTTTATCCACTCCGTTTTACGTAATCCACTCCCACTCCCTTCCATGTTCCAGCGAGCAAGACGGCCCAGAGCCAACTGCTGTGTCTCAGGGGCATCGCGTTACGGCGGCCCCTTTTAGAACACCGCGCAGACTTTGATTCTGCCATAAAGCCAAGATATAGATTAAGAAATGTGTGTTCACGGTTTAAGAATGTTCCCCACCTTGAATATTTGAAATCAAGGCCACATACAGGTTCAGTCGGAGTCTTATGCAGGGCCGTCTTTAGGAGTGTGCGACTCGTGCAACCGCACAGAGCCCGAGCTTCTGGAGGGGCCCCACGTACAGTTAAAAACACCCATAAACGTATTTTAGAGGAAAATAAATTCCTATTTTTCAATAAAAACTCCATTTTTTTAAATTTAATTTTTGTGGTTACTCGTATATCTAGGACATGTATGTTTATTGAGCATTTGTGCTGGTAGAATCTTTCTCCGAAGATTCTTCATAAAATATGCACTTTGCATACCTCTATAAAATAGAAATCAACTAGGAAAAAGTTTGATTTTTTTATGGGTGGAGGGGATTTATTTCAAGCTAAATAGCCCCGGGGTTAGTTTCGGACAGGGCGTCGCAGCAGATAAAGGCGGTCCTGGTCTTATGCAGTTTGCTATAGATCTACGTCCCTAAGATTTCATGACAATGTAATTTTTTTTGGTGGTGGGGGGCGGGGGAAGGGGACAGAAAGAGATACAAAGAAGAAGTTTTCAAGAGTAACATATCGAAATAAAATAATTAATGATAGTTGAGGCAAAACTTAATATCGAAATAAAATAATTAATGATAGTTGAGGCAAAAATTAATTAAAATTTTTTCATTGAAAAAGTTAGTTTGATTCCAGACACGTTCTACCTCTTGAATAGAAGAAATTTTTTTGAATTGAATCGTGTTCATTTAAAATTTCGGATAGTTAAATACCGGATAACCGAATATTTATTACAAAAGCTTCCCAAATGATCTTATATCCAACGAAAAAAAAATATAAAAAAATATGAATTAGAACAGAAATCTTGCGTGAACATACATAAAAAAAATAACAGTCGAATTGATAACCTCTAGCTTGGAGCGCTTTCTGGCATTGGTCGGGCGCGCTTAAGTTGGTTAAAAATATTAATAAAAAAAAGCATTTTTTGGACAAATAACTATGATTTTCATTCATTGCAAAATATTAGAAATTCCTATTTTATTGAAATTTTTTAAAAAATGAATCTCTTACAGAACTCGACCGACATCCTGCTGAATTAAAATTTACAAATTAGCTCTTATCGCTTATTCTTAAAAAAAGTTAAAGAATCTCTAAAAGAACTCGACGAATGTTTACACGCTTTTCAGTGGCATTCAGTTATTATGAACAGAGAGCAGTTTCCCCGTACGTATCCCTCCTACGTTCTTCTTTATGGACTCAAACAACTGGGTTAAAGCGGCAGAGATATTTTCTCGTAAAACTCCCCCTCCTCTGCCCTTCCAAGAACATCAAGTTCAGAGAATACTACGGGAAGAGAAACAAATAACGCCCCCGAGATCAGTTGAAACATGTGTGAGGCCGATAAGTTAAATTTCCGGTATTTGGGACCTTCAAGACACGTGCTTTCCATTTTGTTTAGGTACTAAAATGCCATTGGTTGTTCTAGAATCGCATGTGTTTGGAAAGTTCATTGTAATCTAATCGGGAAAATTTTGAAAATTCAGGCATTTTTTAAGTGTGTTTTGTACTGAGCACTGTTTGCACTTTATTACTGTAAGAGGATTCCGCGTGAAGTTATGAGGATTTGACAGGTGTCGTTTCTTAGTATATGACTTAGTTCGGTGGGGTACACCATACCTATTTTATGGACGCATTCACGTTAAAAATGTTCTTATTGTTGACAATTTATTTAAAAAAGAGAAGGTATATAATTGAATTGTATTAACATATAAACAATATTGAATATAGTGCAGTGAATTCTTTTTTATTTATATTGGTATATAAATTTATATTTAGTAGAATATTGTACATTTTTGGGGGATATACAAAAATCCGCCGGATTCATCGTTTAAAAATCCGCCGAAACTATTACAAACGGCCATTTGTAAATATCTACCATAAAAATATTTTTGTTGTGACCTTGGCGAACTAAATACCGCCAATTAAAGTGTGACAACCCTTTATTGTCTTTCTTCTGGTATTAAATATGAACATTTTGCGGTGACACAATGTAACCGAACCGCGCTGCTTATAAACAGAGGCTGAACTCCCTTGGCTGGTACATACTTTCAGCAGTCGTTTTGAACATCTCTTTGAGCAAGCGATTTTGGAACCAGGCAACGGTACATTGTTGTTTAAAAACTGCTGGTACCCCCTTGGAGCTGTAGTTTTGGGTTCTCACTATCTTTAGATCAATCCATTTTGACACCGGGTAATAGCACATTGCTTTTTAAAAATATCTGGCACCCCCTTCGAGCAGTCGTTTAGCCATAAACGACTAAACGACTAAAGTAACTCAGATTAAGGTTTATGAAACGAATAAAAAATCGATCAAGTCCAAAACTTGTTTGCAATGTGAAGTAAGCAATCGCTTAAAAAGTAAATACTGGCGAAGCATTTGGCGCTATTCTTAAACACTATCTTTTACCAGTATTTGGCGATAATTTATTTTCTAATTTAATTTACCCATGAAGTGGAAATAATAGCATCCTTTATTTATTTGGAACTTGTACTGCATCTTACAGCGGTACAGACGGTTAATATTTTGAGTTTTTATACTTTAGAATTCGTGTGTTAAATAACGCAGTCCCCGTTGAAAACGCATTTCCAGCTTGGTTTGTTTGTACCTACTTTAAGGTTATCTTGCTTTCCGTGAAATCTCGCCAAATCACCTGCATTTTTTTCTTTCCCCTGTGGTTACGCATGATAGACCCTTCCCCCTAAAAGTGCGCGACGTAATAAATTAATGCAGAAATTCTCTTAATTGCAGAAATGCGAATTCGTATAGAGTTCAAATACAGGGACAATTTTGTTTAGCTTATAAAGTTCTAAACAAACTAGAATATCTTCCCCGGAAAATCAAGAGAAAGCCCCTGGAAAAAGCATTTAAACTAAATTTATTCTTTTCCCAAGATTGTTATGATGCTGGAGAGCAAAAACGCTTGCCAACAACTGAGAGCGTTACGTAACCTGAAGCGTACGTAAGAAACCGTCTGGTGTAAACACATGGTTTTTTAAAGAAAAATAAACTGTGGAGGTCGTACGTTTCCTTGCTTCACAAAAATGCCACTACCAAGCTCCCTGTTGTTTTTGAAAAATAAAAGTTACGTGGCGAAAGAAAATGTTTATATTTCGGTTTAAAATTCTCTTGCTATAAAGCCGCTTTAAAACACTTAGTATATTTATACATTGAGTACAAATTACTATAGTACTTATTTGTGCACTTAGTATCAAGATAAATAAATATATCAGAGAACAAATTAAGATTGAAAGATTTCTGAGATACAGAATTTTCTTAAAGTGATATTGTCCCAAATAATATAAAAGAATGTTCAATCCTAGTTTTGAATTGCGGAATTTCATTTGAATGATAGTTGCTAGAATTATAGGTGAAGAAAATTTACGATTAACATTTAGCATGGAATTTCATTGAGGAAAATAACTGTTTAGAATTATACCAAATTTCTGCATTCTTGTACATTAGCACACGAATTTACCGTATCCACAGTATTCCGATATTCTTGATATTATGATACATTTTTCGTTCAATTTTTTAAAATATTAGTTCACTTTCTGTATTTATTGAAATAATGATATTTATTAGATGTTTCTTCAATTCTGTTGAATTTAGTCATGACTAAGAATTTTTGGAATTATCTAAAACAACGGTTCACAATTAGCATTAAGCCACGGACACCTAACTAAAACTAAAATAGAACCATGGATACCTTTTTTCAAAATAATTCTTAAATTAATTTAATAATTTCTTTTAATTTTACTAAGAATATGGATTTACCCAACAAATACACAGGAAAGATAACACCATAATCAGAAGATTAATTACTTTTATTCTCCTAGTAATTATTTGTACAACAATTAACACAAATTTAAACTCATGAAAACGTTGTAATAGTCACTTAAGTTAGATACTGCACAGATTTTAAAACTGTTTGAGTGAAATCTTTCTTTTCGGTTCACAATCTCATGCAAGGTTTACCAGCAAGCTTGGCATTTTCACTTTTAAATCAGCGTGAATATTTAGTTTATTACGATATTAGTTTTTCATGTAACATTTTTTTGTAGTTGAGTAAAAAAAGATAAAATATCTTAAAAATACTTCATAGACCTGTTGCTTTTGTCCACTTTAGACATTTAAACAAAATTCAATTAGTTTAACATCTTTAATACAGCATTAGAAAACATCTTCTTGCCGTCAATGTAATTCCAATGCAAATACCTGTCATTTTGTAGGTGTTACTACTGCAATGTTAAAGCGCTTAATAGGGTAATCATTCTCTTAAAATGTAACAACGCAATCACCAATATTTTCCAATTTTTGAATTGTAACTCACTTTAACTTTTTTTTTCGAATTGATAACGTTAACCTTTTGGCGCCGAATTGGCTCTTAAAGTCTTTCTGAAAATAAAATAAATTTTTACGCACCTGTTTTTAAAATCCAGTTTTTAAATGAAACACAACTATTTGAAAAGGAATACAAATTAAATAAGTGACATATTTTGCAGAAATGTCATGTTGTTGAAATAAACTTTTCAAATGAAACATTGACTATAAGAAATGACACTTTAGAAAAGAACATGTATTTTTTATTTTTCAAATACTTTTATTTAAATAACAATTAGACATGTTTGTTTGATTTTACATTTACCAACAAAACTTAAATTTTTTTTATCCCTTTCTAAGCTACCAAACTTTTATGAAATTTTGAACTTTAATAAAAAGTATATTCTTCAATTTTACTTCTAAAATTTACAAACGTAATCTTAACTTTTATAAAAAAATATAATATCTGTTTACAGAATTTAAACGGTAATAATATGCATGCAAAAACATGAAAAGTAGTTGAAAATGAAACAATTGCATAAATTAAACTGATTCGAAATGCTTATATTTACTTGTTTTTAAAAACCACCCTCGACCTCAAAGCCTTGAACACTTTCGACTCTCTTAATGGTGTACCAGCTTTCAATTGAGCTCTATTTCTTCTCAAAACCGTTGGAGTGCGGACTGGCATCGATACATTCTTTTGGTTAGTTTCCATCCGTCGAGGTGATAGAGGTTTTACAATGAATGACGGTCCTTTAATCTGAGGATCGGGTTTGGCTTCCTTTTTCTCTTTTTCGTGTCTTGCAGCGATGGTTTTTACTGGATCAGACAGCATGTACTTGTAGCGGCTGCTTTTCTTAATTATCCTCACTTTGCAGGCTGATTCCAAAAATCTGGTAATATCATGGTTCAGTTTAGGGTGCAACCGGACACTGTTATGCTGCTTGATGTACTTCAGAATCTGGGACTGCTTCACACCAGTTTTCCTGTCAAGATCAGTGATGGCTTTTATAACAGCCTTGGCGAAGTTTTTGTCGCTGTCGCAAAGTTGTTTCAATTGCGAAGGGTTTGTACTGATGCTTGCACTTTTGTTCACGGAAGTGTTTGCATTGGTAGTTAAGCAATCACCAGAAGTCTCTTCGTTCACTTTAGTAAGAAGCGGGTCCTGGGTATCCATCTTATCACTAATAGAATCTTCCAATTTAGTAATTAAACTATATGAGTCCGTTTCAGTCAGCTGGATCATTTGAGTGGGGCTTAAATCATCTAATTTATTAATTTTGATAGCATTTTCTGTGTTCAAGAACTTTTTTACGCCAGATAAATACTCTTGCTTGATTCTTGAACTTTTTCGTGTAACATATTTTTTTGTAGGTGCATCATTTTGAATTTTCAATGTTGAGTCCAAACTTGTATTTGCTTGTATAGTTGACAAATATTCATTATTCATTTCGTAAGAATCGGAAAGCGGTTCGATATTTACCCTGACGTAATTCACAACGAGGGGATTTTTCTCAGGCACACTGCTTGCTGAAGACTGTGGAACTTCTGAACTGTTCTGACTATCTCCAGTTTCACGAATGTAAGGTGTAGGATCGTTTGGTTCACCGCATTCGCTCTCAGAAATCTTACAATTTGCTTCTGGGATATTGAAAGTCTCTTTGCAACGCATGTTACTATCAATATGTATTTTTAAAGGTTTACTTTTGTTTAAATTCTTAGGTGAAGGAGGAATAATTTCATATAAATTTACTCCACACAATCCCCAAAACTTATTTTGTATTTCTTCGCCGACATTATAAATACATTCACTGCGAATCTTTTCCATATTTGCATGTTTTTCTAAACTGGAATCAAGCGACAACAACGAATCTTCTATGGTTTTAAATGTTTCAAAACAATTCGACGTTTTTTCGCGCCCAATTAGGTCATTACTAATATTTACTTTTCTGTACTTACCACAAGTTGCGGCATCAGTTTCGTCCGAAGAAATATAAACTTCGCTCGCTGCAATTCGAGCTCCATCTTGAGCAATATCAAATTTTGTATGAGCGGCATCACATACAATATGATCGCCAACTGATGTAGAATGATCGCCAACTAATGAAGAATGACCGCCAACTGATGCAGAATGATCCACATGTTCTTTTGTTGTAATGGAAGAGGTAGAAAGTCTTTTAGACGCCTCTTTATAACTTGTATCTTCACTAAAATCGGCACTTCCGATGTTGCTAATTACAATAGGAGCTAGATCCCCCTTTCCTGAGCAAGTTGACTGCAGTAAACCATCTGACGAATCATATGTAGTTGAAAATGACTTTTCTCCTTCGTTGTCATATCCTGTATATGCATTCAACTGAAACTTTGATGCTGAAGAATTTTTCAACTTATCGTCTGTGTTTTGTGCAGAAATGCAAGCATTTTTATTCGAAAGAAAATCATCCCTCAACAAATTAGTTATCTCTTCGTAGATGTTGTCGCTATCAAAATCTTCGTCACTGATGCTTTCTAAATCAAATTCCTTTTTTAAAGAGTCTAATTCGTCATCAAAATCATCACAGTTTGCCAATTTAGACCCAAAAGTAGATGAAAAGGACCAGTTTAAATTACTAGTTATGTTGGTTCGTGGCTTATGTGGAGTTAAAAAGTCTTGTGAATTATGTTGAATCCATTCAAATTGTACTTGATTTTTCACTCCAGTTTGACTTTGTGGACTTTTGCATTTGTCTGGTTCAATAGTGCTAAGCTCCTTGATATAAGATCCCCTATTGTCCGTCAAAGTTATTTTCGTATCTTTTGCTGTTACGTAATCAAAATAAGATGCATCCATTTCTGCGCCATGTTCAGATCCAAAACGTGTAAAATCAAAGCTGGTTTCGACGGTCGAGGCCGGTAGATTCCTATACTCTGGAACATGGTTTTCAAAATTAAACTGCGGGACAGTTGTATTCGATGCTGAATCTTCGAACTTTAATGAACAAGCATCTGTAAAATGATCTTCCTTCAACGTATCTTGA
Organism: Troglohyphantes excavatus; assembly: GCA_963932185.1. Lineage (NCBI taxonomy): Eukaryota > Metazoa > Arthropoda > Arachnida > Araneae > Linyphiidae > Troglohyphantes > Troglohyphantes excavatus. Next base: position 50,966,947 of record OZ010673.1, read on the forward strand.
TTTGTTTTCTTTTTTTCGTCATCGATGGCGACAGGTGATATGTCTTTAAATATTCTTGAACTGAAACGCTGGCATTTCGACGGATCAATTGGTGTAGAAGAATTCCGTGGCTTGCAACTTTGAGTTGCCTGGAGTTCCTTGAAGAACCGCTCCGGCTCAAAAGAATTTGTAGAGATATCGTGATCCATTTGAAATGTGTCGTCGGACATTTTTCTAGGAAGTGGCGAATCAAATCCGAATGCAGTTTTGAAACCTGCCGAATCCGAAAATGGCGGTGTCGAATTTGGCGCCGTTTTAAAACTTTCTGAAAAATCCAGTCTTGAACTGAGATTATCTTTCTGATTCTCATTTACCAAAGATCCAAAAGAGTTGCTATCTGCAGACATTTCCTGTAACTCTTTATCTGAATAGTAGAATTCTTTTATATAGCTCTCTTTGCTAATGAAAAAGACAATATGGATTAAGCTTCTTTTAAATTGCAGTTTTTTTTTTTACAAATATGAAAATACTGCGTCATATAGAACAAAACTGTCAGTCTGAAAATCAAATAAATAACATTTTTAAATGATGTGCGAGCTTCAATCTCGTGAAAACAGTGGCATGTTAAAAAAAAATATTTCACGTTACAAAATTCACTGATGCTGTTTAAATTTAAACAGATGGGAAGTAATAAATTAACTAAGAAACGGTTGAAATATTATTTAATTTTGGTAAATTCTAATGAAATTATTTAAAAAAAACAGCCAAAGTGAAACCAAAACTTCATAATATCATAAAATATAAATGAATTTTTGAACAATTTAAAAAAGAAAATGTTACTCTAACTTTAATGTATATTACTTTTTTTTTAATTGGCACCAAAATGTAGATACGCATGTGCAAAATTGAGTTATAATAGGTTTAAAATTAATAATTTTTTAAAGCAACAGTTGTTAAAAAATCCTCTTTAGTAATTTTTTACCTTCTAGTGCAATTTTGATGATTTTTTTTAAAGATTTTTTTTATGTGAAACGTTTTTAAAATTATCTACATTGGGTATCAGAATAAAAACACCATGCACATTTTCAGGGTGATCCATTCCGACACTATAACTACGTGACAAATAGCACGATTGAAATAAACTTGGTCTCGTACGGAAGGAAATAAAACGACGATTAGCGTAATTATCTTGAAATAAAGCAAAGTACGCACGGGATTCAAACAGAACAGCTTAAAAAAAATTCTTCATGTAGGCGAAATTTTTGTTGATGACCTATCCTTATTTTTATTATTTATCCGATATAGTCACATCTTTATTTATATTCAGTATTCAAAATCCTTTTTTAACAAAGAAAATACTGAACCCGGAAGAAACGAAAAAATTCTACATATAAAAATTATGGCTATTTGACGAGGTTTTATTTCTTGGACTAATATTAGCTTTGGAAGGTTAAAAATGAACAAGAAAATTGCGTATAAAAGTGACATATTGAATTTTGTTGGCAAAAAAATTAAAGACTCGGATAAGAGTCAGTGTACTGTTCCCATAGAGTAATGATACAAATAGAGGAATAAAAATGCTGATTTCCGTGTGTGCATCATTGAAACCACGTGATTTGTGGAAATGCCAATTCACACATTCGCCAATTTTACTTGGCAGGCCTTGGCGACTTTCAGAACTGAGCGAGATCGAAGTATTGTAATATGGTTTTGTGTTTAATTTTGTATTTAAATATAGTTTTTTTTATCGAGTGGCACAATTTAAGGGAGTTTAACAGATATATTAAAGATATTTTTCTTACTTTGTACTTTTGAAATAATTGCGTTACGTTTTTATGTAAAAAAATTACCATAAGCAAAGTTCTTTCAATTGTTATTTTGTATAGTTCAATAAGAAAATATGAACAATAAAACCGGTGAAATATAAAGAGTTTCGTTTTTTTCGAGTATTGAACACAAAGAAAATTATATTTTCGTTTCGTTAATGAAGAGGAAATATTTGGCGCAAATTGTTTGAAAATAAGTAAATACCTCTAGATATATGTTAAGAAGTTGAATACGGACTGAACGCCTTATCAACAAAAAAGAAGAAAGTGCGCCTAATTTGGAACTCCTGCAGATGTCTGAACGCCAAATGTGGCAGCGCTAAAACCACGTGATGTTGGTTTTTCTTTTCAATGTTGACACCGCGGCCTTGCGAGAGTCTGGCATTGAAGGCGCTCTCTATTTAATATTACAACTCTATGACTGTTCCTAGCCATGCAGTATGGTGGAAAGCGGAGTAAACCGTCCTTTTTTTTAACCCTTTGTCACTCTCGGGCGGGTTAAGAAGTCCAAGGATCTCCAGTTTTTCAGGCAGTACACCCGATTTTTAATTTTATAAAAAAAATATGAATTTTTACATTATTTTTCAAATTTAATGGTTTGTGGTATATAAAGATGTGGTAAAACCTATCTTTAATATTAAAAAATATTTTTTAAGAAGTATGAAAGTTCTTAAAATAGTTTATACATTATTTTAACCAAAAGTTTGGGTAAAAAAATTGGAAGAAAATGACTCGGAGCACGGTTATATAAATGTTTTACTTGAATTATCATTTAAGCAGATTATAGAAATAGGAATTCTTTAACAAAAGCCTTTGCCAACAGTAAAAAGATACCGATGTGGAACATGTCTTCTCGTTTTTGATCGAAGACGCCGGATTGGTTGGTTTCTCAATTTAATCAACCAACCGACCAGTCTGGTGTCTAGGAGGGCAAACGTGGCCTCTGAGGAGGAAAAGAAGAGGACATGTTCCTTACCTTAAAGAAGTTATTCCTTCAGACTTTACGGTCCCTCATCCACGCATCGTATGTACTTTTTACGCGCACATACACATTGGTGCTTAATGACTTATCTAACGGGACTAAATTTATGTCGATGTGTTACTTTCCACCATTAGCATTAACGTTGTAGACCTACAAAGTGACGATTCGGGATATATCCAAATGGAAATATTCCAGAACACTGCCACATAATTGCGAATCAAGATCAGATAACAAGGGCAACACTTGAGCTGGCAGCCTTCGCACTTAAAGTAGGCGTGAAGATTGAGCCACGACAAATTTAATGTGCACCATTCCCCCACGAAGGAGGATTTTGTTACGCTTCCTGCCGTTGTTTACCACGGAGTTATAGTAGTGTAAAAATGGATCACCCTAAAAGCGCAGAACTATTGAAGATGTGGTTGTAAGAACAAGGCAGCTACAATTTCCACAATTGTTAAGGAAGGACAAAAAACACTGTACGCGTTTCTTGAATTGTATATAATTAAAAAATACAGCTCCTTTTCTTTTATATCTCTAGAGCGATTGCTTTGAGCTGCCTGGTTTTTGCAGCAATCGATAGAGGATTTTTCTTTATAGGAATAGTTCCCGGGTCTTTCCCTCGAGATAGGCCCCGAACCGTTGCCAATAGCACACTGAGCAGCTCTAGTGCTACGTTAATTAACCAAACCAAATATTTTTAGGTATATAAGTCAAAAAGTATAAAAAATGTTTCCTCGTCATCTGAGCATGGTTCTAAAATAACGAGGTGCAGGTATGAATGAATGTGTGTGTGAATGTGTATGTGTTCCCGGGTCTTTCCTTCGAGATAGACCCCGAACCGTCGCCAATAGCCCACTATGCAGCTCTAGTGCGACGTTAATTAACCAAACCAAACCAAAAAGTATAAATCAGAAAAATGTGGGAGCTGTCTGGTTTATGCGCTAAATCTTTAATTTCACCCCAAAATTTGCTTAATAATTTACAAACGCAGAATACATGGAACACAATTTATTAAACCACTTATAACATTTATAAACGAAACAGAAAGTTTCCGTAAAATGATCAAATTGAAACATAACAGCCGTCTAATTTCACAAATGATGCACGGCAATCATAACCAGAGCCATGATAACAAACAGAGCTCTGTCGGTGGCAGCTGCTAGCAACTTCCATTCGTCTCTGGCAGTGAAGGACTCGATCGTGGACGAGTCTTCTTTCAATTGGACCCGATCCAGGGATAGGTCTTCCGAGACCGGACTACGCAGACAGGCGTACTTTCCGATTGGTCCAGTCAGGACGTGCGTTATAGCAGCCGGTGGTCGAGAGGGTCCCGTTTGGGAAGCTATCTTGATGACGACGAACACTTGGAGGAGGATTGTGATGACGACTAGGTACATTGTTGTTTGCAGGAAAGACACTAGATTAGAAATAGTGTGAATTAATATAAATGTTGATTAAATTTTTTAATTGAATGTTTCCATTTTGATTATGATATAATTGATAATTTATTTTGCAAGGGGGTGATATAGTCTTTTGATATGTCAACATGGGCAGTGGCTATTGGAGGGACAAGATTGAAGGGGAAAATCTAAAGAGTAGAGGAAAAATGTCCAATTTATTAACAATTTGTGTTAAAAGATTGATCAAATGGGATAACTTTGGAATGTACTCTCATTTTTATGCATTCTGCAATCGTCAAGGCTAATTTAATCAATTTGACATTCGTTTCGTCATTGAATCACTTTACTTTTGATGAAACAAGAATCAATTAATTTTTAATGAAAGTATTTTACTGAAATTTTTTTTCCGGTGGTTTTGGTTCTTACATATGTACCTTAGAGGCAGATGGGTCACACTTGGGCAATTTTTCAAGATGGGGGAAGAACCTTCGAGCATGAATGGACTGTAGTAGAGCGAACATGACAACATAATCGTGAAACCAACATCTCAGACCGAATGGCATCAAACACGAGACTTCTTTTCAAAATTATGAATTAAAAAATACTCGCGATTTGCTGATGAATTGGGAAATGTGTAACAGTGAAAATTTATGAATGGAATGACGTAATTAACCACGTGTCTGAGGCCATTACATGTTGGCCTCACTATGATGTGAGCGAGATTATGACATTATGTTTTCTCTACTATGAAGGATCCATGCTCGAAGGGAAAAACTGAATCCTACTCTCATTGCAAAGCATTGGATTTGGGCTTTTATAGCTCTTGTTAAAGGTTTAAAAATAATTTTTGAGTGAATTTTGATGGTATGAATCCATAGAAAACGAACTTTTAAGAAATATTCTGCAATAAAAGAAAAATCGATAAATTTGGATTTAGGCCCGTCCGGCTCGGAGGTACAGTTATGTAAATTGCCATAATTCTAATACCTTTTCTATCACGTTCAATAGCGTGCGTAGTTCGAGTCGGCCCGTCGATATTTATTTGAAATCGTCTTCATTTTCGACCAAATAAATTTCGTGGAAAAGAAAGACCAAATAAATTTCTTCAGTTTCACGAAATATTTAACTGGAGCATATAACAGTCGTGTGTTTTGTAAAAAACTTCGAGCATGAATGGACTGTAGTAGAGCGAATATGACGTCTTCATCGTGAATCCAACATCTCAGACCGAATGGCCTCAGACACGTGACTTCTTTTAAAAATATATGAATGAAAAAACGTTCGCGATTGACTTATGACCTGGAAATAATAGTAAATCTGTTAATTCATGAAGTACAGGATATTTTTATGAATTTTTTAATAAAATTTAATAAATGACGGAATAATTTAGAAAAAATTTATGAATGGATGACGTATAAACCACGTGTCTGAGGTCATACAAGTTGGCCTCACTTTGATATTAGCGAGATTATAACCTTATGTTTTCTCTAGTATGAGAGATTCATGCTCGAAGGCAAAAAATGACGAAAGTTTCTTCAAAAATGAACGTTTTTAACAGTGTAGGGACCCAATTTTTAAACTCATTAAAACATCGTCATGAATAACTTTTTTTCGGATGTATTTTGTACTCACCTGCGTACAGCACCAGGAGCGGTGCTTTGGTGCTCAGGGCAACGTACACCAGCAGCAGGTTGAGCACGACGAAGAGAAATCCCCCGAGCATGATTTTCTTCGAGGAATCCGGGGGCAGCCAGAAAATGGCGAGGGCGAGGCACATGACGAGGGCGCAAGGGGCGCGGGTGGCTTCGATCTCGGGAACAGGGCGCCTCCTTAGGGCGAAAACCACGTGCATGCTGATGTAGGGCTCCGCGCAGCAGTCGTAGTAGGTCTCGTTGCGGTAGGTGTGGGTCTTCTCCGGAACGAGCTCCCACCTGGAAGGATATTATTTGAAGAAAAGAAATTACCAAGTCCCTTCTTGTGTGGCCACTGTACATAACACCTGTTCCTTCCTAGTGGGTGGCCTAACTCGTTGAGTTTATATTTTGTAGAGGATGATGGTTGAGTATCCATGACAACTTTCGGAGTAGGCTAGGGCTGTGCTCAAGCAAGACCACACTTTTTCTTTGATGCAGTTGGCCTACATGCCTATTTAGGACTTTCATTGTTTGCTACTAACCCTTTGAGTACTGAATTATTTGAAGATTTTTATGCACTTGGGACGGATTTGGAGAGGTTCAATTGATCCAATTCTTGACCGACCCTACAACAAATTGTTTGCGATCAACGCCCACTGGCTGGGGTGCCGCAAACATCAACGCCTGCTTCTTAAATTCAGATGACGAGTCAGACTCGTTCACCGTAACTTCACCCAAGTAAGCAGATGACGAGTCTCACTCGTCAAATGTACCCAAAGGGTTAAAACACCCGGTTTTCTAGCTGTGTGCATATTATGCATATATATACAGTGGCTCCCAAAAGTGTTCGTACACTTTAAAAATTTGTAGGAAAAGCGTTGTAGTCTGGAATTGAATTCGAATAGAAAGTCCAATATTATTTCACATAATCTCCATGTTATTCTGAATAAAATCTAATATATATATTTTAAATATTGAATTATTTTCTTTTTATAAAAATGAAAATGTGAAGAAACAGAGAAAAAAAACGCCATAAAAGTGATCGTACACCAAAACAGTTTCGAATAATTTCATAAATAAAATTATCGTCTGTCCCTTTTTTTTATTTTTGCATTGTGGTGACATTTAATATTCGTTTGGTATTAATTTTTGCTTGTTTACGTCGTGATATTCTATTTATTATTTAAAAATGGATCGTAGTCGTAAGAAAACAAAGAATAGCATTCGAATATTGAAAATTTCTCATCATAATGATTGTAAATCATCTCGGAGTATTTCTAAATTAATAAATTTATCCAATTCTACGTGCAGTACGTGATAAAATGCTTTAAAGAAGAAAATCGGATCAAAAACAAGGTAAGAAAATGTCACCCGGCAAAGTTAACTGAACGTGAACAGAGATTTATAGTTAGAAAATTTATAAAAAATCCACGTTTGAGTGTTGTAAAAATATCTACAGAACTTAATGAAACATGTTCTACTTCAATTTCAATCGAAACTGTTCGACAAGTGCTCAGATGAGCTGAATTACATGAGCGTTCTGCCGACGAAAATTTCTTGTTAGTGCGAAAAATAGAAAGCTTAGGCTTACCTTCGCAAACCAAGAACTTAGTCGGAACAGTAAAGCATGCTTTGGACGTGTCCTTGTGCAAGGGTGCAAATTAGCATCAGGACTAGGTAATTTGGTATTTGATGATAACATAATGAATCAGTATGTCTATTTAAATATTTTAATACACAATTTCAAATTATAAGCTCAAAATTTGGGTATCGGAATCAACTTTGTTTCTTATCAAGATAACGATATTTGGCACACTGCTCTTAATATTTGTCTCTGTTGTCTCTATAATTGTCCACAAGTTCTGAAAAAACACATCAGCCGTTGAATTTAAACCTAATAAAACACACATGAAAAGAACTAGACGTTAGAGTACGAAGATACTACATTAAAACGAAAAGCGAACTTAAAAAAGTAATAATCGAAGTATAGAAGAAAATGATACAAAAATTAAAAAAAAAACCTAATGAAATTTATGCCCAGACCTTTAAAAGCTGTTGTGGATGTTACAGGACATCCTATTAAGTACTAATTTACCAAAATATTGCAATATTTATTAATGTGTAGACATTTTTTTAAAGTGTACGAAGACTTTTGTGAGATAATTTTTTTGTTACTTTTTAATTATTGATTTTTCAAAAAAAAACTTTTACTATGTTTTTAAAATATTTTATATAGTTTTGTTAAGAACAATTTATATATCTTATTAAAAAATTTTCATTCTGAAATATTAATTTTTATAATAAATAGAGTAGTAATTCTTTGAAATTCGTAAGTGTACGAACACTTATGGGAGCCACTGTATATATATATTGGGGGCCGGGTAGCGTTCACATTGGCTTCAACCCGCCCATTAAGCAAACAAGTTTTTACGCTTCCAGAAGTTACAGTTAGAGTTCAGTGGTTCAGACTTAGATAAATTCGAACCATTTCAACACTTGAATCCTTTTGAGATAAAATATGGTGTTAGAACTTTAGAATTCGAGACCTTTGCTCACCTCGGATGTATGTTCGTGAACTCATCCAGGTAGAGCTCATGGCTGTGCCTGAAGTCCACCTGCCAGCCGTGGGTTGTCCACGACCCGAGGACCACTGTGCATTCGACCTCGTCCCTCGGGTAAGGGGTTCCCGGGGTCACCGATGCACAGGAGGTCTGGGTGAGGGTGGGGGGCGCCCACCAGATCCAACCGGTGGATTGCAACCCGAGCAGCACTTCCTGAGTGGGATCCACCTGGAAACTGTGGCTGGAAAGAACCATGGAATGGTTTGGTTAACCAGGGAGCACTAGAGCTACTCACTCTCGGAAATAACTCTCATTGTTGTACATTCTACCATCGTCAAGGCTGCTTGTGGTAATATTTGAAAATCGTTCGCTGTGCTCTCAAGTCGAGATGCGAACCACAACTTTTGGGTGTGAGTTCGGTACTCTACCGTCTCGCTCACCTGTTGGTATGAACTTTCACTAGTCTAACCTTTTGCGGCCGCTGTCCAGTTGTATTGCACATATATATATATATATATATATTTAAAAGTATTTTGTTCTGTCTACGAATACTCTAAATCTAAATCGTTGAATTGGAAAGGATTAAAATTACCTTGGATTTGGCTACCAACACCCTAAACGTAATTTATAACTTGTAACTTACAAAAATATAAAAATTTATCTTCTAAGGCGTTAAATCAGATCGGGGTTCAATTTCCTGACGCCTATTGAGGTTGCGTCGGGTGTCAGCTCAGGTGTTGTCCTCGTCATCTGACCATGGTTCAAAAGTACGAGGCAGTGTTCCCGGGTATATCCTTCGAGATAGGCCCCGAACAATCGCCAATAGCTCAATGTGCAGCTCCAGTCGCCGTTAATTAAACAAACCCGACCAACTAACTAAAAATTTATCGTGTGAGTAGTGATGGCTCAGTGTTAGAGTGAGTACTCAAGTCATAATCGGAGGAGTGTGGGTTCGCATCTTGTCGAGTCCAGTAATCTCGTTATTGTTGATTTATCAGCTTCGGTCTCGTCGTTTGTAAAAAAAAGCCACGCGGTGTGTTTAGAGGACTGGCGCACTTTAATAGCCGGGTAGTGGTAACTGGATCCTTCGAGATAGGCCCCGAACCGTCGTCAATAGCCCATGTGTAACTATAGTATTACGTTAATTCAACCAGCCAGCTAAGTGAGCCCCAGTTGCTCAGTTGGTAAGGCGTTCAGCTGCTAATCAGAGGTTTGGTGGTTCGAATCCGTGAAATGGACTTGTTATAGAAAAGTAAAAAAGTACTGATCTTGCGATCGGAGGGTTGCCAGCTTCGCTACAAAAATACTAGAAAGTCGTCCAGAATATCCAGCAAATTATACTGGCGTGTATACGGGACTGGTGCACGATAAATCTAATCGGCGTCCAAAGTCCCGACGTCTATTGAAGGCGTTGGGTGCCAGTTCAGGTGTTTCCTCGTCATCTGACCATGGTTCTAAAATAACGAGGTGCATGTATGAATGTGTGTGAATGTGTATGTGTTCCCGGGTCTTTCCTTCGAGATTGACCCCGAACCGTCGCCAATATCCCACTGTGCAGCTCTAGTGCGACGTTAATTAACAAAAACCAAACCAACCAGCTAAGTATTTACCTGTTGAAAACTGAAACATCTGGAACCCACAACATACTGCGTGGCACTTGCAATTCGCCGTCGTAATCTGCCTTGTCCCATTTCAGCCTGGGATCCAACCAATTCTATTCGAAATACAAATACACTTCATACATGATAATGCATAGGTATCTTTTATAACTTCTTATCAGAAAATAACCGTAAATACTGCAAATATGTACTAGAATTTTCGACGAGAAATCTCGGTTTCGACGGGAAAAAAAAGGTACTGTACTTGTAAATCCGTAGTTCAAAACCCGTGGTCCGCGGTGGTTCACTAGGAGACCAAGCTATTGTTCAATCAAATTGTATTTCAAAAACAAGTAGTCTAAAATCTATTCTATTTATGACAAAAATATATTGAAAATCAAAATTTGCGTTTATTAAAATTTGCTGGAGTTGGGATACAAAAGTGTTACATGACAATTTTTTTATATGTATGCTTTGATTATTACAGTATGCAATCAATAATGAGTGCGAAATATTTTGTTGGTAAAAATATTGTTTTCACTTTTTGATGGTTTCGTTCTCTTACTCCACCGATACCATTTTTATCTTCGAGCATAAATGGTCTGTAGTAGAGCGAATATGACGTCATCATCGTGATGCAAACGTCTCAGACCTGATGGCACCAGACACGTGACTTCCTTTCAAAATTTATGAATGAAAATACGTTCGCGATTGGCTTGTGATTTGAAAATAATAGTAAATGTGTTACTTCATGAAGTACAGGATATTTTTATGAATGAACTGGAAAATATATATGAATGGATGACGTAGTAAATCACGTGTCTGAGGTCATATATGTTGGCCTCACTTTGATGTTAGCGAAATTATAACCTTATGATTTCTCTACTATGAGGGATCCATGCTCGAAATTTTTATACAATAAAAATGTGTACTTGAAGGAGGCGTTTTCATTTGTCATTTTTTTAAAAATGTGCTGTTTTTCTCTATTGCAATAATTTGAAACTTTACCTTAACAAATATTAGAAAGGACCTTATTCAGTTATTCAAATTTATCAAATTGGGTGATGTGGAGGGATTGAAATTTAATATGGCTAATGTGACTAGAGGTCATGGATTCAAATATTACAAATCACAGCAAAAAAAATATAAAATTTAACGCTTCTTCTCATTCATAGATGGCAGCATTATCAACGGTTTGTTTAAAAAACACGTTTAAATGATTTTTTTAAAAGCATTAAAAAAAAACTTGGATATTTGTGAGATGAACGTACGATTCGTCATTGCCCTTAAAATTCTCTTTCTTTTGACACCTTATGTGTTTAGGTCCATTGAGTACAAGGGTCGTAAAAGGGATCTTTATTACATAAATAATGTATTTAATATTTATATTTTTAGACTTACCAGGAACAAAAATGAATCCATAGTAAATAATGACCTATCTTCGTCCTGAAAAAAATATATATTTCAATAAATTCTTCAAGTGATAGCATAGATTTAAGAAAGTGTCTTGATGATTGGTAGGAATTTTCATTAAGTGTTCTACAGGAAATAATATAGATTTTACAGGTAAAAGTATAAAAGCATACTCATAAACGTATAAAATCTAATTCATTTTTCCTATACATGGATGTTTTAATTAATACATAACTACGCTATATGAAGAAATTTTACAATCAATGTTCTCATTATTTCCTACTTTAAAAATAGACAAAAGACTTTAAAAATAGTAATACATAATGTTAACCCTTTGCACTCCGATGTCGCCTCTCAGGCGCTTACAAAACGATCAGTTCTTTCGTTCCCTGTTCTTTAAAATAAACGAGAACAACATCATCTTGCGTTTAAAAAAACATGATCTTTTTTCAACTTGTTGTCCTGCAGATCCAAAATAGATTATGCTTTTGTTTTCCTCTATGAACAAAAAAAAATTATAAAGAAAAGAACATAAAGAGGAATAACTGTTCCGTAAAAAGAACCTAAAACGCAAAGTGTTCTTGGAGTGCAAAGGGTTAGCCCTTTAGACTCGTGTTGTGACTCTCAGTCGCCAAAATAACGATCTGTTCTTTTGTTCCCTGTTCTTCAAATTGAACGAGAACACAATTTTCTTCCATGTAAAAACGCTTTTCTTTCGTTAGCTTGTTCTTTATCCAATTCCCTTTAAAAGTATGACGTCACTTGTATATCAACATATTTTATTAACCCTTTGCACTCGAGTGTCGCCTTTAAGTTCCCAAAATAACGACTTGTTATTTTCGTTCTCTGATTTTAAAAACGAAAATAGATATAGCTTCCAAGAAATACCCCGACGCTTTAAATTCGAAATATATTTCAACATCGAATATTTTTATAAACTGAAAGTTGATGTGTATTGCCAGAAAAATTGGAAAAACTGGAACTCAAGTCGTTCAGTTCTATCACAGGGTTTTAAACAAAAGATCATGCTGTTCTCGTTTATTTTAAAGAACAGGGAACCAAAATAACGGGTTGTTATGTTGTTTCCTGAGAGAATACAGAAAACGTTACACGCTATAAATAGAGAGAGAAAAAGAATATCGAGTAATATTTAACTTACAAACTCTATTATCTGTCTGGGAATGAAAAACGTGTGGACGTCTGTGGTGTTGGTTTCGTTCGTCGGTCGAATGTACTTGTCGTAGTCCTTAAAAATCTGGTCCTTCACCTTCCTCATTTGAGACATGAGGTCCGGCCCACAACTCACTTGCACTACAGACACTAAACAAAAACATTGATCAAAATAAAACCTTAACTGTTGTCATGTTGTCTGTATTCAAGGAAGTGTTTCAGCACATGCAAGCATAATTTTTGGAGTGCAGAAGAAGAATATCCATATTAATTTTTTAAAAAATAATTTACCGCATAATAAAATTGAGTTTGCTTGTATTCTTGAAGAAATCAAATTATATATTCCCCTCCTACAGCACTCGTAATAAACTCATCAATCCTTAAAAATGTGGTCCTTCACCTTCCTCATTTGAGACATGAGGTCCGGCTCACTTGCACTACAAACACTAAACCAAAACATTGATCACAATAAAACCTTAACAGGTGCAGGGACGGTTCAAGGAAGTGTTTTAGGACATGGAAGCATCATTATTGAAGTTCAGAAGAATAATATACATTCTTGATTTATTTTGATAATTCACTGCATAATGAAATTAATTTTGCTTGTATTCTTGAAGAAATCAAATTATATATTCCCCTCCTACAGCACTCGTAATAAACTCATCAATCCTTAAAAATGTGGTCCTTCACCTTCCTCATTTGAGACATGAGGTCCGGCTCACTTGCACTACAGACACTAAACAAAAACATTGATCACAATAAAACCTTAACATGTGCAGGGACGGTTCAAGGAAGTGTTTTAGGACATGCAAGCATGATTATTGAAGTTCAGAAGAAGAATATACATTCTCGTTTTCTTTTGATAATTCACTGCATAATAAAATTAATTTTGCTTGTATTCTTGAAGAAATCAAATTATGTTCCCGCCTACAGCACTCGTAATAAAATAATCTTAAACCTTCCAATGGATACGTAGGTAAATGTTAGCGAAATATGCTATACTCGGGGACAACCTAAGTTGAGCCTAAAGCAATTGAATATTTATACATATCATAGCTTTCGCTTCAGGTTCAACTTAGGTTGTTCCCGAGTATAGTGGTCTCTGTGACGTCGTCTCCACTTAGGGTTAAACCCACTGACGCTCAAGCGATTTTAGGAATTGTAAAGTTGTTTTTACTTCTTTGATATTTAAATAATTTTTCTCTGGCATGCTATTTTATATTATTTTAATTTTTTAAATTAATTGTAAATAAGTAACTTATAAGTTGTACCTCAAACCTTTGAATTAAAAAAAATATTGTAAAATGAAGTATTTTTATGAGTTTAAAAATTGGATGCATGAATAGTAAAACTGGAGATCCCTGGACGTATATAAACGGTTATGAACGTCAGAGGGTTGAAGAACCTTTTTACATAAAAAGTTACCTTAAAAATCAACCAATAATCCCATTTATTAAATTTGCCAATACCTTTTAATGATGATATTTTCTGTGATCCGTTTGAGATCTTTAAAACTAATATAATTTTATTATATGAGTAAATGTTCTTTTATATTCTGATGTTTTCTTTAAAAAAAATCTTTTTCTTTTTTATATATTTCTAAGTGTTGTGTTTTGTCTTTTCGTCATATATTTGCATCACATATTTTACGTCACATATTCATACATTGTTATAAATTACATTAAAATCATAAGATCTGGACAACAATGAATTTAAAACACAATAAAAAATACTATACATTTATTGCTTTAAACAGTTGAAAGTTGGCCATCGAAAATTGCTTCGGCGAAAAAACTTTTTATGACAATTCTGTTTTAACGGAAAAAACTAACGGAAAAGTTAACAATCGGAGATGTACCCGGAGATAACTCAACAATAAACTAATTATTTTGTCTTCGAGAAAATAAACGGGGCGAACGAAACAATGAGATCACATTTTTAACGCGCGTGAAACCGCGGGTACCAACTACCATTTAATAAACAAACTGCATATGAAGTTCATTCATTTGTAAATAAATTAAAAAACATATGAAAAGATAAACACATCAATATGAATTGCCACAAAAGGAAATCTCAATATTGTTTTCACTTACCATTTACGAAAACAAATAAGCCTACTGAAAAATAAAATAAATATCGCCTATTAACAAGTGAAAGTTCCATTTTCGTGTCCAAATGAGTTCGGTTAGAGTAGAAGTCGGTTGCCTCTCTCTGAGAAAACTCGGAGGCGTAGTCGGTAGCATAATGTTACAGTCGGTGACAAGGGGTGGATATCGCTTGGAGTTCTTGTACATCTACTGATAAAATGGAACGACCCTCTGAGAGAATTATTTTCAAAGGAAAATAGACTTTCTGATTCTATTGACTGAGAAGTATTTTTAATATTTTGTGGGGTAGTTATAGAGTTAATTTTTTCTGTTAATTATCACAGAAATTATTTGTAAAACTAGATATTAAAATATATATTAAAAACAAAACATTACTTTGTTTTTTAGTATTTTTTAGACGTCTAGACCGGAATTTTTTTTAATGGTTTACTCACAGATTCTTATAACTAGTGGACAAATGTTTTAATCTTGTTTTTAAAGTTTTACACATACTCCAATGGCTGATATAGCTAGAATAAGGCATTGGAGTAATTGCTCCTCGATATTTTCTAATTTACACTACCTAAAGTGGATATTTTTCGTTTTAGAAGGATATTTTTTTTTTAAATCAAATAGTTCGATATCCAATTTCCTAGTTCATTTTTCAACATTTTGGAAAACGCTATAGGCACCTTTTTTTAAAAATCATTTTAGACTAGAAATTAAGTTATTCTACATAATCAACCCTGAATATGCAACCTTCTTACATCTATATAAATAATAATACATGGTCGACTTTTATACAATTCCACAGTTTTACTCTTGGAGTTAAAAAAAAATTTTGTTCATTTTTTTTGACGAGAACACGTATTTAAAATGTGCTTTGCTATAACGGTCATTGGCAGAAACATCAAACTATAGTCATAAATGGCCTACCATCGAGTTGAGGAAGGTAGGCTTTCATTGATACGCTGGCCTATTTACCCATTGTAACTTTTCAGTGGCGTGATGAGTGTATGCTTTAATTGACGAGTTCCACAATTCCATTTGACTACTTGACAGTTTAAACCAGTTGTTGGAATGTTGCGTGGAATGAAAAATGAAGGGACGATTTTTAAAAGATTTCAGTATGGAGCAAGAAAATCCCACTGAAAGTCAATTGCGGCATAGGAAACTTATGTCGAAAGAGCAGTTCAAAAGGATAAAAAGGGGTGTGGGTCTTGACTAATTCCATTCCCAGAGTATTTGCCAATATAAAAAAAAGGCAAATTAGCAATTATGATAGTAATTAGTAAATAATTAACAGTTATGATAATTATTAAAATACAAATGCAACGTTAAAATACGCAATAAAAGTCCGTATAATCCGGACATGTTTCGGGAGATACATCACCCTTCATCAGCGGAAAATGCAAAGTCTGTGTGTAATGAAATATAAATAAACCCAAGAAATCTAAAATGTTGCCAAAGACCAAAAAACTATTACAATCGGTTGGAGTTAACCATTATGTGCCAACAAGCGGGAAATACTGGGACCGCAAACGTTTCATTGACAACCGAATCAATATTGCTAAAAATATGAAACGCCTCCAGGAAGTCAAATTTAACTGGAGATTTAGGTTTGCAAATTAAATGTGAGTTAGAAAAATTAAATATATGATCAAAACTTTTGGGCTTTTATTGCGTATTTTAACGTTGCATTTGTATTTTAATATTCTTAACGCAATGTTCTATAAGACGAGTTTTTATCTTAGTTATGATAATTACCAATTAGTTGTTAATTAGTAATTGTTAATTATTGCTAATTTGTTAATCACTGAGGAATGGCATAAATTTTTTATATAAAAAGTATTTGGTAGAAAACTTTGACTATGGGGTAGGGCTTGTGCCCCCCCCCCCTTCTACGTTTATGATAAAAGAACGTGGCATGACACAGGGGGGGGGGGGGGGGGAAGGGAGGAATGAAGTTTGACATTTTGTGAAATAGAGGGGTTAAAAAAATAGAGAAAAGTTGTGACATCATTTATTGACGCCCCATATTACTATATCATATGTGCTGCAGAAGTAATTTTATGTCGATTAGTATTACTAAAATGCGTTATTTCATTTAGCAAACCTTTTCAAAACATTAAGAGATTTATCAAAATATTAAGTTATTTTACAACTACTGTAAAATAAAAGTATAGAATACTGTGTTATGTTACAGATTTCTGTAAAAAAAAGATACTTCTGTAAAAAAAAATTCTATACCTTGCGACTCTAAGCGTCTGTCTAGTGATATCTACTATGATCTAGTGATAGTTAGGTGTCTGTATAGTGATAAATCCGGCATTGCCCCATGTTATACAAATATATAATACAAAACCCTCCAAAATATCAAATTAAAGAGTTGATAATTGAATTACTATTCACTAACTTTAGTACTTCTTATTACATTAATATCTTACTCTTTCTTATCAATATAACTTAACAAAAATATAAAAAGTTTATAACCTTTATTATTACGCATAAATTGCAACATTTAGAACATTAATTCAAATTCTACAAAATATCAAATTGAAACATAACAGCCGTCTAATTTCACAAATGATGCACGGCAATCATAACCAGAGCCATGACAACAAAAAGAGCCCTGTCGGTGGCAGCTGCTAACAACTTCCATTCGTCTGTGGCAGTGAAGGACTCGATCGTGGACGAGTCCTCTTTCAGTTGGACCCGATCCAGGGATACGTCTTCCGAGACCGGACTACGCAGACAGGCGTACTTTCCGATTGGTCCAGTCAGGACGTGCGTTATAGCAGCCGGTGGTCGAGACGGTCCAGTTTGGGAAGCTATCTTGATGACGACGAACACTTGGAGGAGGATTGTGATGACGACAAGGTACATTGTTGTTTGCAGGAAGGACACTAGATTGGAAATGGCACAATTAAATATCTTAATTACAGAGTTTAGTTATTTCAGATTGATTACCTCCGCCTTTAGAATCATTGGTAGAAAAGTTTTACTGAATAGTATGCATTTTTAGATCTTTAAATTAGATGTGGAAATACTAGAGAACAAAAGATTTGTGGTTTAAGGATAAAGTAATAACTTTGGAAATTCACACACTTCTGTAAAAATGTGCAAAGAAATTTTAAAGGACTTTAAAAAGTTAAATGGAAAAAGTGAGTAAAAGAACCAGACAGCTCTTGTTTTCAAAATTATTGCTTAAGTCACATTTGGGCATTTTCTCAAGAGAGGGGAAAACTAAGTCTTACTCTCATTGCAAAGCACTGAACTTGGGCTTTTATAGCTCTTGTTAAAGGCTTAAAAATAATTTCTGAGTGAATTTTGATGGTATGAATCCATAGAAAACGAACTTTTTAGATATATTCTGCAATAAAACAAAAATCGATAAATTTGGATTTAGGCCAGTCTGGCTCGGAAGTACAGATATGTAAAATGCCGAAATTCAAACGTGCTTTTCTGTCACG
Source organism: Troglohyphantes excavatus (assembly GCA_963932185.1). Classification (NCBI taxonomy): domain Eukaryota; kingdom Metazoa; phylum Arthropoda; class Arachnida; order Araneae; family Linyphiidae; genus Troglohyphantes; species Troglohyphantes excavatus. The sequence continues at coordinate 50,985,070 of OZ010673.1, forward strand.
GTCAGTAGCTGAAACAAAAAAATTTCTAAACTAAAAAATTCGAAATTCCCAACTCAACATTGCAACAAATTTCCAGTTCCAAGTGACCGACATTTTTCATCTTTTTTATAGATTAAGTTTGGTTTGGTTTGGTTAATTAACGTAGCACTAGATATAGATTAAGTAGAATTAAAGGCTTAAAATAAACAGTAGAAAGCTACGATACATGTTTTTATATGTTTTAATTCATTTAATTTATTGCAGAATACTTTATTTGAAAATAATTCATGTATGAAGATAATTTGTAATTTTCCTGACAGAAAACTTTACATTAATTGAGAATTTAAAGCAAAAGCCTATATGAATTATACTTAAATGAACCTTAATTCTTAATTAAAAAAATGTGAAAAATTAATTTTCATTTAAGTAAACAGGAATACGTTTGCAGATGAATATCGAAACAGCAACAGTTATCATTGCCATTAACTATACTGTCACGGTGGATATTTTTATAAAATAATATCTACTTTTATAGTTGGTATATTAGAATAAATTTGTCTTAATATATCATTATTTACAGCCAGTGACATATCATAATGGTTACATATTCTACACGTTGTGCACAGGTGACCAACACAAAAGATTGAGAAACCAAATTTATCTTATTATAAATATGAAATTAAATTCAAAGTATTTTGTCGTAACGACGATAACAAATTTATTGTGGATGTCAAGAGGGGCGTTAACAAAAACGGCTATGTTCTGGAAATGGTAACGTGATCTGTAAATAGGGGAAGTCAAAGGGACTCAGCAGTTGTGCCAACCCAATAGCCATTGCTAGACTTAACATAAAACATAAAATAATGTTCAAAAATAAAAAGTACCTACATACCAATATAACCATATTTATCAAGTAGTAATTAAATTCTAAAATTTTTAAATTAATAACTATTTTAATTCTAAATTAATCAATGCAGCAAAACTGGAATTTAAATTATTATAAATAAATTCAATAAACTTAAAAGTATTCAGAGAGGGAGTCCTCCAAAGTTAATGCTAAAACGAAACACATATCACATAAAATTAGGTAAAGAGAACAGGTACTGAAAGATACGTCCTCCGCTCGTTAGATTTTTCGTAGCAATCGTATCGAAGTCTTAATGATTTTTTTTAACTGAGGGGTGATTTAAATAAAAGAACCCATAGAAAGTTCTGGAAGTTTCTTTAGGAACCGGTAAAAACTATAAAAAATATTTTTATAGAAAAACACAAAGGAAACGAACTGCGTCAACATTACCCAATATCTGATACAATATGGGAAGATTCAACTAACCAATCACAAAACGAAAGAAAAAAAATCCTAGACACCAGACGATAAATTTATATAGGACTGGCGCGTCGAATATTAGCTCGAAGAAATTTTACATCGTGGAAGGCAAAACCAATAAGGTTATATGAAACAAAAGTGATTTTCGATAAAAAAAAAAAAGGAGAGGATTTTGATTTAGGCAATCACCTAACACAATTAAAAGAGAAGTTATTTTAATAAAAAAAACCTTGTGACGTACTACAATATTTATATTATATTGACAATACTACATTTAATGTAAAAAGGTATTAAAGTATTGTTTGTTTTTACAAAAATAAAAACAGAATGAGCAGATGCCAGCACTTATTTGGGCGCCAATGGATAACGGCTGTCTTTTTGGAAATCTGAAAACATTGCTTCTCAATTTAGATAAAGAATTTATTGGACAATTACTAATTTTCCCTTGATAACCTCGTTGTTTTCGCTTTCGAAATATTAATTTTCTTCAGACATAAATTTTCCCAACTCAGGTATTCTCAAACCTTGAAATTCCTAACTTTTAGGGTTTTCAAATTATTGGGGAGGGGGGGGGGTGGATTCCCCCCCCCCCAAACCCCCCCCGGTGCGACGTCCCTGCTAAGAGCCAGATGGGCTTAAGTCACATTTGGGCATTTTCTCAAGAGAGGGGAAAACTAAGTCTAACTCTCATTGCAAAGCACTGAACTTGGGCTTTTATAGCTCTTGTTAAAGGCTTAAAAATAATTTTTGAGTGAATTTTGATGGTATGAATCCATAGAAAACGAACTTTTTAGAAATATTCTGCAATAAAACAAAAATTGATAAATTTGGATTTAGGCCAGTCTTGCTGGGAGGTACAGATATGTAAAATGCCGTAATTCAATCGTGCTTTTCTATCACGGTCAGTAGCGTGCGTGGATCGAGTCGGCCCGTCGACATTTATTTGAAACCGTCCTCATTTTCGACCAAATAAATTTCGTGGGAAAAAAGACCTAATGAATTTCTTCAGTTTGACGAAATATTTAACCTGGAGCATATGACAGTTGTGTGTTTTGTAAAAAACTTCGAGCATGAATGGACTGTAGTAGAACGAATAGGACGCCTTCATCGTGAATCCAACATCTCAGACCGAATGGCCTCAGACACGTGACTTATTTTCAAAATTTATGAATAAAAAATGGTTCGCGATTGACTTGTGATCTGGAAATAATAGTAAATCTGTCAATTCATGAAGTACAGGATATTTTTATGAAATAATTAGAAAATTTTTATGAATGGATGACGTATTAACCACGTGTCTGAGGTCATACATGTTGGCCTCACTTTGATATTAGCGAGATTATAACCTTATGTTTTCTCTACTATGAGGGATCCATGCTCAAAGTCAAAAAATGACGAAAGTTTCTTTAAAAATGAACGTTTTTAACAGTGTAGGGACCCAATTTTTTAACTCATTAAAAATCGTCATGAATAACTTTTTCCCCGATGTATTTTGTACTCACCTGCGTACAGCACCAGGAGCGGTGCTTTGGTGCTCAGGGCAACGTACACCAGCAGCAGGTTGAGCACGACGAAGAGAAATCCCCCGAGCATGATTTTCTTCGAGGAATCCGGGGGCAGCCAGAAAATGGCGAGGGCGAGGCACATGACGAGGGCGCAAGGGGCGCGGGTGGCTTCGATCTCGGGAACAGGGCGCCTCCTCAGGGCGAACACCACGTGGATGCTGATGAAGGGATACGAGCAGCAGTCGTAGTAGGTCTCGTTGCGGTAGGTGTGGGTCTTCTCCGGAACGAGCTCCCACCTGGAAGGATATTATTTGCAGAAAAGAAATTACCAAGTCCCTTCTTGTGTGGCCACTGTACATAACACCTGTTCCTTCCTAGTGGGTGGCCTAACTCGTTGAGTTTATATTTTGTAGAGGAGGATGGGTGAGTATCCATGACAACTTCCGGAGTAGACTAGGGCTGTGCTCAAGCAAGACCACAGTTTTTCTTTGATGCAGTTGGCCTACATGCCTATTTAGAACTTCCATTGTTTGCTATTAAAACACCCGGTTTTCTAGCTGTGTGCATATTATTCGGGGTACCCATTTTCCTTCCCGACAATATAAAAATTAATTCTATAAGAAGAAAATATAAATTTATATACATATAATAACTGTACAATGCTGTGGTATTAAAAAATACCACTAAATAATTTATTTGGGGGGGATCGACGAGTCTTTTTCGAATCCAAGAAAACTACAATATTTACTTATAGTGGCCTAATACCACCGATGGTGTAGAACTATACAAATTAACTATGACGTCACAGCTAATCATATTCTATTTTTCTACATCGGCTGGGAGTGTTCTGAACGGAAGTGAGCTGAACTCTCGATGTTTAATATCTTTTGGCACTGAACTATAAATTGTAACTTCTGAAACGCTTATAACCACTCCGTGCTTATAACCAGTTCCTTCTATGGTCACGGTTGAAACTATACTGTAAGCAGCCCTAATGTACCCCAAATAATTTTTTTAAAGGAATTTTGTGAATTTTTTTCTTTTTAAATCGTTTTAGAAATGTTAAATATGTTCAAACATTTTATATTTTCTACAAATAGAATCAATTTGCGTATCTCCAAAACTATAGTTTTTTTTTGCTACTTATCCACTTATTATTGGTTAAAATAGATTTCAAAGAATAAGCATTTAAAATGCGTTTTAATGTAAAATAAAAAAAAAATAGCCAACACACTACAATTTTGCATATTTTAGCATGAACAGTATGAGAAATATAAAGGTAGAAACTGCATCAAATAGTTTAGAAAATTGTTTAGATACCATACGAAAATTATAAAGGAAAAGATTGTCTTCGTGTTGTCGTAACAACGGAAATTAAACCTTCAACCATAACCCCCCCCCCCCCCGAAAAAAAATCCTGACTAAGGCCCTGGGGGGGGGGGGGGGGTGCTTTCACAATGGCTTCAACGCGCCCATTGAGTAAACTAGTTTTGAACCTTCCAGAAGTTACAGTTAGAGTTCAGTGATTTAGACTTAGATAAATTCTAACTATTTCAACACTTGAAACCTTTTGAGATAAAATATGGTGGTAGAATTCGAGACCCTTGCTCACCTCGGATGTATGTTCGTGAACCTATCCATGTATACCTCGTGGCTGTGCCTAAAGTCCACCTGCCAGCCGTGGGTTGTCCACGACCCGAGGACCACGGTACATTCGACCTCGTCCTTCGGGTAGGGGGTTCCCGGGGTCACCGATGCACAGGAGGTCTGGGTGAGGGTGGGGGGCAGCCACCAGACCCAACCGGAGGAATGCAATCCGAACAGCACTTCCTGGGTGGGATCCACCTGGAAACTGTGGCTGGAAAGAACCATGGAATGGTTTGGTTAACCAGGGAGCACTAGCGTACTCACTCTCGGAAATAAATCTCATTTTTGTACATTCTGCCATCGTCAAGGATGATGAAATTTTAGGGCAGAGAAGCTGCGGCTGACCCGCCCATCTGATAGGGCATACAGCGAGATGTTAAGACGTCGTCGCCGCCACGAAGGCAACCCAGCCCAGACCGAGAGGACGCCGGCGGACACTGTGCCCTGCACTCGAGCCACCCGCGGGAGGAAGACACCACCCGTGGGACAGTGACAGGATACTATTGTTAATTTCATTAAATTTTGCTGACTGGAAGGTCCGTTGGACGGCCGTTTCTATTTATTTTGAACTATATAGATAAAATATAAATACAATAAAATACTTCACTCACATTTTGAGTGGTAACAAGCCGGCGTCATCTCGACGGGCAAACTCAAACAAAAAAGAATGGATAACTAATAACTAACTGGTGCCGGGAGTCGTCTTCGCAGTGTTCAATGATCTTGCTCACGTTGGCCAGGTGTACTGAATACGCTTTCGCAGTCGTTCATATTCGCGTTCAAATGATCTACATGCCCGGTCAAAGCACGAGTGATCCAGTTTGATGTTCGTATTTCTTCTTCCGTTTTCTCCTTCACAGTTGAAGCATTTGGGCTTTTCTCTGCATTCTGCTTCATGTTCGGTGTGCTTTTCCTTCCCGCATCTGCGACATCTGCTTATTTTGCTTCGGCAGTATTGTGCTATGTGGCCGAAGACTCCACATTTATAGCAAATCATGGGCTTTAGGTATTCCTTGCAGCTATACAGACTCCAACGTAGTCTTATTTTCTTTCTCACCATGATTAGGTTGAAGGCCTCAGGTTTGATCTTTATGACATAATTGAATCTGTTATTTTTTGTTTTCATTGTTGACAAGTACTCTACATCGCCAGCTTTAATTTCATCATTTGCTAGTTCTAATTTTTCTATTAATTTAGCATTGTCGAAGTCTTCTTCAACGTCATAGATAATTAATGTGGGTATTTTCATTTCCGGTTTTCTGAAGGTATATGCCGATTGGACTCTCGGTTTGTTCTTAACTATATCCAAGATTTTCTCTATATCGCTTATTGCTTCGGTTTCGATAAGAATTCCACCATTATCTATGTTTTTCACTCTATTTATTGCTTGTACTGAGTTTCCCAGGTTAATCCTTTTTTGTATATCCAATTTTGTTTCCATAGAGGATATACCTTCCTTAGTAGGATGGATAGTGAGAACGTGTGTCAACTTCCGTTCCTTTTCAACCTTTTTGGCCACCGTTTGGGCAAATGTTGGCCTTTCTACTTCATGTGTCTTATTTTTCGCTATAAGGTACCCCTTATATTTGCTAATCAGTACTTGTTGCTCGTTGATAATTTTAATCAACTCCGCCACGTTGTTTAGGATCTTTCCTTTGTATCCTTTGGGAGTGAGCTGTAGTGTTTCTATGATGCTAGTTTGACTGTCAATTGCTCTATTAAATCTATTACTTTCCTCATTTGAAGCTGTATCTATAGTAAGTTCGTCTTTATCAATCTCGTCAGCATATCCTTTGGGATTTTGTTCTTCAATTTTATCATACACTTGTTCTTCTCCAGTTTCAATCTGTACTCGATCTGCCCACGGATCTGAATCTTCTTCGTTTTCTTCTTCGGATTCCTCGCTACTACTTCCGATTATTGGTTTTGATCTCACTATTTTTTCCTCAATTTCTTTCGGAAAGAGTTCCTTCTTTCTATTCCTTGGATTGACACTAACCGCTCTCATTTCTCTACCCAATTCAGCTTGCTTTTTCCTTACTTCTATTATTTCTCTTTCTAGGCTGCTTCGTGCCGCTGCGTCTGCCCTATTTCTCTCCGCCTCTCTGGCTATCTCGTGAGCGGTTTTGACCGGCGTGCGATGCATTTTTGATTGGATCTAAATATATTCCAATAGCTATCCGCTCGGCCACCTCCCGGTGTTGCCCAGCCGGGACCACGCGGAGGTGGGATAGCAGGCCAACGCACTAAAACAAACGCTTTTTCAAAGTAAATTTCAACTTATTCTCTCAATGTTCAACTCCCCAAATGTCAGAGTCCAAAAAAGGAGAACGACAAAAGGAGAAATCGAAAAAGAGAAAAATTTCACAGCCAGTCCGGAACGGAATTCAAATCAATACTTGCAATTGGCCCCCGGCCATCGTCAAGGATGTTTGTCGTAATATTTGAAAATCGTTCGCTGTGTTCTCAAGTCGAGATTGAGATGGTGGAATCAAAGGCCTGATCCTTCGTCTTCGCGAACAAAAAAATCCGCTTGACATATACTCTGTGCTCCAAGCGTCCTTCGACTACTTCGCAGAAAAAGTTCCCTGCGAATAGTCCCCGCCCACCGGCCAATCAGGAGCCAGCTCTGCCTAGGCCCGCCCTCTATTCCGCGACTGCGCTCTTCCTCGTTCGAAATGGCATGGATGAGAATTTTGTTTATCTACTGTAACGTCCATTTAAATTAATGTGTTTACTATGTACATTATATATGCAGTTATGATGGAGGTTGTAGGGCCTTCGGCCCCGGGTACTCCATAACAAATAAAATCTCTCTCAAGTGGAGATGCGAACCATAACTTTCGGGTGTGAGTTCGGTACTCTACCGTCTCGGTCACCTGTTGGTATGAACTTTCACTAGTCTAACCTTTTGCGGTCGCTGTCCAGTTGTATTGCACATCGCATTTCTATGGATCTGGTCTAGTTCTATTGGACATATTTTTTGAAATTTTATTTTATATTATATTATATATATATATTTATTTAAAAGTATTTTGTTCTGTCTACGGATGCTTTAAATCGTTGAATTAGAAAGGATTACAATTACTTTGGAATTGGCTACCAACACCCTAAACGTAATTTATAACTTGTAACTTGCAAAAATCTAAAAATGTATCTTCTAAGGCGTTAAATCTGATCGGGGTTCAATTTCCTGACGCCTATTGAGGTTGCGTCGGGTGTCAGCTCTCTTCGGGGGATAGGCCCCGAACATTTGCCAATAGCTCATTGTGCAGCTCTAGTTGACGTTAATTAAACAAACCCAACCAACCAACTAAACATTTATCGTGTGAGTAGTGATGGCTCAGTGTTAGAGTGAGTACTCAAGTCATAATCGGAGGAATGTGGGTCCGCGTCTTGCAGGCCTGTAGCCAGCCAATATGTTCAGGGGGGGCAGGCACTATTCCAGGTAGGGCAAGGGGAAAAGGACAAGGGGGGGGAGGGGGAGGAGCAATCCGTAAAATAATAATTATTTTCATTTTATAAAAGTGATATATTGACGGATGATGTTTATCGCTAGGTACTATGAAGCCTCTAACGCTTTTTTACTTAATTTTCTGAAAATAAAATTTTTTAAATAACCTAGCATGTTTAACTAGGTAGATTCTTGAATTTAATGCTTAAAAATTATTCAACTTTTATATTTATGTCAAACAAATTAAATATTTACTCTATCTATATTTAGGTGACTGCTAAGTGATATAAGACACAAAAATCAAAAAGTTAACTTACGTAATTTTCGTTGCTCGATAAGCTCTATCATTTGGTTGTGTGGGTCCTAATTCTGCCATATTATAGTTTCGCGAAGATGAAACACATAGTAACATTACATCACTTGTACCATTTTCGTCGCTACACACACCCGCTTCCTTGTCCAATCTTGGTCTTTTATTAAAAATACAAGCGTATATCCATAACGTTGAAGGCTTTTTAATATCCGCGCTCTTAAAATCAATCGTGTTACCCAAACAAATTATTTACCTAAAACGCCAACAACCTATCTGCAGAAAGCAAACATTTGAGTAACTACTTTTAATCGTTAAGTCCCAACAGTTTTGTTGCAATCCATACAAGCCTGACCAATAGAGAAAAAGAACAAACGCAGCAGGGGTTGGATGGACTTGGAGTTTCACAAGATTACTCAATTTAGAATTTCCTGTTTCCCTGTGAAAAATCTATGTTCCTACCTAATGAATGAGTTCGAGTTCTTCTTTGCTGTAGGGGTTGTGTGCGTTAGAAAAATTAGCTTTCATTCTTCTGTTTTCCGAAGGAACAACGCCTTTTCCTCCCAACATGAATACTTCCTCACCGTAGGGCAAGGGGACGGCTACCCATGCCCTATCAGACTAGACTAGCCCCCACTAGTTTCCAAAGGGATCGGTGGGCGAGACCATTGCCGCCAGACACGTAAGGCGAGAATTGACGACAACTACCACATGTTGATAATTACTTGTCTTGCAAGGTTCAATTGCTACAATGGTTTATGCTGGAAGTAAAATGAGTGGAGTGGAGAAGGGGGGGGGGATGGGGCAGTGGAAAGTGTTTGCTTTTGCCCCCCTATGGAAGCTCTAAAAAAAAAATTTATATTTTTTTCCGCGTGAAATTCTAAAAAAATTAATTCTTCGCCCGTTCTGGGGTGGGGGGATTTTTTTTCTAGGACGGGCAATTTATTTTATAGGACGGGCAACGCCCCCCTGGCCCCCACCTAGCTACAGGCCTGGCGTCTTGTCGAGTGCAGTAATCTCGTGATCGTTGATTTACCAGCTTCGGTCCTCGTCGTTTGTAAAAAAAAAAGACCCGTTGTGTTTAGAGGACTGGCGCACTTTAATAGCAGGGAACATGTTCTCACGTTTTTCTTCTGCTACGGTTGTGTTTTTCCTCCGAAACGCTGGATCGGTTAGTTTCTCCAGGAAGTGATCGAATCTACTAATTCAACCACTGCAGAAGAAAAACGAAAGGACATGTTTTGTACCCTTAACTATTCCTGATTCAAACGTAATCACGACTGCACCGGCGTCTGGGGTGCCCCAAGTGTTGTCCTCATCATCTTACAATGGTTTGGTTTTTTAATTAACGTCGCACTAGAGCTGCACAGTGGGCTATTGGCGACGGTTCGGGGCCTAACTAAAAGGAAAGACCCGGGAACGATGCCTCGTATTTTTGAACCATGGTCAGATGACGAGGACAACGCCTGACCTGGCACCCGACGCAACCTCAATAGGCGTCAGGACATTGGACCCCGATCAGATGTATCGTGCACCAGTCCCGTATACACGCCAGTATAATTGTTGGATGTTCTGGACGCATCTGACAATGGTTCAAAATTACAGGGTAGTGGTAACCGGATCCTTCGAGATAGGCCCCGAACCGTCGTCAATAGCCCATGTGTAACTATAGTATTACGTTAATTCAACCAACCAGCTAAGTATTTACCTGTTGAAAACTGAAAGATCTGGAACCCACAACATACTGCGTGGCACTTGCAATTCGCCGTCGTAATCTGCCTTGTCCCATTTCAGCCTGGGATCCAACCAATTCTATTTGAAATACAAATACACTTCATACATGATAATGCATAGGTATCTTTTATAACTTCTTATCAAAAAATAACCGTAAATACTGGAAATATGTACTAGAATTTTCGACGAGAAATCTCGGTTTCGACGGGGAAAAAAAGGTACTGTACTTGTAAATCCGTAGTTCAAAACCCGTGGTCCGCGGTGGTTCACTAGGAGACCAAGCCATTGTTCAATCAAATTGTATTTCAAAAACAAGTAGTCTAAAATCTATTCTATTTATGACAAAAATATATTGAAAATCAAAATTTGCGTTTATTAAAATTTGCTGGAGTTGGGATACAAAAGTGTTACATGACAATTTTTTTATATGTATGCTTTGATTATTACAGTATGCAATCAATAATGAGTGCGAAATATTTTGTTGGGAAAAATATTGTTTTCACTTTTTGATGGCTTCGTTGTCTTACTCCACCGATACCATTTTTATTTTCGAGCATGAATGGTCTGTAGTAGAGCGAATATGACGTCATCATCGTGATGCAAACGTCTCAGACCTGATGGCACCAGACACGTGACTTTCTTTCAAAATTTATGAATGAAAATACGTTCGCGATTGGCTTGTGATTTGGAAATAATAGTAAATGTGTTACTTCATGAAGTACAGGATATTTTTATGAATGAACTGGAAAATATATATGAATGGATGACGTAGTAAATCACGTGTCTGAGGTCATATATGTTGGCCTCACTTTGATGTTAGCGAAATTATAACCTTATGATTTCTCTACTATGAGGGATCCATGCTCGAAGATTTTTATACAATAAAAATGTGTACTTGAAAAAGGCGTTTTCATTTGTCATTTTTTTTTAAATGTGCTGTTTTTCTCTAGAGATATATATTGCAATAATTTGAAACTTTACCTTAACAAATATTAGAAAGGACCTAATTCAGTTATTCAAATATATCAAATTGGGTGATGTGGAGGGATTGGAATTTAATATGGCCAATGTGACTAGAGGTCATGGATTCAAATATTACAAATCACAGCTTAATCGGGACGTCAGAAAGCATTATTTTTAAAATAAGGTTATAGACAAATAAAGTAGTGTGCTTGAGCATGTTAATTCTTCAGGAGTGGGTAGTTTTAAAAAGTAATTGGATCGACATTGGAGAATCGTGAGGATGATATATTGACAGGACCAACCTTGCTGGTCCTAAAGCCTGTAGTTGGTCGACATTATTTGCATTTGAATTTGTATAAGGCAATTATAATTAAAAAACTGTGGACTTCCCCCCAAAATTTAAACCAATACCTAAGCATTTTTCAGTAAGGTGAAAGAAGATGAAAATTAGCTGTAAAATGTTAAATTTATTGTAAACACAATAGACACTAATCATGATGACTTTTTTTTTAATTACTTACGTCAATCCGTTATCTTTGTAAGGACATACTATATAAACCTTGGTTAAAATACAATTGAATCATCTTGCAATCATTTACTTTGTATTCTTCAAGTTTTTCTGGCAAACAATTTTGTTCATGGTGAAAGACACAAGCATTTCCAATTATGGTCGATTTCTGTTGGTTGCCCAAAGTCCGAAGTGCTGGAAACTTACTTTATATGTGAATGAAACGAAGTATAAACACCCCGTGGGCTATAGTAATTATATGTTTGGCTGTAATATTTTAAAAAAAAAGTATATATAACAGTTTTTTTCTAATAACTTTCGAAACCTGAATACATCAAATAATAAACTGGAAATTGAACTAAAATAGCATATCCATGCGATAATTATCGCATGAACACCTATTCGTTGTAAGAGCAAAATATATAAGCGTATTTTTTATAGCCAAAAAAATCATAAAAATTTAACGCTTATTCTCATTAATAGATGGCAGCATTATCAACGGTTTGTTTAAAAAACACGTTAAATGATTTTTTTAAAAGCATTAAAAAAACTTGGATATTTGTGAGATGAACGTACGATTCGTCATTGTTCCTGAAAATTATCTTTCTTTTGACACCTTATGTGTTAAGGTCCATTGAGTACAAGGGTCGTAAAAGGGATCTTTATTACAAAAATAATATATTTGATATTTATATTTTTAGACTTACCAGGAACAATAATGAATCCATACTAAATAGTGACCTTTCTTCGTCCTGAAAAAAATATATATTTCAATAAATTCTTCAAGTGATAGCATAGATTTAAGAAAGTGTCTTGATGATTGGTTGGGATTTTCATTAAATGTTCTACATGAAATAATATAGATTTTACAGGTAAAAATATAAAAGCATACTCATAAAAGTATAAAACCTCATTCATGTTACTCATACATGAGTGAGGTTTTATACTACATACATTACTCATACATGGATGTTTTAATTAATACATAACTACGCTATATGAAATTTTAGAATCAAGGCTCTCTTTTTTTTAGAATCAATGTTCTCTTTATTTTAGAATCAATATTAAAAATAGACAAAAGACTTTAAAAATAGTAATAAATAATGTTAACCCTTCAGACTCGTGTTGTGACTCTCAGTCGGAAAAATAACGACCTGTTCATTTGTGACCTGTTCTTTAAATTGAACGAGAACACTATTTTCTTCAATGTAAAAAACGCTTTTCTGTCATTAGCTTGTTCTTTATCCAATTCCCTTTAAAAGTACGACATCACTTGTGTATTAACATATTTTATTAACTCTTTGTACTCGAGTGTCGCTTTTTAAGTTCCCAAAATAACGACTTGTTATTTTTGTTCTCTGATTTTAAAAACGAAAATAGATATGGCTTCCAAGAAATACCCCGACGCTTTAAATTCGAAAAATATTTCAACATCGAATATTTTTATAAACTGAAAGTTGATGTGTATTGCCAGAAAAACTGGAACTCAATGGACGACTTAAGTCGTTCAGTTCTATCACAGGGTTTTAAACAAAAGATCATGCTGTTCTCGTTTATTTTAAAGAACAGGGAACCAAAAGAACGGGTCGTTATGTTGTTTCCTGAGAGAATACAGAAAACGTTACACGCCATAAATAGAGAGAGAAAAAGAATATCGAGTAATATTTAACTTACAAACTCTATTATCTGTCTGGGAATGATAAACGTGTGGACGTCTGTGGTGTTGGTCTCGTTCGCCGGTCGAATGTACTTGTCGTAGTCCTTAAAAATCTGGTCCTTCACCTTCCTCATTTGAGACATGAGGTCTAGCCCACAACTCACTTGCACTACAGACACTAAACAAAAACATTGATCACAATAAAACCTTAACAGTTGTTACGGACGGTTCAAGGAAGTGTTTCAGCACATGCAATCATAATTTTGGAATATCTATTTTATTTTTAAAAAAATAATTTACTGCATAATAAAATTGATTATGCTTGTATTCTTGAAAAAATCAAATTATATATTCCCCTTCTACAGCACTTGTAATAAACTCGTCAACCTTAAAAGTGTGGTCATTCACCTTCCTCATTTGAGACATGAGGTCCGGCTCACTTGTACTACAGACACTAACATTGATCACAATAAAACCTTAACAGTTGTTACGGACGGTTCAAGGAAGTGTTTCAGCACATGCAAGCATAATTTTGGAATATCCATATTAATTTTTAAAAAAATAATTTACTGCGTAATAAAATTGATTATGCTTGTATTCTTGAAAAAATCAAATTATATATTCCCCTCCTACAGCACTCGTAATAAACTCATCAATCCTTAAAAATGTGGTCAAGCTAACAGAATGTTGGGGTACATCAGAAAAAGTATTTCATCAAAATCTAAGGATATTATCTTGCCATTGTACAGAGGTTTAGTAAGGCCACATCTTGAGTATGCTGTACAGTTCTGGTCACCATATCTTAAAAAAGACATTGAATTGTTAGAGAAAATTCAGCCCAGGGCTACTAAAATGGTTCAAGGGTTTTCAGGCATGAATTATGAAGATAGATTAAGAAATTTGAATGTGTATACTCTGGAAGAGAAAAGGGTTAGAGGAGATTTGATTCCACTATTCAAATTTATCAAACAAGGAGATGTGGAGGGTTTAGATTTTAATATGAGTGATAGAACGAGAGGTCATGGGTTTAAGTTAAACAAATCTCATTTTAATCGGGAAGGGAGAAAACACTATTTCTATAATAGGGTAATAGACAAATGGAACAACTTGCCAGTGAATATTGTTAATTGTAAAGGAGTAACGGATTTTAAGAAGAAGTTGGATATGCATTGGGGGATAGTTAAGAGATACTAGATGGACCAACCTTGTTGGGCCTTGAGCCTGTTGTTGGTCGTCAATATTTGTATTTGTATATTCTGATGTTTTCTTTAAAAAAAATATGTTTCTTTTTATATATTTCTAAGTGTTGTGTTTTGTCTTTTCGTCATATATATCATCTACATTGTTATAAATTACATTAAAATCATAAGATATTGACAACAATGAATTAAAAAAAAATTACTATACATTTATTGTTTAAAAAGTTGAAAGCTGGCGATCAAAAATTGCTTCGGCGAAAAGCTCTTTCTGACAATTCTGTTTTAACGGAAAAAACTACCGGAAAAGCTAACAATCGGAGATGTACCTGGAGATAACTGAACAATAGACTAGTTATTTTGTCTTCGAGAAAATAAAAGGAAACAAATAAACGGTGAGAACGAACCAATGAGGTCACATTTTTAAATGCATGTCAAACCGCGGGTACCAACTAGCATTTAATAAACGAACTGTATATGAAGTTCATTCATGTGTAAATAAATTACTAAACACATATGAAAAGTAAAATATATAAATGTGAATCGCCATAAAAAGAAATCTCAATATTGTTGTCACTTACCATTTACGAAAACAAACAGGCCTACTGAAAAATAAAATAAATATCGTCTTTTAACAAGTGAAAGTTCCATTTTCGTGTCCAAATGAGTTCGGTTAGAGTAGAAGTCGGTTCCCTCTCTCTGAGAAAACTCGGAGGCGTAGTCGATAGCATAAAGTTACAGTCGGTGGCAAGGGGTGGATATCTCTTGGAGATTTATTTTTTTCAGTATTTTTTAGACGTCTAGACAGGAACTTGCTTTTAAAGGTTTACTTACAAATTCTTATTATTGGTGGACAAATGATTTAATATTGTTTTTACACCGATTCCACTGACATATCTAGCTATTATAAGATATTAGGTGCAATTTCCCCTCGATATTTCTAATTTACAATACCTAAAGTGGATATTTTTCGGTTTAGAATGACTTTTTCTCAAATAATTGACATCCTATTTCTTCGTTCATAATTCAAAATTTTGAAAAACGCTATAGACACGTTTTTACCATTTTAGAATAGAAAGTGAGTTATTCTATATAATCAACCCTGAATATGCCGCTTTTGTACATCTATATAAATAATAATATATGGCCGACTTTTATAATTCAGCAGTTTTTCTCTTGGAGTACCAAATTTTTTTAAAAATATTTTTTGACGAGTATATGCATTTAAAATTTGTCCGACTACAACGGTCATTGGCAGAAACATCAGGCTATACTCATAAATGGCCTACCATCGTTTAGAAGAAGGTAGGCCGCGTCGATCAGGTAAGCCATTAATACCAACCCTCTAATCTTTGCACCACGGGGATGAGTCGAATTTCATTGCTACGTTGGCCTATTTAGCCATTGTATTTTTTTTAGACGTGACGAGTATATGCTTTAATTGACGAGTTCCACAATTCCATTTGACCATTTAAACCAGTTGTGGGAATGTTGCGTGGAGTGAAAAATGAAGGGACGATTTTTTTAAAAGATTTCAGTATGGAGCAAGAATATCCCACTAAAGCTCAATTGCGGCATAGGAAACTTAGGTTGAAAGAGCAGTTCAAAAGGATAATATATGAACAAATGAGAAGTTGAAGCTTCGTTCAAAGGATTCCCGAGTTTTTCAACCTCAATTCAAACCATTTACGGATATTTTGTACCTCCCTAATTTTTGTTGCGCAGTTGTCGTTAAAGGGTTTAAAATTTAAAAAAATAAATAATATGTTTTAATTTAGGCTTTATCGTTTGCGTTGAAAAACTCAATAAGCTTGTGTGTGTATAAAATATTCTAATAATATTTATCTATTCCCCCTTCTTAGCACCTGATTTAAGGTTTTTGAGATCTAAGTCAAATTTTCCGAGTGGCCCACGAATATATATATAGATGTAACCAGCGTATCCATTTATGTATTATCTTATATGTTTGTCCTATTATCATGTCCCCGTCACCTGTATATATTTCATGTTCCCGTTACGTGTCTATATATTGTTCCCGTTATTACGATTGTAACGCCCTCTACATATTTTATGTCGCTCCCCCTGCGCCGGGAAAGCGTCAGTCATGTACCTGCCTTCTTATGGTGAATGCGCAATTTAGGTTCGTCCCACCCCGAGATTTGTATCGTAACGATAGGCTTATGTGATTAAAAATGTTTATGTTCAATCCTTGAGCAGTTAGCGCCTTATATATATATATATATATATATATATATATATATATATATATATATAATATATATTCGTGGCCCCCCCCCCCCGTCCCCTTATACATCTATGATAAAAGAACGTAGCATGACACGGGGGGGGGGGGGGGGGTATGGGGAAGTTTGACATTTTGTGAAATAAAGGGGGGAGGGGTTAAAAAAAATAGAGAAAAGTTGTGACATTATTTATTGACGCCCCATATTACCATATCATATGTGCTGCAGAAGTAATTTTATGTCGATTAGTACTACTTAATTTAAAACGAGTTGGAAACTAGAAAAATGAGTTATTTCAATTAACAAACCTTTTGAAAATCATATGGATTTATCAAAATATTAAGTTATTTTACAACTTCCGTAAAAAAATACAGAATGCTGTGCTATGTTACACATTTCTGTAAATAAATATATATTTCTGTAAAAAAAATTACACTTTGCGACTCTAAGCGTCTGTCTAGTGATATCTACTATGATCTAGTGATAGTTAGGTGTCTGTATAGTGATAAATCCGGCACTGCCCCATGCTATACAAATATATAATACTAAACCATCCAAATTAAGGAGTTGATAATTGAATTACTATTCACTGACTTTAGTACTTCTTATTACATTAACATCTTACTCTTTCTTATCAATATAACTTAACAAAAATATAAAAAGTTTATAACCTTTATTATTACACATAAATTGCAACATTTAGAACATTAATTCAAATTCTACAAAATATCAAAAAGAAACATAAAAGTCATATGTTTTCACAAATGATGCAAGGCAATCATAACCAGAGCCATGATAACAAAGAGAACCCTATCGGTGGCGGATGCAAGCAACTTCCATTCGTCTCTGGCAGTGAAGGACTCGATCGTGGACAAGTCCTCTTTCAATTGGACCCGATCCAGCGATACATCTTCCGAGACCGGAGTACGCAGACAGGCGTACTTTCCGATTGGTCCAGTCAGGACGTGCGTTATAGCAGCCGGCGGTCGAGAGGGTCCAGTTTGGGAAGCTATCTTGATGACGACGAACACTTGGAGGAGGATTGTGATGACGACTAGGTACATTGCTGTTTGCAGGAAGGACACTAGATTGGAAATGGCACAATTAAATATCTTAATTACAGAGTTTAGTTATATCAGATTGATTACCTCCGACTTTAGAATCATTGGTAGAAAAGTTTTACTGAATAGTATGTAATTTTAGATTTTTAAATTAGATATGAAAATACTAGAGAACAAAAGATTTGTTGTTTTAGGAGAAAGTTATAACTTTGGAAATACACACACTTTTATACAAATTTGCAAAGAAATTTTAAAGGACTTTAAAAAGTTAAATTGGGTGAAAGAACCAGACAGCTCCTGTTTTCAAAATTATTCAGGTAGGACGAAAAACACTGTACGTTTCTTGCATCGTATAATACAGCTCACTTTCCTTTATATCTCTAGAGCCATTGCTGAGAGCTGTCTTTTTCTTTATACGAATAAATGAAAAAGTATAAATCGGAAAAAGGGGAGTTGTCTGGTTCTTGCATCCACGTCTTCAATAATAGTACTTAAAAAATGCTTTCTGGTACATTTAAACATTGATGTAAGCCTATTTGAATTATTTAAAAACTCCAGACTATGATTTTATAATGGTTTTCTGTCCATCACAAAAGTTTTCTAAGTTGGAATGTTAATGATTGATAGGGTGGATAGCAAGTTGGCGCAGACGACGGGACCCATAATTGACATAAATTGAAAGCTTATAGTCTGCTTCTCATTTATTCTAAGCGTTTCTCACAAGTATTTAGCTAACCAAATAAGCTCACATAATTATCAATTAAAAATTCTATTTCTTTATTAAGGAAAAGCACACCCGTTAAAACAAATACTAAAATATAGTAGCTCTCCAATTATCCGAACTCCAGTTATCCGGATTAAACAATGAGGATCTCCAATTAGCTGGATTCGGATCGCTTTGAGAAGAAAAAAAAGAAATCGACAAAATCCCCATTTAAAAAGTTTCTTATCGGTGAATAATATTGTTTTTAATAGTCATTAAATTATATTTCACACTAAAGCAAAGTTCGATTTTTTACTAAGATAGAAACTGATTTTCGGGAATTATCCAATTATCCGAACATTCGATTATCCGGTTGGGATTTGGTCCCAATTGATCCGGTTAATTGGACTTCAACTGTACTACGTAAGGAATCAGCTTTAGGGACATTCCTACGCCTTTAATTTAAACTGACCTGCGTACAGCACCAGGGGCGGGGCCCTGGTGCTCAGGGCAACGTACACCAGCAGCAGGTTGAGCACGATGAATAGAAACCACCCGAGCATGATTTTCTTCGAGGAATCCGGGGGCAGCCAGAAAATGGCGAGGGCGAGGCACATGACGAGGGCGCAAGGGGCGCGGGTGGCCTCGATCTCGGGAACAGGGCGCCTCCTCAGGGCGAACACCACGTGGATGCTGATGTAGGGTTCCGCGCAGCACTCGTAGTAGGTCTCGTTGCGGTAGGTGTGGGTCTTCTCCGGAACGAGCTCCCACCTGGAAAAGTATGGCGAATTATTTTGTGATAGGGATTGAGGTAATAATTTAGAATCTGGTATCTTCCTATCTATCTCTATATCTACTTACCTATCTATCTCTATATCTACTTACCTATCTATCTCTATATCTACCTACCAAAATATCTCTATATCTATATCCATATATCTATATATTTATATCGATATCTATATATCCATATCGATATCTATATATCGACATCGATATCTATATATCGACATCTCTAAATATCTATATCTCTATATATCGACATATCTCTATATATATATATCTCTATATATATATCTCTATATATCGACATATCTATATATCGACATCTCTATATCTCTATATATCGACATCTCTATATATCTATATTTCTATATATCTATATATATCAAAATATCTATATATCTGTATTTCTATATATCTATATTTCTATATATCTATATATATCAAAATATCTATATATCTGTATTTCTATATATCTATATCAATCTATCTATCTATATATCTATATCAATCTATCTATCTATATATCTATATCAATCTATCTATCTTTATATCTATATCAACCTATCTATCTATATATCTATATCAATCAATCTATCTATATATCTCTACATCTATATCTATATATCTTGTATATCTATATACTTATCTATTTATCTCTACATCTATATCTATATATCTTGTATATCTATATACTTATCTATTTATCTCTACATCTATATCTATATATCTTGTATATCTATATACTTATCTATTTATCTCTACATCTATATAATTCTATATCTATCCATATATCTCTACGACTATATCATTCTATATCATTCGATATCGATATAGATACAAGTCTGAAAGAGTTGGGAATCGAATCATTGTAATTTGCCCGCATTAAAATATTAAATAATGGAGACAGTCCTATGTTTATGTACACCGTAAAAAAAAGCTACTTAACAAAGTAGGTTTAAAAATTCATTTTTAAGTATAACTGGATCGTAAACGAGCGTATGTCTAGAATCGTACATTTTTCAAAATATTGGGGGGGGGGGGGGGGGGGGGCTCATGGCTCTAATTTTTACTAAAACGCATTAAATTTCGGGAAATTGGGCCAGTTTTTCAAAATAATGGGGGTGAGGTTCGGGGCCGTTGGCCCAATACAAGTTTATGTATGACCTACCCAAATGCAAGTAATTGGAAGTGATATGTAATAAATAGTTAATGTTCTTCCGTTTCCTAAACCAAAGAATCTTTAATAATTACCTCGGGTGCAAGGATAGTGAAGACTATATATAGAAGGTGCGCTCGTATTTCGCTTTTTGAAAGTGGGCAAGGAAGGCAACTATTTGACGTCATTTTGGCTCCGCCTTACTATGGGTTTTTGATCATTGTCATTGGCCGTGTGTTTCAAGCATTGCTACTTAGGTTCGATCCCCGGTTGGGTAACAACTGGTGATTTAATTTTTAATTAGCAAAATAATGTAAATATTTGTAAATAGTTGTGTTCAGGTAGCTTCACTACTCATCTCTCCTTGTTTTGTTATGTCCCCGTATTTTACTTGATTGAAATTGTAACTCATTTAATATGTCCAATACAAATGCATTGACCTGATGGTTCCTAACCTCATTTTACTCTTTCAAAATTAATGGACATGCTCTCGTGGCAGCTAATATTTTTTTAATACTCTTAATTTATTAAGCAACTCTTTCGCAATTTTTACATACTAAATGCAATCCTTAAAATATAATTTCAACTCTTAAAATTCGGCAAATTCTAAATTAAAATAGCGAATATCATTTTTAAATAGTTCAGAAAAAAACGAGTAGATGGCAGCACGTCACGAACCATTGGTTCAAATTGCTGCAATTAACATCGAGATATTTTAATAACTAAACTACTCTGAAAATCGATTCAAATTGTTTTTTGAAGCAAATTTTAACTGTTTTCTATTAAATAAATTCATGATTAGTTACAAACAAGAATTCTTTGTAAATTAAATTTGCTCTGTAGACTGTAAAACGACTGTAAATACGTGAGCATTAGACACGCCCACAGAAAGCGAAGGTAGGCGTGACTATGACGTCAAATAGTTGCTTTCCCCGCCTTCCGTCAGACAGCGCGAGTACGAGCACACCTTATATATATATATAGTCTTCACTATCCTTGCCTCGGGTGTATGTTCTGGAATTCCAGCTGGTATCCTTCTATGAAGAGCAGGCTGCTGTGCTTGAAGTCCACCTGCCACCCATGGGTTGTCCAGGAACCCATGATCACGACGCATTCCACCTCGTCCCCTGGGTAAGGGGTCCGGGAGAGGGCGGAACACGAGGTCCGGGTGAGGATAGGGGGACCCCACCACACCCAGCCATCGGAATTAAATCCTAGAAGGACCTCTTGGGTGGGATCTACTTGAAGACTGTGGCTGGAAAAAGATTGGAACGCAAGTTACATGGAATAGGATTGACTGTCCATATCTATACGAATAACATCACATGGGTCTGGGTTTTGGGAGTTGGATTGATTTTTTACAGGAAACAACACTGTTAAAAATACCTCATTATATTTGGAGAAACTTTAGTCGGTTTTGACGAAACATGCGTCTACTGTATGCTTCGATCTTCGAGCATGTATCCCTCATAGTAGAGAAATCATAAGGTTATAATCTCGCTAACATCAAAGCGAGGCCAACATGTAGGGCCTCAGATACGTGGTTTACTACTCATCCATTCATAAATTTTTTCAAGTTCATTCATAAAAAAATATCCTGTGCTTCATGAATTAAATCACAAGCCAATCGCGAACGTTTTTTCAAGTCACGTGTCTGGTGCCATTGGTCTGAGATGTTTGCATCACGATGATGACGTCATATTCGCTCTACTACAGACCATTCATGCACGAAGGCTTCGATTAATTATTTTGTCGAACTGAGGAAATTCGTATTGTTGGTTTTTTTTAACGAAATTTATTTCGTCAAAAATGAGGAGGTTTTTAAATAATATATAATTCAGTATTGACAAGCTGACACGAACCGCGGACCTGTCGTTCTATTGTTTATACATTTATTGTTTTTCCTTGATAAAATCTTTATATGCAATGTTAAAAATGAAGTTACTTAAGAATGAGTACCTGAAATTCGTGTTTCTTTGAGTACAATTGCATCGTAAATGCGCGATGACGTATTGAAATTTAAGTAATTGCACTTTCTCAAAAATTATCAGTGTGATTTAATATTAGTAATTTCAACTTCTGTTCAAGCTATCTTAACAAAGCGACCTGACAAACTTAAAATAGTTGTTCAGGAGATAATTTTCCACATTATTTAATTATTTGATGTTGATTGCTTAAATTGGAAACTGAGTTATTACAACTCAATTATCTTACTTCCCATTCTTTTGGCACAACTTTTTAACATTTCTTCTATTTATAACTTCTTCACTTCGCCCTGGTAGTAAAACAGATAAGGCACTGGACTGCAGAGCTTGACGATCTGGGTTCGATTCCCGTTAAGTCTTGGTTGCAATTGTCGATATTTATTGAAAGTGAGTTGTGAAGACAACCTATGTAGTCAAGCAACTGTTCTTTTTAATCATTGTACTAATTTTTGATTACATGGCTTTTTCAAAAATTAAACTTATGTATTCGAAGCCATGATAAGCATCAAATGTACTAAAAAACAGTTTACTTTACGAGTACATTTCACTTATTTACGAGTACATTTTACTTTACGAGTACATTTTACTTTACGAGTACATTTTACTTTACGAGTACATTTTACTTATTTACGTGTACATTTTACTTATTTACGAGTACATTTTACTTATTTACGAGTACATTTTACTTATTAACGTGTACATTTTACTTATTTACGAGTACTTTTTACTTATTTACGAGTACATTTGCCTTATTTACGAGTACATTTGACTTATTTACGAGTACATTTGACTTATTTACGAGTACATTTTACTTATTTACGAATACATTTGACTTATTTACGAGTACATTTGACTTATTTACGAGTACATTTGACTTATCTACGAGTACCTATTTTTAGAAGTGTGAAAGGATTGGTGTAAGTCTAGAAATTAGTTCCAAGGAATGAGCGTTTAAAGTTTCCTACTCGCATTGGCTATAATGTTAAGTGCAGTGACATTTAACTCATTATTGGGGAACCTATTGAACTATGACACATACCACTTGGCCAAATGATTGAACTAACTGTCTAGTAATGAAACATGGTGTTAGTTTATTTTCGTATTTTTTTTCAGAAAAGCTGGGACGGCAAATTTAGTCGAAAGTATATGATAAATTAACTGCAACTTTCTTAACAATTAAGGGGAAAAAGAATGGATACTTTTTTGTTTCAAATGTGTTATATTCGTCACTTTAATAGGAGATTGAATATCATTACGTTTATTTGATTTAGAATTATATTTAGCTAAATTAATTTTGAAGGCAACTTGTGATTTTTTTTTTATGTTTACCTGTTGAAGACGGAGATGTCTGGTACCCAAAGCATACTGCGTGGTGCATGTAGAGCTCCTTCGTATTCCGTTTTATTCCATTTTAACCTGGGATCGAACCAATTCTTAAAAATGAAATACGATTGACTATCAGTTATAAATATAAAAAAGTAGTTTTTTATAACAATACTTACGAAATATACTGCATAGAAAGTTTAAATAACACCTTTTTAATTGTGAAAGGATACAAGTTTTATTAAATATAATTGCATCAAAATTTACAATAAGATAATTGATGGCATAAGTGAAAAATGAAGCTAAATATTTTAAAATTAGCACTCACCAAGAAGAAAAACGAATCCATAGTCAACAATGCCTTATCTTCATCCTAAATAAAAAAAAATATTAATTATTTGAGCAGCAAACCTGTAATCTTATATATAAAGCTGAAATCTCCAAAATCTGTCCGGATGTTGGTTTGTTTGTTTGTTTGTCAGTACATTATAGGTTCCGTAACTACACAACGCAGAGCTTTGAAATTCACAGAATAGTTAGTTCAAAAAATAAGAATTTTAACGCGACTATTTTCAAGTCTCTACGATGTTCCATTCGAATGTTATGACATTTTTTAGCGTACGTCAGCAAAGTTTCACGAAGTGGCAACAGTAAAATCAGTTAAAATCAACGGAGAAAAGCGAAAATATAATATAAAAAATTATAAACCAATTAGAATGCCGATATTTACACGGAATACTCCATAACTACAAAACGTAGCTTTATGAAATTTATAGAATACTTTACTTGAAAAATTAGAAATTTTTTGTAATAATTTTTAAGTTTGTACGATGTTTCAATCGTATGTTATAACTATTTTAATGGATTCCATTGACTTAACATGGATGAAAATATCGTTTGCAATTTAAAATAAAATTGTTCGTTATTGGCAATATAAAAATGACGTCATAGGTTTTGTTTGATTTAATAATTATTGAAAAACGTCAGCACATTGGGCTTTTTGCTACAATACGGAACCATTCAAAAAATTAAACAAGCAGAATTTTATCTTAGGCAAATGGTTTAGAATTGTATAATTGTTTTATCACTTTTTTTTGTATACAGGTTCATTGTAACTATATTTAATTATCTTAAATCTAACTTTTAGAGCAATTCTTCCAAAATGCGAGTAATTTGTGTATGAACGTACATTTTATTTATTTAAAAAATATGTTATGCGAGTATTTTTTTTAATTGTACAAAGCTTAGTTTCACTGTGAATTTTCAACCCTATTAGACTTTTTAATGTTATTAAAGGATAAAATTTCAGATACCAACTGATAATTTAGAAAATATTTTATTTAATGTGCCAATGAATATTTCCTTTTAAAACATTGAATGGCGATCATTAATAATTAAATATAGAATTATTCAAAGTACATGGTGAGATTATAGTATGCTGCACCGTTTGCTAAACTATCGCCAAGTTATAACAGTGTATTGTTTGGATAAAGTGCGTCTTGGCTGTAATTTGCTGTGGAAACTTACTAAATATTTGAATGACAGGTATTTTTTGATGCGAATTTAATAATAGTATCACAAAATCAAAATTTTAGGAAAAATAGTTTAACAAAATGAGTAAATACCGAATTTTTAATACATTAATCCGTAAATAAAAAAAATGAACTTAAAAATAAAATAGGTGATTATTCTTTTGTAATAATATTATTCATGGGAATGGTTTAAAACATGGGAATTCGGGCGTAGTAAAAGAAAGTTGTGTACTATTTCAAAACATACTATTTTTTATTGAGTATTTATGCCGGGCTGCTAATTCTGTAGTCAATTTGATAAAGAATTTGAGGCAGTTTATTTGCAAAAAAAATTTAGGTTCATTCTGTCTGCAATTTACATTTTTGTGTTCTGCATTACTGAGGTCAAAAATGCAAACTACTTATTAGATACACAAGTTGTTGGTCGAAGATATTGAAAAGATGTAGCCTAAACGATACATTGGAACGGGTATTTGGAAATAGTCAAATCAAAATTGCAATACTGGAAAAAGGGAAGTTCGGAATGTTTTGAAAGTTAAATCATTAAAGTTCTTTATCAAATTTCTTAATTTTGTCATCTTTAAAAAATTATGTTATCTGTTTTTGCTGCCTTTTTCACTTCCATATGGCTTCAGAACATTTCAATATCGAAATTGATTCATAAGTTTCATTAAAATTCACGTTTGAAGTTATTGATTTAAAACTGCAATTTAATGAAACCCTCCTTGATGATTTTTTTTTAAAAAACTAATATAAAAATGAAAATTATAGCGCTTTGTTTATTACTTGATTTAATATTTTTTCCTTAAATAAAACCATCAGTTTTATATAAATACTTATTCCTATAAATTACCTATTATAATGCATATTATATTTCAATGATGATGATAACAGTAATTAAAATTCCATCGATTAAAGGAAGCACTGAAAACTAAAATATAATTATAGTCATTTCCCTAATAAATTGCGGCATGCGGGTTAAAAAAATCGGTTATGTACATACCGCAAATATACATATACTGTACTGGGCCAATATTCGGTACAAGGTTGAGAGGATAAGTGGCCTACAATGGTTGAAACGGCCTTCCTTCCTTTACACGTCATAGTATGTCATTTATCCATATAGGCTGATTCCACGTTGAATAAATAACAGCGGTACACTAATTTTCACCTGGTGCAAGCGTAAAAGGGGGGGGGGGTGAAGGGTTATAAAACGACATGTACGAAACGTCTGACTTTCGTCTCCACGATAGTATATTATTTATACCCATCAGCTGATTCCACATGAGTTAAGGATTTTAAAACGTCTTTTTTTATTATGGGATTTCATGCAATTATGTATACCAATACAAACAGTAAATTCTTATTAATTTATAAAAATATTTTGGCGCAGGAATGTGTAATTTTTAAAACTCCATACCTTAAGAGAGATAAACTAGAAATTATAGGATTTTTATCGGTGTATGAGCAACCAAGTAGTATAGAGATATTTTTATTTTTTAACTTATAATTTATTAAACATAAAAATATTTTAAATTATGAAAAAAAGCTTTATCACTTTTTAAAGAGGAATTCTAAAATGGTATATGCAATTATCCCAGGCAGGAGAGGAAATGTATATATTTTTAGGTATTTGTCATTATTTTATTTACCTCCGTGCGAAGAACGGGTACTTTTGCTAGTATTAAATAAACCAACAAATTAAAAAAAAAAAAAACTGATATTTGTTCACAGTGCAAAACACTAGCACCAATTTACTTTTAACTACCGATTACTTACGAACTTGTCAGTTGTAATGAATAATTATGGGACGCTAATGTTATTTTACAGATAGTAATACTAACTAAGGATGAAATTCACTCGTACCTCAATGTTGACACGGAAATCAAACCTGAAACGGATGGATGAGTAGTGCATACGTACAAACTTCTCTACTGAATCTAAATAACCTCGAGACATACATTGCCTTCTGCTGTTTGGATGACAATGAAATTACTACTCATTACGAAGTTTTTGTATATACAATATTAGGGTGGCGGGAATGGCGCTTCCTATCGGATTCTGGAAATAACAATGATCTAAAACAAAAAATTACGAATTTGTCAAAATACACATGACGTAAAAAACAGCCACTGGTTAAAAATGTGCAATGTCCTTGTATTAAGACAATATTAAAATAGAGGAAATCAATAAAAAATATGGTATTTTGTTTAAAAAACCTTTAAACTCAGCATACAAAGTTAAAAAAAAAAATAAGGTCATCGTTTTCAAATATTTGAAAGTTCAAATAATAATGTGGAATACTCCAAGACAAAAATTAGAGATGAATAAATTTATTATTGTAAGATAATTGAAGACGTTGTTGTAAGAACCGGAAAAGTTCCAGATTTCAAAATTGTAAAGGAAGGACAAATACATTTCTTGCATTGTATAATACAAAAGTTCAGCTCTTTTTCCTTTACATCTCTATTGCCATTGCTTATAGATGTCTAGTTCTTGAACCAATCGATAGAGGATTTTTTTCTTTATATGAATAAGTGAAAAAGTGTAAACCAGAAAAAAAGTGGAGCTGCCTGGTTCTTGCATCCACGTCTTCAATTGTTCTCTCTGAAGTCTGGCATGTGAAAGCAACCACGATAGCAAGCCTAAAACATGCAATACCTACCCAAATATATTTTAAAAAAAAGGAATAAGTAAGAATAAACATCGAAAAGTATTTAACTTACAAAATCGATTATCTGTCTGGGAATGAAAAGCGTGTGGACGTCTGTGGTGTTGGTCTCGTTCGTCGGTCGAATGTACTTGTCGTAGTCCTTAAAAATCTGGTCCTTCACCTTCCTCATTTGAGACATGAGGTCCGGTTCACAGCTCACTTGCAATACAGATACTAAAATAACATTGTTCACAATAAAACCTAAACAGTTGTCAGGGATGGTTCAAGGAATTGTTTCAGCACATGCAAGCATAATTTTGGCGCCCCTCTTCCTATTGCAAAAATAACACTTTGTAGGCAAACAGAAAATATATTATCTGACTAGCATGCTCGTGAGATAATTATCGCATGGACAACCTACCCCCCCCCCACACCACCACCTTCCCCACATACACCCATTCGTTGTTTTATCCAAAAAATCATAAAAGTTTAACGCTTCTGCTCATTCATAGATGGCGGCATTATCAACGGTTTGTTTAACAAAACACATTTAAATGAATTATTTTAAACACATTTTTTAATTAGCTATTGATATTTTATAAGATGAACATACGATTCGTCACTGCTTATAAAACTTTTCTTTCTTTTGATACCTGATGTGTTACAATCCATTGAGCACAAGGATATTTCAAGCAGACTATGTCACTATTGCAAATGAATTTGACACATTACTTACTGATGTCCGCATGGGAAGTTATGACAAGGTTATTGTAAAAATAGAACATTCTATAAAAAAAAGGGGGGTGGGGTGCTGTTCGATTTTGGTGTATGAGCAAATATTCGGAAAAAGTTTTAACGATTATTTTAAATAATAATCAACATAAAAAATTATCATCTGCAGTTAATTAAATTTGTGAAAATCTGATGAGAGCAGCAGTCGAAAAAAATAATATTGTAAAACATGACAAAAAAAGAAAGTAAAACACTGATTCAAATTTATAGTTAAAGAAATTACAAAATGGTTAAAATACAAAAATTGACGATATCATTTATTTCAATAGGAGTTGGTAATTATTCCAAAATTTTAAATTAATTTTATTTATAGAATAAATAGTGCAAAACTTTAAACTGTCGCTCACCATTCATCCAAAAAAGTAAACAAACTGAAAACTTGAATAAAAATATCATTTCTACCAATGAAAAGTCTATTTTCATTCTTATGAGTTTACTGCTCTTTCATATACTTAGTGACTTGGAAGAATAACAGGCGCAGTTTTATAGAATAAAGTTACAAGTGATATGCAATCATTCTTCAATTTTTATACGTCTACTGATGGATTTGATATCATAAAGAGACGAAAAGTAGACGAATTTAGGCATTAAGCAACATTTAAATCTCCAGATTATAATTCGTCTGCAATTACGTGTATTACCTAAACTTTATGAATAAAAATTTTAATGCATATTATTTAAATTTATATAAAAGAACAATATTTAAACATGAAACTCCATATTTTTTTTCTTCCAAATTTCAATTTTTTAAGCTTTTTTTTTTAAATTGCGCTATGGGGTTTTTAAATATTTATATTTTTTCCCCAAATTTTTTTTCTCAGATCCTTAAAACTATAATACATAAGAATTGTCCTTAAAGTAATGTAAATATGTATTTGATTTTTATATAAATAGTTATTCCTAATAACACATTTTTTCCTCAAAATTGACGTTAATTGTTTTGTAAATGTATGCGACATTATGTTTTTTTTCCTCCAATAAACGACCTTCTATATACTCATTTTAACCAATCAGAAATCGCGTTCACTCAGGTTCAAGTTTGCTGGATATAACTACTTTTGAATATGTATAATGCGTAATAGTGCGGATATAGCTACTTTTGCTCCTGAGTGACTCCTTTTTTGAATATTTATTATTAAAAAAAGGAATTTGCTTCTTTAATATATATTAAAATTAATGTCAAACTTTTAAAGTAGATACCAAGTAATACTAAAATATAATCTTTCGAATATTTGGATATAACTGCTTTTGCATTTGGGCTAATAAATTAATGGAGACTCGAGCCCCAAATTCCGAAAAAAATGCTACATTTGTTTTGCACAAAACGATGCTATACATATTTAAGAAGGTGTGAACAAAATTTCAAAGCAATAGAAGAAATAAAACATTTTTTTACATGTTTACATGTTTTATCATCTGTCTACCTACTTTTCGTCTGAAACATTCGTCAGTTACTCAAAATATTTTTTTTTGTATTTTGGTCACGTTTAAAATGCTAAGACTTTGTACAAAATTTACTTAAAACTAAACTGTTAATAGTTTTTAAAGCTTTAATATTTGTTATATAAACGCACGAAGAGATTTTTCAAATTAAGTCATAAATTATTTTTTTACGAATTAATGAAGATAAAAAAATTTAATAATTTTTAGGCTGTGAACTTAAAATAAGTTTTTGAAAATAATTAAAACACAAATCTGCAAAAATCTTTTCTGCTAATCACCTAAATTTGACATAACACGTTTTGAATGTCTGTTCTACATTTTCCAACACTCATACAAAAATTATATTATCCCGAACATGAGAAAGTAAGAGAATTTTAAGAGCTTGCTTTCGGCTATTTTATACCATTTAGTATCCTTGTAAGTAAAAATAAACCATGCGCGTTAAAGCGTAAATTTTTTTTAGTATACAAAAAAACTGCAACAAAAATCGAAATAGTATTCGCCTTTGACTTTTGGCAACAGCTGTACTCTCACAAAAATGTGCTTAGTAAGCTGATAAAAAAAGAGCGTCATTAAGAATGAAGAGTTGAAGAACTCAAGTTCACTAACCGACGAATCGTATATATTTTTTAATTCGATAGCCTTGGTCTCCAGCGTGGTCGTTAAATTTTTTAAAACAGTAAGCTCCTCCATTGTTGTGCTTCTTTTTTTAGGATTACTCTCTTTCTATTTAGTACAATTGAGGACTTGAGTGCAAGAACCAGAAGCTCCACTTTTTTCTGATTTACTCTTTTTCACTTATTCCAATAAAGAAAAAGATCCTGTATCGATTGGTGCAAGAACCAGACAGCTCTAAGCAATGGCTATAGATATATATATATAAAGGAACAGGAGCTGTGTTTTTGTATCGTACATACATGAAACGTACAGTGTTTTGCAAGAACCAGACAGCTCTAAGCAATGGCTATAGATATATATATAAAGGAACAGGAGCTGTGTTTTTGTATCGTACATACATGAAACGTACAGTGTTTTGCAAGAACCAGACAGCTCTAAGCAATGGCTATAGATAGATATATAAAGGAACAGGAGCTGTGTTTTTGTATCGTACATACATGAAACGTACAGTGTTTTGCAAGAACCAGACAGCTCTAAGCAATGGCTATAGATATATATATAAAGGAACAGGAGCTGTGTTTTTGTATCGTACATACATGAAACGTACAGTGTTTTGCAAGAACCAGACAGCTCTAAGCAATGGCTATAGATATATATATATAAAGGAACAGGAGCTGTGTTTTTGTATCGTACATACATGAAACGTACAGTGTTTTGCAAGAACCAGGCAGCTCTAAGCAATGGCTATAGATATATATATAAAGGAACAGGAGCTGTGTTTTTGTATCGTACATACATGAAACGTACAGTGTTTTGCAAGAACCAGACAGCTCTAAGCAATGGCTATAGATATATATATATAAAGGAACAGGAGCTGTGTTTTTGTATCGTACATACATGAAACGTACAGTGTTTTGCGTCCGTTCTGAACACTTTTGAAAAACTGGACCTGTCTGTTTCTTTCCCGCACGTCTTCTATTGCAGTTTAACAAATTTAGCACATTGTTTGTTTCTCTTTGGAGTTATACGGCCTCCAGTTGCCCGTGGATAAAGGCGTTGAGCTGGTAATCAGAAGATTCCTAGTTCGAGCCCGTGGGCTGAACTTGACAAAGAAATTAAAAAAAGTAGTGATCTTGCAATCGGAGGGAACATTCAACAAAATATACTGGCTTGTAAACGAGACTGGTGCACGATAATGTGATCGGGGTCCAATGTCTTGACACCTATTGAGGTTGCGTCGGGTAGCAGATCAGGTGTTGTCCACGTCATAGCCCACCATGAAGTTCTAGTGTGGCGTTAATTAATCAAATCAAACCAAACCGTGGTACAAAAATACGAGGCAGTGTTCCCGGGCCAATATCTCACTGTGCATCTCTAGTACGATGTTCACTCAACCAACCAACTTTTGAGTTGAAAGTTTGTTTTGGTTAGATAACGTCGCACTAGAGCTGCACAGTGGGCTATTGGCGACGGTTCGGGGTCTATCTCGAAGGAAAGACCCGGGAACACATACACATTCACACACACATTCATACAGGCACCTCGTTATTTTAGAACCATGGTCAGATGACGAGGAAACACCTGAACTGGCACCCAACGCCTTCAATAGACGTCGGGACTTTGGACCAAGATCAGATTTATCGTGCACCAATCCCGTATACACGCCGTTAATTTTTGTGGATGTTCTGGACGATTTTTCTAGTATTTTGTAGCGTAGCTGGAAACCCTCCGATCACAAGATCACTACTTTTTTACTTTTCTTTGTCAAGTCCATCGCACGGGTTCGAACCACGAATCCTCGGATTAGTAACTAAACGCCTTTAACCGCTCGGCCACGGAGGCCTTTGAGTTGAAAGAGGTGGCATAGTCAAGGTGGTAGAGCACCGGACTCATAACCTATTGGTTGGTTGCAAAACACTATCCTAGTAGCGCTAGTGCGATTAATTTGTCCTTCCAACTCATAACCCACAAAAAATTACTGTCTCCCATTATTATGGACGTCCTTCTTAAAGCTGGTAAACATGTTCAAGATCTTTTCCTCTGTAGAGGCCGTGCCTGCCCTCTGAGACGCCGGTTTGTTGATTGAATAGACCAACCAATCCAGCGCCTGGATCAAAAACGCAAGGGCTACAGAAAAAAAGCGCGTCGACATGTTCCCCAGCATTAATGTCTCATGATCCAACCATCTTCATGTCTGCACAATACATATATGACAGCTCAGGTATTGCCGTCGTCATCTCACTGTGGTTCAAAATTTTATTCTGTATAGATCCCGGGTCTTTCCTTCGAGATTGACCCCGAACCGTTGCTAATCGCCCAATGTGCAGCTCAAGGTTGACAGTAATTAACCCAACCCAACCATCGGTATAGATCCTGAACCGTCATCATATCGTCATCTGACCATGGTTCTAAAATAACGAGGTGCATGTATGAATGTGTGTGTGAATGTGTTCCCGGGTCTTTCCTTCAAGATTGACCCCGAACCGTCGCCAATAGCCCACTGTGCAGCTCTAGCGCGACGTTATTAACAAAACAAAACCAAACCAAACCATTTTAGGTACCAAAATATTATTGGCAATAGCCTCAAGTTTGTTTACAAACAAAACACATACTAGTCTGCGAACTTTTCTCAACAGTTCTCTCAATGAAAACTACTCAAACAGTTCAAAGTAAAGGTTTCTAGCACTTAGAGATTCAGATACCCCAGCGGGTTTCCATGCAACTTTGGTCCACGCAGTGAGTTTGGAATAAGAGGGTTAAGGACTTCGAATCCATCAAATGTAATTGTTGCGTCGCTGAATCAGGTAATCTCTCCATTGTGTTCTTCGCACACCCCACTTCAGTTCTGTGGCACCTTTATTTATTCATCCCATTTCCACAGTGGGACAGAAATAAACTGCTTCTCTACGTTGGGTCCGACCTACATTTGCCCCACTTTCTGCGAATTCGGTAGATTGCGACTTTTCACTGTCTAGCATAACACGCGAAATTACGAGGCAGGGTTCCGGAGTTTTTGTTTAGGATAAATACTGAACCATCATTAATAGTCAATTCATTGTAGTTCTATTATGATTTTAATACAACCAGCCACCTAAACCACAACATAAAAATCGCTTATTCAAAACCAAACATGTCAAAAAATATAATGGGTCTTTCTTTCAAGATTCGTCATCAGACCATTGTACAAAAATACAAGGCATTGTTACCGTTTTTTTTTTCGAGATATGCCCCGAACCGTCGCTAATAGTCTAATGTGCAGCTCTAGTGCGATCGTAGCCGTATTTAGAGTTGGGCGGGGTCCCTAGGTTGAATATGCGGGTCCCTGAACGACATTGGTTGAAGGAGGGGGGGGGGGGGGGGGGTCCTGAAAAACTAGGGGAGTCGTGTGTCGAATTAAAAAATTATATTCTAAAATTGCAAATTAAATTATTTTTAAGTGTACATATGAAATTGGGATACACTGTTTTTTTTGTAAATTTCCAATACTATGTTATAAAATGTCTACTGTATCAAAGAATCTCAAGGTGCAATTTCATTCTTGAATCTATCAAAATAACAATAAAATATTGCACTCGTCTTTGTATTACCCTCAAATGACTAAGCGAAATAAAAATGTAAGAAAATAGAACTGATTTTTATATAAAAAAAACCATTGTACTTATACAAATTAAACATATATTTTAAAAAGAACATATAAATATTAGAGTATATTGACACTGTACAAATATGTTAAGAAAAATAGAATTTTTCTCTATCATAAAAGGATTGTAGTATATTTTCATTAGAATTTGGACTATCATTCTAACAAATAATTTTTTTTGCAAGTTGAATCGTTTTTTTGGTATGTGGTGTTGGCCCTTAGGCTGCAGCCTATGCCTAAATCCGGCCCTTAGTGAGACGTTAATGAACTAAAACCAAACCTTCAAGATAGACCCCGAAGTATTCCACTGTGTAGCTTCTAGTGCAACGTTAATTCAACCAACCAACGCGACGTGGGTTTAACATGTAGCCATTTTGCAAATAATGAATATAAGTTTAGTTTATAATTTTGGTTTCATTTCGAATTCGCGATTCGCTCAGATTGTCTCTCTCAGACACAGCGTGAGCTCTGCAGTATTAATATTTCATTTATTGTAGCTTACTTTGGTCAGCTACAGTAAATAATAGTTTTTCGAAATTTCTTCAAAATAAGAACTATAGTGTTTCGACATGGCTGCCTTTTGAGGCTGTGGGTAGACACTAACTGTTTGGAGATGATTATTGTTTGGCTGTTTCACGTTTAAGCTGTATTGGCATAATAAAATAATCTTTTTGTCCAACTACTTCGCTTATTTTTACAACAAGTCGCTTAGCTTTAGTAATAACAAACAAAGTAGTCAAAAGCATATAAAAAAAGACAGTAGTATATTTTGTGTAATTAAACATCCAAACAATGGTAGGAAACGTGTCGCATAAATTTATAAAAGTGCGTATGAAAAGGAAAAGGAGCCATTTATGCAAGTTTCATTTTTTAAGTAACTCTAAGTTAAATCTTTGAGGCCTAAAATTCATAGTTTTCTAGTGATGAAAAATACAAAGAGGATTGAACAGTTCTTGAAGTTTACAAACTGTTAGTTTAAAATATTACTATATATTTTTGATAGAAATATGATAATTAGTATAATTTATTTGCGATTTTTTCCTTTACAACTCTCCTGTTTAGTTAAAAATTTATTTGCTAGGACTGTTGTTAAAAGAAGGACGTCTGAAGAAGAGGTACTGCATTTAAAAGGTTCGTCTAAGTTTGCTTAACAGGCAGCTATAGTCCAGTCAGCAAAGCATGAAAAAAGAGCCAATTCGGAAAAAAATCCGGGTAAGCTGGAAACAATTTTAATCTCTTCTAAAAAGTGTTCTATATGATATATTGATTTTGCACCCTCGCACCACCTCGGCGTTGGCCGCCATCTTGGAAAAATGGCGGCGAAAATCAGTTTTTTATAATTATCTCCCTAGGTATTAATTATAGAGAAAAATTTTCAATTACAAAATTATTTGTCGAGTCATTTCCAACAAAAATGCTATTTACACTTTTTTTCTGTGACTCTCTATTCAGACGCTAGACGAGAATTAAGTTGGTATCAAACCACTACGTAGCATGAAAATTCAAGAAATCGCCCAAATATGACAGTTTTTTGCCCTTACTTTTGTTTCAAATATCTATTTTTATCTTATGCACATATATTTCAGTAAGAAAATTATATTTGCAACGAAAAATTAAGCATTGCAATTCATGATTTCGTTATTTATAGAAATTAAAAACCTTTCTCAGTTTAATTAATATATCTAATATTTTTCTACTTATTTACTGTTTGCTGATAGCTCTAAATTTCTTAATTTACACTTCCAAAATTCTTCCCTACAAGTCAGATTGTATACAACACCTATTCCTTAAGTATATACATCTGTGTTCAGTATAACAAGTAAGCCGCTTCTATTCACCGCAGCTCAGCAGGAGTACTGTGTCTGCATGGTTGAGTGATCATCTTTTGTGTAGTGTAGTTACGAAGCGATTCCCCAGTTTCCTTCACGCTTTAAAAAGTAAAGTGTTAGTCTAAAACCTTTAACGGGGCACACAATAATATAAGGCATATGTTTACAATGTGCAGCAACAAGGTTTTATTATCGACTTGTAAATGTGACACTTAAGGTTAATTAAGAAATGATGTCTTGTTTGCCGCGCAAACTATCCTTTGTGGACCTGTAGTGCATTTACTAAAGGAATCAATAGTCACCAGAGTTATATTAGCAAGTGCTTTTTAGATAATACTTTTAAATGGTCAAATGTTCTTTATTGTCCTTCCATTCTATGAAGATAAACACTGGACATGAATACGTACAAATAAACATGTGTTTTCACGTAGTCACGTAAAAGTTCTTTTGTATTACTGTAAAACTAGAATGTGTATAGAGGCTAAAATTAAGCGTGCCCTGCCTTTTAAAGTAGATTTATTTTGTGTGTAATGTTTACCAATTGGATTAAACGGGATTAATCAGTTATGTCGTCATTAGAAAAGTGTTTTATTTGCGAGAAATTGCTATCTGCTTGTAATGTTCGAGAAGTAAAAGAAAAGGGACTAAAACCTTTAATCGAATATAGTTTGAAATGGAATGATGGGAAGCCTGCTCAATTAAGTGAACATTAAAAAGTTACTGTACATGAAAAATGCCGAAAATTCTACAAAAAAAAAAAAAGGAATTCAGTAAATTTTAACTCAAGAGAACAAGAGCCTTCAGCAACTTTGAAGATATCTCGTAGAGCAGCTAGGTTTCAATTTTCGACAATCGTGTTTATTTTGTAGACAAGATGCATCTGAATTTTTTTTAAAGAATCAAAGAAAAAAGCCTTTTAATGAACGCAAGGCTGTACAACATGTCGACACAATTGAACTTAAAGAAAATATTATGGAAGCAGTAGTGAAAAGAAAAGATGACTTGGGAAAACTTGTCAGCATTAGAATCAGTAACGTTAGTGATTTAGTTGTTGCTTAGAAGGTAGATATCATTCTTCTTGCATGAAACATTTTTTCTATGTTCCTCCTGAAATGGAGCGGGGTCGTCCTAAAGATGCAATGCAACTGCAGATTCAATGATACACGCGTGCAACTATCTCGAAGCTAATCGAGAGGAGTGACAATTTTCCTTTCAAGAAATTTTTGAAAATTATGATGGGATATTATCAACTGAAAAAACAATAAAAACTCAACTTAAAGAAAGGTATGGAAATGATATTATTATATCATCGAGACAAAAAACCGAAACCCTGTCGTATGTTTCAGTGACAGTGGACATAAAATTGGTATGAACGCCAAAAAAATACAGATGAAGGCAAAGAAAGACTAAGTACAATAATGACAGCTGGGAAAATAATAGCTGAAGATGTGAGGTCACAAGTGTATTAAACTAACCAGTATCCATCGCCAGATCCTTTTTTGAAGGAAGTGAATTCTCTCGTACCCGATACCTTGAAGTGTCTTATTGATACCATTGTATTGAAAAATAAAATAGGAGATACTTCGCAATGGGAGAGAAAAAGCACAGCAATATGTCATTTGGTTATCTCTGCCTGTAAACCTAAATCCTTTCTATCACCTTTGCAAATCGGCTTGGCCATGGCTAAATCCCGAACTTTTGAAAGAATATTTTAGACAGTGTTTTATTTATTGATAAAGTACTTAACGTAAGCATTGAATGACAAGAACGTGAGTGCGATTGTTTATGAAATACAGATTAATAATTGACATAATAATCGACATTCTTCTATATTCCATACAAATTAATATGCAAATTATTAAAAATTTATATATTTTGCTTAAATACTAGTTACAATGTATTTTAAACAAAAAAAGGGGCAAAAAAGGCCATATTTAAGCGATTTCTTGAATTTTCATGCTACATAGTGGTTTGATACCAACTTCATTCTCGTATAACGTCTAAACGGTGAGTCACAGAAACAAAATGTAAATGACATTTTTGTTGGAAATTACTTGAAAAATAATTTTATAATTGAAAGTTTTTCTCTATAATTAATACCTAGCGAGATAATTACAAAAAACTGATTTTCGCCGCCATTTTTCCAAGATGGCGGCCAACGCCGAGGAGGTGCGAGGGTGCAAAATTAATGTATCGTACACAACACTTTTAAGAAGAGATTAAAATTGTTTCCAGCTTACCCGGATTTTTTTCCGAATTGAATCCTTTGCTGACTGGACTACTAGGGAAAACAAAAAATTTCCCAAGCCATGAGTTGGACTAAACAAAGATTACAAATATGTACAATGGTTTTTCCTGATAATATATGAAGACTAAACATTTGAATATACATCGGGATTTTGCATAATATATATTTTTCGTTGATAAATATATTTTTAATGTTTATTGTATTAAAGGTGTAAAAATCAATTGAATTCGCCTCCGAATTTTCTATCTAACTGAACTATTTTGTCTGTAACACGTTTTGTTGTTCTATTGAAATTAACTTACAAAAATTTGAATATGTAAAAGACTCGACGCATTTAAGAAAAAAAAAAGCACGTTTTTCCATTAAAACACGTTTAGAATGTTTGCACCTCAAGTATGAAATACCGGCTCTGACCACCTGGTCCTCTGATTGGCTGACTCGGAATTTTTCCTCATAAGATCCCAAACTTTTACAACAATATACATAATTTTTAAACTATTTAAAATAGTCTATATATACAATATTTTAAAATTCATTTCATTGAAATATAATTTAATAACCATATCTATGAAACAACAAGATTTTAAAAATCTTA
Source organism: Troglohyphantes excavatus (assembly GCA_963932185.1). Lineage (NCBI taxonomy): Eukaryota > Metazoa > Arthropoda > Arachnida > Araneae > Linyphiidae > Troglohyphantes > Troglohyphantes excavatus. The sequence continues at coordinate 51,023,957 of OZ010673.1, forward strand.
AATCCATGTATTAATAACTAATTTAAATCCTCTACATAAATTAAAAAAGTTATTATTTGGCGCCTTACATGAGATTGCCGCCCACGTTAAAAAAATTATTTTAAATTTTGATTAATAATATTAATATTAATTTATAACTTATAATAACTTAACAATAAATTAATAACTAATGACTTATTAATTAATAAATAATGACTTATTAATTAATAAATAATGACTTATTAATTAATAAATAATGACTTATTAATTAATAAATAATGACTTATTAATTAATAAATAATGACTTATTAATTAATAAATAATGACTTATTAATTAATAAATAATGACTTATTAATTAATAAATAATGACTTATTAATTAATAAATAATGACTAATTAATAACTGATATCTAATAAATTAATAACTTAACAATAAATATTAATTAATACCTTAAAAATAAATATTAATTAATAACTTAACAATAAATATTAATTAATAACTTAACAATAAATATTAATTAATAACTTAACAATAAATATTAATTAATAACTTAACAATAAATATTAATTAATTACTCAACAATAAATATTAATAACTTAATAATAAATATTAATTAATTACTCAACAATAAATATTAATAACTTAACAATAAATATTAATTAATAACTTAATTAATAGTGCTTATCCTCTGAGTTTAAAAATTAGAATTACTGTATACAGGGGTAAGTTTTAGACAGTTATTCACAGCCAATGCCATGCGTTTCGAATTGGCGCTCAATCATCGCTACCGAACCCGCCGATATATGCTTTAATCTATTGGTTGGAAATTCAAAAGCCAAAAATTAAACGTTGTTTGAAAGTTGCACCCCCAGTCCCAAAGTTATCCCGGTTTACAGTACAGACTTGAAAAGAAAAATGTATCATCCGAGTTCTATTTTATTTATTTTACTGTTAACCTTAGCTATTAAATTCAAGGGCCATTAGTAAAGTAGAGCGAAAAACTTGGTCCAGCATTTTGACGAATAGATGCCAAGGACAAAAAAGAGTTGTTTTTTTCCCCCAACACCTCGCACGTACCTATCTTTCACAATTTAGATTCATGTGTTTTCTCTATTGGACGCATCTGCTTTCTTTATTTTAACTTGTGTGATTCATTGTTCTGAGATACTTTTGCACCCCAACAAAACACATTTTTTCTACCCACTGATTCTCAAAGAACGAGACTGTATCGCTTTGTTGATGTTATCTTGCTTCAGCCAAAATGTGACTAACGATTCTATAAAATGGCTGCGATGAGCAAACGTGTGAATAAGAGTGTATTTCATTTCCTCTTTGCACTTCAAGAACAGATTTGACATTTGTGTTCTTTCTACGGAACAGTTATTTCTCATTTTGTTCTTTTCCCCAGAATTTTGTATGCTCATAGAAGGGGAAAGTATCGTAATCTGTTTTGGATCTGAAAGAGAATAAGTTGAAAAAAAATCGATGTTTTTTAAACACAAGATCATGCTGTTTTCGTTTATTTTAAAGAACAGGGTACCAAAAGAATTATCCTTATGTTGTCACTTGAGAGAAGACAGTGGAGTGCAAAGGGATATTTTCATTTATTTAATTTTAATATGCAAAAATATTTTGTGATTCTTTCTATGCAATAATATTTTGTGATTCTTTCCTTGCAATAATATTTTGCGATGCAATTTTTTCCATTGAATAATATTTTTCTATTTTTTCCATGCAATAATATTTTGTGATTCTTTCCATGCAATAATATTTTACGATTCTTCCCATTCAATAATATTTTGCGGCAGACATTAATCGTTTTCCTCCTGCAGCCGGATTTAGGCATAGGCTACGTAGGCTGTAGCCTAGAGGAACCCGCCTAATTCCACACACACGCACACACAGTATCAACTTGTGGAAAAATTTATTTGGAAGGATGACAATCCAAATCCTAAAATAAATAGTATACTACAATCATTTTATAATAGAGATAAATAATATTTTTCTTAACAGATTTGTCCATTGTAAATATACCCAAATATTTTTATGTTCTTTTAAATTTTTTTTAAAATTGTGATAAATGCAATGGCATTGTTTTAATTTTTTTAAAAATCAGTTGTTTTTATTTTCTTACATTTTTATTTGGTTGCGGCATTTGAGGCAAAGATGAGTGCAATATCTTATTGTCATTTTCATAAATTCCAGAATGCTATTCCAGATTACTTGCAACTGTAGACATTTTATAACGTAGTGCAATTGGAAATTTACAAAAAATAGTGTATCCCAATTTCATATGTACACTTTAAAATTATTTAATGTGCAGTTCTGGAATATATATTTGACAGAAAACAGTTCGAACTCGGCCCCCTGTACTTAGGGGTCTCGCGCTCTAAATCTGGCTCTACCTGCACCCTTTACATAGCTGTAAACCAAAGGAAGCGCTTTCCTATTCTTTCAATGAATAGAATTGAAGAAACTGTTAACGCATATTTTATAGTTGCATTATGGCCGCCGCTCATGCGCCATTGAATCATTTATGCTTTGGAATCGAAATATTATATATCATTCTGTATAGATTGATCTTCTTTCAGACTTATATATCGTTCATATTTCTTGAGAGAAATATTTTCGCTTTGTTTAGGAAATAAAAAGCTAATTTTACATATAATTTTATAGATGGGATTTTAACACGACGACATCTGTGTGATAGTGATTCGATTACAGTTTTGTCTTCATTTAGTTAGTGCTAAAGAGCAACTCCTCATATCAGTACTTCCACGGAAAACAAAACTTTTGTAGGAGTTTAATTTTCAAACTAATTGCTTGAAATTTGATATTTTAACGCAAAAGCTCGTTCTGAATCCGATTTCACAAGCACTTTTTCTAAATTTAGTATAGTGTTTGCGTTATTAGGCAATTTTTTGGGGTAATTTACAGAGTTTTGCTTAAGTATGAAGAATTTGTTAAATTTTGCTGCAATATACAACAATATTTCTTTCACGTGAAACAGTGTTGCCATTTTCTTACACAAAAATGTTTTAATTATCCATTTTAAGATGTTAAAGTTTAAAATAATTTATTACCAATTAAAAATCGATTGGAATACAATTTTTAAGAACCTAAACTTTTTTAATAATGCCCCCTTTGTTACGCCCACCACTTTGCAAAGCTTTTAGATCCGCCATTGAATTTAAATATACGTTTCACTCAACCTTTGATGACGACAACACATCAAGTCTGCTTCAATAAGAATGGAGCTTAGTGCTTTTTCAAATGCAGAGCTATTAATAACACAGTTACGTCTCAAAAGACGTATTTATGAAGGCGGTAGTGGGACAAGTGCCATGATGAATCACGGCATGCGGGGACATTTCAGAGGGAATTCTTCTTACCAACAATTGCATTCGACATTTGGCAAAAAACGAGAGGGGAAAGAATGTGAGGATTCGAAGTTCGAATGCAAATCTATTGTCTGGAGGGGCGCATTGTTGTTTATGTTACGTACCAGAATGTTTCACCTGATTTTGTCACTGTCCCAATTTAAGTGACTAAATAATTACGTCAGTAACAACAATGAAATTGTTTAAAAGCATGGTAATCCATTAAGGCTTAGTACATCTTCTGTGAGATACGTTATTTGCAGCTATGGCGCTTGAAAAGTTCGTTACTGAAACGAAATATATTTAGCATTCAGACATTTTCATAATTCTAGTAGTACTACCTAGTATATGTCATATAGTACTAGATAGTAGTACTAGTATGATGTCAAACTTCTTGACCCCCTCCCCCTTGTTGCGAAGTGTCACCGCTTCATAAACCCTCCCTCCCCGTCCAAGCGTGACATTATTTGTGGACGCCCCCTAATAACTTTTTTGATAAATTTGAGCGAGGGTTGAAAGGTTAATTCTTTTGTCAGATAGTCTTACACATCAAATGACCATTAAAATAAAAATAACAGCTGAACAATCGGAAACCACTTTAACGTGGATTCCGAATCACAGCAAACATTCGAACTTTCCTAAGGTTCGAATTATCAAGACAAACCTTAGAGCTAAACAGTGGGTTGTAGGGCAGACGATTTATCTGTTGTCGAGAGAAACGATAAGAATACGAAAGTTTTCAGGAAGTGAAAAATATACAAACGAAAAAAAACTTGAAGTGTTGCTAAAAATAATATTTCCTTCCAGTCGGCGTTTACAAAGATAATGAAATGATTTTTTTTTAGCGCTTTCAAAAATGTTATTTCAGATCTGAAATGATGACAAATGACACTAATCGTTGCGGGATTCTCATGTTTTCTTGCCCTAGATGTTAAAATTTAAACATGAGTAAATAAATATTTTCTTATACAATTAGTAAATAAATATTCTTATTTAACAAGTAGATGAACGCTAGGGGAAAATAAATGTAATAAACAGGGCCATCTTTAGGGGTGTGCGACGCTTGCCACCGCACAGTGTCCAGTGTGTTTGGAAGGACTCTGGCTGCCAAAAAAAAAAGTTCTAAACTTAAATTTTTTGAGGAAAGGAATTGTTATTTTTATTTGAAATTGCATTATTTTTTTAGTTGCGTTTACTGTTATATAGAATATGGCTTCCAGAAAATTGACGAATGTTTATTATCTTAAAAAAGGAATTAATAAACAGATTTATTCATTATTATTTACTTTTGCAAATTTCTTAAATAGAAAAATAATAATGAAGTAGCACTAGGGGAGAGTGTGTTCACATGGCTGCCCTTAGGGATGTCACCGCACAGGGCATCGGCATTGAAGTAAACTGTTGTATAATCTAAATATTGTATCTGCATAGGTGTACAATTTAAAATATTATTGAGGGGCTGTGGAGAGGGGCGGGACAAACTTCTATTACAAGGCTTAAACTTTATAGAAGTTGAGGCAGTTTTTCAAAATAGTAGGGGGGGGGGGGGGAAGGACTCGGTCCCATGCGCCCAATGCAAGTTTACGCCTATGCAGCTTTGTAAAAAATGTCCTTATTTGAAAAAATAACCTCGTTTTAATTATATTCATTAATTCTGAAGTGTTTCTTTCTAAAGTTCAATCTTTGAAGTTTACCTCTCTCTCTAATAATTGTTAACATGTTAAAATTGTAACAACTTTATTGACTGATTTTTTCATTCATATTTATATTTACTACAATATAAATTCTTTTATTTCAGAGACCAGGAAACTATTATAATTCATCTAGAAATTATGGATCAGTAAGTATAATTTCACAGTTTTCTACTGCACTTAGATAAAAAGCTTCGTTGTGTAGACATACTTTTTTTATCAACCATTTTGTTTAGTCATTCGGTCTTTGTTTTTTTAGTACCAAAATTTAAATTTATTATTTTTTTTGTTACAATGTAATGTCTTACTCTCTTATATAAATATATTACTTTGATTGCAATTTTAAGTAATAAATCTAACACGAGCAAATTAGTTTAATAAATGGTCACTAATAAATAAATCCACCTATGTTTGCAATAACAGCAAAGTTCTAAATGAAACTTGATACGTCTTTCCCCTTCCCCCCCCCCCCCCCTCCAGTCATGTTTCGTCACGCAGGTCAGACATCCTTCTTCTATAGATACGTAACTTAATATATGAACGGATCTCTTTGCTGTTAATAATTTTTCCGTATTAATAAACACAAACAATTATTTAATATTTTAAATATCTCTTTCCAGACCCCGAGTTACGGTTCCTCATACGGCAGCTACTCAAAACCCTCTTACACGCCTTCCAAGTACACTTCCTCATACGTCGCACCTTCCAGAGACAAATCCGTGGATCGGGCCTCCGCAGGAGGATACACGTCAGACTACGGCAAATCCGGATACACTTCGGACTACGGCAAATCCGGATACACGTCCGACCGCAATCGTGTCGGATACACCTCGGACTACAACGCGAAACCAGCCAGCACCAACTATTCTTCCTACACCAAACCTTCTTCCTATAACTATGGGAGGAGCCTTAGCAGACAGAACAGCGTTACTGGTTCGGACAGACTGTCCAGGCAGAACAGCGTTACTGGTTCGGACAGACTGTCCAGGCAGAACAGTGTGACTGGCAATGACAGTTTGTCCAGGCAGAACAGCGTCCAGAGTTTGTCCAGGCAAAATAGTGTGACTGGCAGGGACAGTTTGTACAGGCGGGACAGTTATGGTGTGCTCAATAACTTGCCGAATTCGAGTTACGGCGGGTATTCCAGATCTCAAAGCAGGGAGGAGTCGCCGCCTAAAGTGAATGGGCTGAGTAACTCAGATTCAAAATCAAGGTAAATATGGTAGTTAATTGTATGGATTAAAAGTAATATATTTTCAGATCGATTGTAATTTTTATAAAATATGTAAGTAAAGAGATCTTGGGTCAATTCTGTTCACCAGATGTAATGGTCAATACCCTTTACTATTTTACAGGAGAGATAATCAAGGTGCTATATACATTTAGAATATTAGTCATAGAGTTCTTATAAAATAATAAAAAATCCGTTAGTAAACATATAGAAAATAGTGCAGTACGTTTGCAAAGAGTGTGAGAAACACACACAATACATTCAAATTACTATCCGTCAATCAAGAAAAATGTAGTTAGTGTCCTTTGTCTATAGGGTGGTCACAAATTGTTGTACGATTGTCATTGTAAGGATTTAACTACCTACTTATAATAAACCCTACTTCCTGCTATGCTTTAACTACCTTGTATATTACTAATAATTTACTTACATTTATTTATTTTTGAGTAATTTTTTTAAAAAGTGAACATGTTTATTGAGCTTCCCATTTTTTCTTAGAGTCAACTGTAAGGCCCCGGCAGACTTCACAACTGATGAATCCGAATCGGAGGAGGAGGAAGAAACCGAGTCGGATTCCGATGACTTAGAAGACGACGAAACAATTATGGTGACGAGGGGTACATCTCCGACTAAAGACAGTACCAACGGTACTTCGGCATCCAACAAAATCGCCGCAACCAGCAAAGAGAAAATTAAAATAAATGTAAGTGGGACACTGAGGTTGGTAATCATTATGGAAAAGAGATGATACCAACAGCAATGTTGTAATTGTGTCAATGAATTGTAAGGCTGATATAACACTTAAGGATTTAGACTTATTGTTATTATATCGACCAATAGATCGAGGGTGTGTGTCTAACTCTGTAAGTCCCAAGAATATTTCTGTGGATTCTTTTAACTGTCTGTCGTTTAGCGACAATCATTGGCGTTTTATCGCGGGGACAGTAAACTTATGTACTTACCAATTTTACATTATAAATATAATTCACTCATTTATTATATATAAAAGATAACTGAAATGATGTGCCAAATTAGACCACGCAGCAGTCTTGGGGCAATATCTGTAAACTTCCGGTATAGATAGGGGGCCTGGGACTGTAGTCATGAGTCATAGCAGAGTCTTAATATCTAAAGCAACCTTTACTTGAATGTATATTTATTGGAATCTATATCATTGTTTGGCTGTATCAAATTTAAACATATAACACACATAACAAAAAAAAATTCACGACTGTTTCGCTTATATTTTGAATAAGTTGCTTAGCTTCAGTAGAAACAAAACAGTTAAAGTATAGAATAAAGAATGGTTTATTATCTGTAGTTAAACATCCAAACAATAACCATCGCCCATCAATTAGTGACTACCCTGCACATTGGTAGATATCTTGCCCTAGTAGTTGAGATAATGCGTATTTGCCATCAGTGTTCTATTCCTTTCAGTGATCTGCCATTGCATTGACGTAGGGATCCACTCAGTAACCTAATTTATTTAATGCTATCATGGACGACTTTTACGCGCGTTAGATTTTACAGATACTTCTCCGATTTGTTAATAAAAAACACATAGTTTTTATTCACCAATCAAAGAACTATTTGCAAAAGCTGACGCGTCCGTTCAGAATGAGCCGAAGAGAATCACACAATACACTTTGTATAATTTTTAGTGTCATTATAAACTCCTAATATCTGTTTCCTTCCTTTGTATGATTAGATGCGGGAGCACTTTGTTTATCTTTTAAACTTATATTAAGGAAAATATTTTATAATTTGATATTAGTTAAAATATCTTGAGGGAAAATTCTTGTTAACTACTAACACTTAGTTTAAAAAAAAACTTTCTTCTTTTAGTAACTTTACTCTCCTCTAAAACAGCTTATGGGAATTAAGAACAATATTTCATTTACTTATTGAAAGAATAATTTAAAATTAATCCTAAAAATGAACTTCTAGAAATCAATTAATAAAGTTGCCTAAAAATACTAAATGATGACCCCATTGATTCCATTGATTTTTTCACCAGTTTGACAAACCCAAAAACACGAGCGAATTCTCCTGCCAAGTCACCCCAGAAGACATCCCACCCAAGAGAGAGAGGTTCATATCTTCTCGCCCCACCAGTCTCTACCTCAACACGTACTACCCCAGCTCCACCAGTCGATTCTCGTCCACCCCATCCACCAGGACGTACGGCACCAGCAACTCTAGTCCGAAGACCCCGGAGAAGGCGCCTTCTTCCTCTTTCACTTCCAAGATACCCGTCGTCAAGCAGCAGTTGTCAGTGGACGAACCTGTGTCAGCTGGGGGATTCTCTAGAGACGCCTCACCGAACGCGAGGCAGGCAGACGAACCGAACAAAGTAAGTTCGGACCACTGTTGTTAGCATAAGCAATGAACAATTTTGGGCACTTTAACCCTTTGCACTGTCGCCTCTCAGACGCCAACATAACGACCAGTTCTTTTGTTTCCCTTTTCTTTAAAATAAACGAGAACAGCATGATCTTGTGTTTAGAACATCAATCTTTTTTTTCAACTTGTTCTCTTGCAAATACAAAACACATCAGGATTTCCCCCCTTTACGAGTATAAAAAAATATGTGGGAAAGAACGTAAAGAGGAATAACTGTTCCATAGAAAGAACACAAATCGCAAAGTGTTCTTGGAGTGCAAAGGGTTAAGAACATATTTGATATTTGCGTTCTTTTTGAGGAACTGTTACCAATTTTTCTTAGAAAAAAAAACTTCGGAATGACAAATTTAATAGTTTAAAGGAATGACAAATTTAATAGTTTAAAAGTTTTTGGAGGTATATATACACTGTAAGAAAAGATACTTAAAAATGAGTACCTATACCTACTCGATTTTCTTTGAGTGCAATTGCATCGTAAATGAGGGGATTTGAAATTTAAGTAGCCGTACTTTCTCAAAAATGAGTATGGTAATATAATATTACTAATCTCAGCTTCTGTTCAAGCCATCTTTACAAAGCGACCTCACAAACTTAAAATAGTTGTTCAGAAGATGGTTTTCCACATTGTTTGATGTCGATTGCTTAAATGGAAACCGAGTTATTACAACACAATTATCCCGCTTTCCATTAAATGTCTATTAACCCTCTAATATTTACGTTCTTTTTATGAAACTGTTACATCCCGATCTTGTTTTTGCCCCAATCAATGTACCGATTTTTTCTCTGGTGGTACCACAGCGATGTCATATTTTTAATTGGAGTTATATAAAGAACAAGCCAGCCAAAGAAAATCGTTTTTTTAATATTCAAGAACAGGCAATTCTCGCTCAATTTGAAGAACAGGGAACAAAAGAACAGGTAGTTATTTTTATGACTGAACGCAAAGAGTTAAGAAACTTAAGAAATTTTCAGTTATGAGATATTTGACTATTTTAATTTAATATTTCGTACGGGTTATCTACAAATCAACACTCCTTATATTGCAGGAGAATCGTACTATTCTGTGAAATTTCTCTGTCTAACATGCTTATAGAACTGTATCACGATCTCCTACTAGGATTTTCGAAAGTCTGTCCTAAACATGAACGTGGACGACAAACTAAAGGACGAGTACGGCCGTCGTCAGGAGGAGATGCGTCGTCACAGGAGGCGGCACGGAGGCGGACATGCAGCGAGCAACGATCAAAAGTCGTCGTCTGCCACGCCGAGTTCATCGTCTGAAGACGAGAATCACCTCCAGGATCCCGACCTGAAGAGAAAGGTTCTCAAGAAGTCGCCATCCAGAAGTGGTACGACTTTCTTCTTCAAAGTTACAGTGTTGTTCTGTAATCTATATATTTAATATGCGAGCCGTTATTTTGGGACAGTCAATCTTCCTGAACTATATAACCAATTTTTATGATCAAGGTGTCATTTGAAAGGAAGTGAAGTGTAGATGTGCCAAAACTTTAAAATATTAAGTAATTAATTAAATATTAAACGATTAATGGTTATCGTCGTGGCGCAATTTACATATCAAAATTTGAACTGAACGGGCTGAATAATCAGGTTATTTAAAAAATGATAAATGTGCCTTCACAAGAAACATTGTATATAAAGAACTTTTGTAAATGTTATTTGTAGTGTGCAATTCGAGTTATAACTACATCTTAGTATAAATAGATATTCTATATTTTTTTCGGGGGGAGAGGAGAGGGGGGCGGGGTCGGACTTTGGCCACATACACTCTTCAAACATTGAATTTTGGTAACGGGATTTAGCTTCATTTTGGTAAATGAGTTCTTCTATTGAACTGCTCGGCATTATTGAAATTTTATTATCTGCATTCCGGTCACCTTAATCTTACTAGAAACTCAAAGTTTGAAATTGTAAATTATGTCTCAAACGAGGAGTCTGGTTTGAAGCCGATTCCAAATAGGACATGGATAGTTTTATGTTCGGTTTAGGAGCAACGTTGACACGCTTCTAGATCGTTCCTTCATAAAGAGCTACTCGCCTGTTATATAATCTCCTCAACTGCCTTACGTTAATGGTTAGTTGTTCTAGTTCTTAATATGGTCACTATCTTTAAGAAAATATCATTGATTATTTATTTATTGACTCAAGCCACCCCTGCTAGCCGAAGGCATGAGCTCTTAATGAAGGGGTGGCGGGGAAAAACCACAGTGAAAACATACCACCAATTAAAATAAAATGTTTAAATATATATATAAAATAAAAATAGCACTTAAACGTGTTTCTCCACACAAGGGAGCAAAGCAATAATTATAGATAGACTAAACAGTCAAACCATTCAAAAACAGGAATATCATTGATTGTACATTTTGCTGATTTAAAAAAAAATCATTTCACGTCATATTTTTTCCTTTAAAATGTTTCACCTCGTTTTAATCATAGCTCTAATAACTAAAATCAATAAACTTAAAATATGATTTAGGAAACATATTGTTAGCTGTGGTTTGTACGTACAGCAACCGAACCATAGAAAAATTTACCTCTAGGATAATTGAAATTTCTATAAAATCACACAATCTGAAAACGAACATTGAATTCTTTGTTACTTATATAATTTGATTAAACTTTTGTCTTGCTCTCAGGCGTGTTAGCCAAATGTGGATCCAAATCCAAAATGGAAGCGGGCGTAAAGAAAAGCGCTTCCCACGCTCGTGTGCAAAGACGAGTGCGAGACGACGGTTCCGAAGCGAAACAGAAGTCCTCGTCGGGATCAACATCGTCTTCTTCGGACTCGGAGGACGATAGCAAAAGGTAATTAGCATGGTACTGTAAAGAATACCATCGAAAATTATATATTATTGGATGAGTAGGCTTAGTTTTTGGCTAAGTTTATATTAGGTAATAACTTGTTACCTATTAACCTTCGATTTAATCACTCACTTAAAATATATGGGTAACTACATTTTTATTAACTTATTTAAACTACTCATAAGCTGGCCTTCGCTAAAAACGTCCTCAATCACTGAGGTCGGCCCCTTCCAACTTTCCCACCCACACTCGTCTTGTATACTCGTTGCGCCTTTTCTCCTTTCGTTCATCCTCTCTATATGTCCAACTCATCTCCACATACCTTTCTCAATCCTCGACACTACATCTTTATTTCACTCCACAACGCTCCCTAAAATTAACTTAATCAACTTTACTTAAAGTTTTAGTCTTAGTTAAACTATAGGTGCGTTGAATAAAACTTTATATCGTACTTAATAACGATATTATTTATTGATAAAATTAAATTGTAAGGTATCCACTTGTTTGACCTTTGAGTGTCAATAATTAAAAGTTATCCTTCAGGACCTGTAAATGAAATAAATCATACAAAAAGTGAAACTTGCGATGCATCCTTTCTGTCACAAGTCTCGTCAACTGCTATTGATAAAGCTGAGACCAATTTAAGATCTTCGACTTTTGTGGAAGAGCCACACTCCAGAGGCCAAAGAGCCGCATGTGGCTCTCGAGCCGCGGTTTGCCGACCACTGTACTAGAGTATACATATTCAAATTTCATAATTTATCTTCATAATCCATGCCTGAAAACCCTTGGACCATTTTTGTAGCCTTGTGCTAAACTTTCTATAACAAATCAATGTCTTTTTTAAGATATGGTGACTAAAACTGTACAGCATACTCAAGATGAGGCTTTACCAAACTTCCATACAATGGCGAGATTATATCCCGAAATTTCGATTAAATACTTTTCCTGATGTTCCCCAAACATTCTATTAGCTTTTTTTGGTATCCTACAGAACCCGAACCCGCCAAAGATGGCGCGGAACAAAGAGTTCCAACAACGACACGGAAGACAACACCACCAACGCCAACGCACTGGACAGTAGCAAGGACGACACCACAGCACCCGCCCTGGTCGTCCACCCACCCACCGAGACAGCATCCAAAAGCGACGGGGACGCAGACGAAGACGAACAACGCCTGCAGAAGATCATGAAGGCCCCCAGCAGCGGATCTTCCGATCTCACGTCCCCTGGGGAGGTGGTGCACCTCGCCTTTCCGCCACCCAAAACGCCACCGCCACTGGAGAGGGTGGATTCTGGAAGGAATGTGGCCGTTTCGGTGAATGTGGCCGATCTCCTGAAGCCGAAAGCAGCTCTGAAGAAGAGCAGCACCAGCAGTTCGGAGGAAAGCGAGAGTTCGGAGGAAGGTAATTGAAAATTTTGTTTTAATTTTAAGGTCATTACTTTAATTTTAAATACCGTAAATCCGAGTTACTATGACCCTTTGTCTCAAACAAAATAATGACAAAACTATGCATAGTACAAGCTGATTGCTTCAGGTTTGTATAATAACCGCAGGGCAATTCAAGCCAGGCCGCAATACTAGTTAAGTTGGGAATACACTATACGACAAACCAGCTATATAGACGAGCTATGTATCTAACCAGCTATATTACCGAGGTATGTAGCTAACCAGCTATATTGCTGAGGTATGTAGCTAGGTAATTGTAGCCGAGCTATGTAGTTGGGTAATTGTAGTTGAGCTATGTAACTGGGTAATTGTAGCCGAACTATGTAGTTGGGTAAGTGTAGCCGAGCTATGTAGTCAGTGGCGTAGGAAGTAGTTTTCTTCTGGGGGGGCTGAAAAATTTCTTTACAAAAATGTAAAATTAAAAAAAAAATTGCGTGTAAAGTAGTAAGGAGTTGAACTACCAAAAAATATATATATATTTATTTTTACATTTAAATTTGAAAAATATCCTTGGCATAAACAATTATGTTTATTGTGTATTAAAAAATGAATTAATGTTTGAAATTGTATGCGTTTTTATTTGAACAGTTTTATAACATAAAATAACCAGGACAATTTTAGTAGTGATTTCAATATTTGAGCAATGCGAATTTTTAATAATTGCAACTATTTCATAATGCTGACAATGTATATAGAAAACATGTTTGTATTGTACTCTAAAATACAACTTTATAAACCCAATACGCTTTCATTAGAAAATATTTTTAATATTTTGTTCGCCGCGATATTTGTAACTAAATAAACTTCATTCATCTAATTTAACAAAACAAACAAAATATTTTTCAATAAAAGTTCGTACTAATTCGCCATATTGAAATTTAATTTATTATATGTAATTTTATTTTATTCAAGATTAAAATGAGCTTCGACTTGTTTCTATGCATAACATTCTTAGAGTTATTTATGTAATTGTGTATAGCAAAAACAACATTTAAATTAGAGTCACTGCCAATTGATTAGCATAATTACAAAAGCCCATATTTCATTAGGAAATATGGTATGATTTTTAGAATAAAGAAATATCTACTTACTTGCAAAACAGTAAAATATGCTGATAGAAAAAATCTGCTACATTTGCTTGTACTAAAAAAAAATTCCAAATTTGCCGTCTACTCTGAAAATATGATTTTCTTTTTGTCGCTGTAGTCCCCTACGGCTTAGGCCTCTCGGTAGTTGTGTATGGTCCATTCTAAAACCTGTAGAAAACTTACTCCACAAGCGTACAATGCCAATGCCCATTTTACAATGAAGGATTCATCTATCAACCAAAACGACTGTCCAAGGGTCAATAATTACGAAAAGACTAGGACGAAGCGAAGTAGACTATATATTACTATTCCGAGAAAAACCGTTTTTGTGGTTCTTGACGTATTGAGAGACGTGTTTGCTACAATTTCGACGCACGGATACATTTTCAAACGAAGTATTCTTTCTATTGGTGGCACTGGCAGAACGATTACAAGTGCTGCTTTCTTTGAAAAAGTGTACATTTGACTAATGCTATATACAAATCGTCTTTGCTGAAAGGAAACTGTTGAAAAAGGTTTGCAAGCGATTTCATTGTCAAAGCTTCAACTCATTGTCTGTCCTCCTATTCCTTTTAAAACGAAACCCCCATCCCCCCAAGCGCACTTCAAACACGTTTAGGAATAAACAAGGGGTAAAACTGGCGCTTCCTTTCCAAAGCGGGTCTTTGTAGAAATTTTCTGTTCTTATGATTGGTTTTTATGCTACTTATATTTTTTAAAAAAGGGAGAAAAAACTTAAATACTAGGGGGGGCTCAGCCCCTTCAAAATATTTCTTGGGGGGGCTCTAGCACCCCCAGCCCCCCTACTTCCTACGCCTATGTATGTAGTTGGATAATTGTAGCCAAGCTATGTAACTGGGTAATTGTAGCCAAACTATGTAGTTGGGTAATTGTAGCCGAGCTATATATTTCTAAGCTATGACTAAAAGAGATTAGACCGGGAAAAAAATTATAGTAACAGTATGTATGTTATATGTAACAGCCACTGATCTCTAACTGTACCTTCTGGATTGGGCAAGGCAGTTTGTTGACTTGAAGCTAATTGAAGGTTAAAAATCTGTACTCCTTCTATTTCTACCTGCATATTTTTTATCAAGTTCGTTCTAAAATATACCGAATTGTTGTGCTTTTGGTATTTAAAAAAATCATTAAAACCCGTTTTGAAAGCGTATTCTTTCAAATCTAATCTAACCAATAATAAGGGGATGAGTAACAAAAAGAAAAAGCATATTTTTGGCGATATACAAATTGATTCTATATGTTGAAAATATAAAATTTTTCGAGACAGATACCGAACCGTCACCAATAGCCCATTATGTAGCACTATAGTATGGTGTGGTGTACCTCGCTTGCATAACCACACAGTTAAAGTGAAAGTTCTTTTGTTTTCATTAACCATGCGAATTTTTTTTTTTTTTAATGTCAGGTGATCTGAAGCTTCGAGCATGGATCCCTCATAGTACAGAAATCATAAGGTTATAACCTCGCTAACATCAAAGTGAGGCCAACATGTATGGCCTCATACACGTGGTTTACTAAGTCGTCCATTCATAAATTTTTTGTAGTTCATTCATAAAAATATCATGTACTTCATGAAGTAACAGATTTACTATTATTTCCAAATTACAAGTCAATCGCGAAATTTTTTTCATTCATAAATTTTGAAAGGAAGGTTGTCTGGTGCTATCAGGTCCTGAGATGTTTGCATCACGATGATGACGTCATATTCGCTCTACTACAGTCCATTCATGCTCGAAGATATGGAAGTCACGGGATTTCTATTGTCCAATCAGAGAGCCAGGATAGTCTAAACGATAAACTGGAAGGAAGGCGAGAGATATCAAAACAGGCTTTCAATTAATATAAATGCTCGTAATTAGAAACTAGCTACTCATTTTGAAAACTAAACATACCAGATTGTAGGTAGGTCTTTTATCCGGTTTTCCAGCAGTATAATTCTTTTTGTTCGGGTAAAGGTTTTACTAAAGTTAAATGTTTTCTTGAAATGTTTGTTTTTCGTGTCAAAGTCATTCAGCTTCACTAGCCCCGCTAAAGAAGTTGAACTTTAAAAAAAATCCCCTTTCATATCCCGTAATCTTCTAAACTCTGAAAACAACTTACTATCGAAAAAACTTGCATTTCAACTCTATAGTTAAGTCATGTGACCTTAATGTAAATCTTGGATTGGCCTTGCAGAAACTACTTGAATATTTCTAAGCACTATACAAATGAATATAAAAAAAATTCAAATGTTTATATTAATATCATTATTCTCATTAACACTGCAGTGCTCGCGCTCGTAAATACAAGGGGAATCGAATTGGAGGTGAGACGAATTGGGAATATTCTTATTGGAATGACATCACTTACTTTTAGGGACCGTCACTTGTTACGAATGAGATGCTCGCAAGAACTAACGAATGATTCGACCAGATGATTTCGCTCATAAAGAGAAAAGGCTGACCAGAGATTCAAGGGGCTGTTGGTTTATTTTATTTAATGTTATTGTACCTCTCGGGAAAGTAAAAAAAATGTTTTACCGTGAGTGAAAAGATTTCTGAATTGGTTACTGCTGTGATATACGTAAATATATTTATTTATGTGTTAAGATGATCGCTTCTTATTATACTCTAATCAAATATGTGCTGGTCCTTGACAGGGTTTAGTGAAAAAACCAAAACTGGATCAAATTGCGAATGCTTGGCATACTAAATGACGGCTTCTAACAAGAATATCCCAGTCTATCCCAGTCATTATTTTTCCAAATTCGTCCCACCTCCAATTCGATTCGCCTTGGATTGTGTCTATCAGACATAGCGAACTCCCTTTGTTAAGTAATCACGTCATCTATTCAAACAGAGGACGAGAGGGACCTCCTCACCCCAGTGGTCCCTGTCAACGACCCCGCGGACTGCGTCAAGTCTTCAGAGGACAAGAAGAAACCCTCTTCCTCATCTTCCGCCTCTTCGTCCAGCGAAGAGGACGAAAAAGAAGACGAAGAGGAGAAAGACGAAGAAGAAGAGCAGAAAGAAGAAGAAGAGGAGGAGGAGGACTCGCCTTCCTCCAATGTCCAGAGGTCAGCGACTGTCATCCACGTGAAGGAACCGGAGAAGGAAGGGTCCAGTGAGGTAGAGTCCAGCGAAGAAGAGTCCAGCGAGGAAGAAAGTGAGGATGAAAATGAGAAGGTAGGTTGGGGATTGGATTTTAAGTTCTGGACTAATTTTTTTAAAAGTTTAATGCCTATTGAATTTATTAGTTTATTGTAATAGTTTATTTTAATGACCATGATTTTAAAACCTAGGTATTAAAATGAGTTTATCTTTAATTTTTATGGGAAAGTTAATTCTATTAGTAAATGTGTTTTGATTAAATAAATTCGATGGTGATGAACATAATATATGGATTTGAGTTCGAAATATCATGAAAATCAAAAATTGAGATATAATGGATTCATTATTAAGACTGTTATTTGATTCAATATAAGTATTTTATGTAAGCTATTTTGTACATTTCTGAGAGTATAATAATGTATTATACAACACCAACATTTTAAATAAAGTGACTTGCATAGATGTTTGTTTTTTATTAAACTTTCAAGACTTCTATAAAATAAAAAAAAATCATTTGTTTTTTTATTATTATTATTTATAATAATAAAATAAAGTGTCTGCGAGTGGATCACAAAACACTAACTTTCTCTGCGAATAAAAGGCTTAAATTTAGATATAAAGGCTTTATATTAAGATCCATCAATCTATAAATGTTCATTTGAATTCATGGCGTTTTGTTTATTAGTCTTAAAAATTATGTACACTGTATATTTGTATAAAATTAATCACTGTACATATTATTGGGTATCCATTGAGAGCGAATTGGACTGAAAATAACGTAAAGGAATTTGTTTTCATCTCATAAGACACTGATTTAAAATTGTGTGAAAGTAATTGACTTGAAATAGATTATAATGAATAGATTTCTATGACTCTAGCTCAAACGCTGCCCAACTCAAGTCATCAAACCATCTACTGCACTCCAGAAGGAAAAGCAATCCGAGGAAGAGGAAAGTGAGGAAGAAGATTCGAGCAGCGACGAAAAAGACGACAAAATGAACGAGATCGACGCCAAACCGCCCTCCACGAAGCAACCATCTCCTCGATTGGTATGATGCTATAATGATGTAACGTTCTTGCACATAATTAACCCATATAAGAAAACATCGGCCCAACATCTGTATACATCGGCCCAACTTCTGTATACATCGGCCCAACATCTGTGTACATCGACCCTACATTCGGTCCAGCACTTGTATATATCGGCCCAACATCTATATAAGTAATCATCGGTCCAACATCTATATAAGTAATCATAGGTCCAACATCTATATAAGTATACATCGGCCCGTTCTCTGTATAAGTATACATCGGCCCGTTCTCTGTATAAGTATACATCGGTCCAACATCTGAATACATCGGCCCAACATCTGAGTACATCGGCCCAACATCTATATAAAAACCCATCGGCCCAATATCTATATAAATACCCATCGGCCCAATATCTATATAAGTATCCATCATCCCATCTACATAAGTATACATCAACCCATCTATATAAGTATATATCAGCCCAACATCTATATAAGTCTACATCGGTTCGATTTCTATATAAGTATGCATCGGCCTATCATCTATATAAGTATACATCGGCCTATCATCTATATAAGTATACATTGGCCCAACAACTATATATACGTATATATCGACCTAATATCTATATAAGTGTACAGCAGCCCAATATCTATATAAGTGTACAGCAGCCCAATATCTATATAAGTATACATTGCCCGTATAAGTATACGTCGGAAGTTTCCTAATTTTTTAAACTAACAATTCCTTTACCTCACGTTCCTTGTGAGTTCCAAGTATGTATAAAGAAAAATGCAAATGATAAAATCTAGATTGTCAATATACGTAATAAATTGATAGAAGACCTGCCATGGTTATATCAATATATAGAGTAATCCTTTTCAATTTCCGAATATTTTAAGAAAAATTGTACGCATAAGTGGAATTACTTCAATAAATTTAAAAAAATATTATATCGATTTTTTCTCTCCTGTTTTTTTTAAGTAAACCTTATCCACATTTTATGGAGTTTGGTATGTAAGGTATAAAGCTGAATTTAAAAAGAAAAAATAATAATTGCCTCAATTTTAAGAGCAGATGTAGAAAAATTTCAAAAGTATTCGAAAATAAATTATGTGATATACCAATCAATAATACAAATCAAAATATTTTGAACCTATAATTATGAGCCTAAAAATATATACTTTGAACCTAAAAATTATTCGCTATAAATAATCCATGGACTGGAATAAAAGTAAAATAGTTTAGTTTTTACAATTCCTCTGAATATATAATGCTTTCACATCATCATTTATTAGAAACTCATTTAAAATTGAATTTTATTGCAACACAAAAATATGCGTGTTGTAATAAAATTCAATTTTAATTGTAGCGGAACCGGTACACAAATCCCTATTTCATTTGGGCCTCCGTGGCCGAGCGGTTAAAGGCGTCAGCTGTGAATCCGAGGATTCCTGGTTCGATCCTAGGCGATGGACTTGACAAAGAAAAGTAAAAAAAGTAGTGATCTTGTAATCGGAGGGTTGCCAGCTTCGCTACAAAATACTAGAAAAAGTCGTCCAGAACATCCTCAAAAATTAACGGCGTGTATACGGGACTGGTGCACGATACTTCTGATCGGGGTCCAAAGTCCCGACGTCTATTGAAGGCGTTGGGTGCCAGTTCAGGTGTTTCCTCGTCATCTGACCATGGTTCTAAAATAACGAGGTGCATGTATGAATGTGTTACCGGGTTTTTCCTTCGTTTGGTTTGGTTTGGTTAATTAACGTCGCACTAGTGCTGCACAGTGGGCTATTGGCGACGGTTCGGGGTCTATCTCGAAGGAAAGACCCGGGAACACATACATATTCACACACACATTCATTCATACCTGCACCTCGTTATTTTAGAGCCATGGTCAGAAGACGAGGAAACATCTGAACTGGCACCCAACGCCTTCAATAGACGTCGGGACTTTGGACCCCGATCAGATTTATCGTGCACCAGTCCCGTATACACGCCGTTAATTTTTGCGTATGTTCTGGATGACTTTTCTAGTATTTTGTAGTGAATCTGGCAACCTTCCGATCACAAGATCACTACTTTTTACTATTATTTGTCAAGTCCATCACCTGGCATCGAACCGGGAACCTTTGTATTCCTAGCTGACACCCTTAACCGCAGGGCCACGGAGGCCTCGGTTTTTCCTTCGAGATAGACCCCGAACCGTCGCCAATAGCCCACTCTTCAGCTCTAGTAGTGCGTCGTTAACCAAACCCTATTTCATTATTCAGGATGACGACCTTCCGCCTGCATCCAGTGGGGAGTCCTACTGGCCCAAAGTGCAGAAGAAGGACAGCCTCACGCCTCCGGAGAACTTGACTCTCTTCATCGGACGATGTGAGGACATCGATGAGATGCTGGGGGTGCCGAGCCCCGTGAGTCCCGGATCAGCAAGGGTGGGCCAATCAGCATCCCCGAGCAAGCAAGAGCAACCCTTCAAGTTCCTAAGCAAAGATGCGTCCCCTGTTGTTGCTAAGGTACAGGATAATTTTGAAATGGCTGAAGGGTTTTTTTTTCTTCAGGGGACACAATACAATCTAATTTTTTTGTTGATATTTTTAATCAAAATGTTAATGTAAGTTATTGAAATTTTATATAAGAAAATGTTTCACACAAAATTTCCATAAATGTTTGAATTTGTTTTAAAATTTCAACTTTTCTTTAAAAACTGCTATGGCTTTTTTTAAATATTTATATTTTTTAATATAAATCCTTATTTATAATAACACAACAATTTTACTTAAAACCGAACCTTTGACTTCAGTAATTAAAAAAGAAGAAACAAATACTACTCATACAGCTAATTTGCATACTATTTTATATTATACGCATATTTTACAACATGTTTAAAAATTATATATTCCTCCATTGTTAAAAAAAGCCTTATCGATTCAAAAATGTTAACCTCAAGGAAAACCAAACACTGAACAAAAATTATTTCAAGTTTTCATTTCCTGAAAAACATACCTGTCAATCCAGCATAAAATCTAAAAAAACTCATTAAAAAAACGTAGATACCGTTCTAGAATTTTGCAAGAATATTTAGAAGATTCTAATCCATAAGTTTAGCAAATAAAAACAAATCGAGAATTTTACTATTTTTGAGGTTTTCTTCTACTTACTACCGATGTTCATTTGTTGTTTCAGAAGGAAACATCGTCTTCCTCTTCGTCTGAAGAAGAGGAGGAGGAGAGCAGCAGCAGTGACTTGGAGGAGGTGGAAGCGTCCAAAGTGAAGTTCCACGAGTCCAAGCCCCAGAAGCCCGAGCTCGGGGCGTACACCGAGGAGATCGACTCGAGCGCGGTTCGGATCCGGGAGAACAAAGCTCTCAACTCCGAGCTGGCTCATGAAGAGATTGACTCTTCCTCTGTGAAAATTCGAGAACCGACAATCATGCATGGGCACATCACCAAAGCTCCCATACGAAAGGTAGGATGTCAGTGGCATGCGTGTTCTTTGACGTTTTTGCAAAAAAATATTCCAATTTATTCCATAAATGGAAACTCTTTTTAAAGAAATAGTCCGGCTGCGAATAATTGGCGGATGGATAACGCCTCTTTAAGCTGGTTACAACGAATCAAGAAACGAGCTTGGTCCAGTTGACCAATTGTCTTATTTAAATCATATAAACAATGTGACGTCACAGAAGACATTTAGTCGGAACCAAACTATTATTCAGTTTAATTTTATGAAATGGAATATTTAACTCAGAATGGAATATTTAACTTGGAATGGAATATTTAACTTGGAATGGAATATTTAACTTAATAATGGAACATTTTACTTAGAATGGAACATTTAACTTGGTATGGAATATTTAACTTAGAATGGAATATTTAACTTGGAATGGAATATTTTAACTTAATAATGGAACATTTTACTTAGAATGGAACATTTAACTTGGTATGGAATATTTAATTTAGAATGGAATACTTAACTTAGAATGGAATATTTAACTCAGAATGGAATATTTAACTTGGTGTAAGCTTTGTCCCAGCTCAAATCTTGGTTCGTTGATACTCTTGAAACCCCCGGACAATTCAGAACAACACCGGACACTTGATAACACCAGACACTTGATAACACCGGACAATTGATAACACCGGACAATTGATAACACCGGACACTTGATAACACCGGACAATTGATGACACCGGACACTTGATAACACCGGACAATTGATAACACCGGACAATTGATGACACCGGACACTTGATAACACCGGACAATTGATAACACCGGACACTTGATAACACCGGACAATTGATGACACCGGACACTTGATACCACCGGACAATTGATAACACCGGACAATTGTTGACACCGGACACTTGATACCACCGGACAATTGATAACACCGGACAATTGATAACACCGGACACTTGATAACACCGGACAATTGATGACACCGGACACTTGATACCACCGGACAATTGATAACACCGGACAATTGTTGACACCGGACACTTGATACCACCGGACAATTGATAACACCGGACACTTGTTAACACCGGACAATTGATGACACCGGACACTTGATACCACCGGACAATTGATAACACCAGACACTTGTTACTTTTGTTTTTCGAATCCGCCTCCGGTCCTCGCTTTCTTTTTACCCTCCCTCCAAAACAACCGAACGCTCTCTCCCACGCATTCCGTCACTTCCGGTACACCAGCGCCACTCTGCGAGAGCAACCTCTCACACCTTCCCTCCAGTTTCCACTGCATGACTATAGTCCTGCAGTGAAACTATTACTAACTTTGTCCGCGTACACTTCAATGTCCAATTATAGAAAGTACCTTCAGTGTGTGTTAGTGTTTGTGTCCCATAATTGCTTCTCATGCATGAGCTTACAATTAAACATTCAACATATCCATTATTACATATAAACAAATCAATAAAATAATAAACATATTAATTTACTGAAGTACATAAACACATACATTTACATTTTTTTTTTTTTCCAAAATTTACATTTACTACATAAACATTGCATTAATCCTCATACTCGATGCGAGACAGAGCATCAGCGTCCGTGTTAACAGAACCTGGTCTATGGGCAACTTCAACATTAAACCTTGCAAGGGCTAATGCCCATCTCTGTAATCGAGCATTCTTCGGGATTCCCTCAGTAAGAAATTTTAAGGGATTATGATCAGTATGAAGTAAAATTGGTTTCCCATAAGTCCAAACTTCAAACTTGTTTAGCGCCCATATTACAGCAAAAGCCTCACGTTCTATTGTACTCCAGTTTGTCTGCGTATTTGTCAGTTTCTGACTAGCAAACGTTATCGGCCTAGCTCTTCCCATAGAATCCCTCTGAATTAAACATGCGCCTATTCCCGTCAATGAGGCATCTGTATGAATTTCAAACGGTCGTGCTAAATCAGGTGTGTACAGCAAAACCGCTCTACATAAAGCATCTTTTAATTCATTATATGCACATTCTGCTTCTTCGGTCCAGGGGACATCGTTAGGAATGGATTTCTTTGTCAAATCAGTTAAGGGTTTAGCTATTCTAGCATATCCTGGTACATATTCCCTGTAGTAGTTAAATAGTCCCAATGCTGACCTCAAAGATTTTTTTGTTTTAGGTACTTTTAAGTTTTTGATAGTCTTAATTTTGTCCGGATCGGGCCCATGCTTTCCCGAACCTACAATGTGACCTAAATATTTTACCTCTGGTTTGCCGAAGGAACACTTATCCAAGTTTGCAGTAAAATTTAAGGATTGAAGCGTCTTAAGAACGGCTGTAATGTGTTTTAAGTGATCCTCCCAGTTTACCGAATAGATTACTATGTCGTCAATAAAACATTCTGCATAACCACTATGCGATTTTAGAGCTTGGTTCATTGCCCTCTGAAAAGTTGCCGGAGCCCCAGCTAATCCAAAAGGCATCACTTTCCATTGATATTGACCTTTCGGTGAAACAAAGCTAGTCAGTATTTTACTTCCCTCTTCCATTGGAATTTCCCAATAGCCTTTCAAAATGTCTAGTGTGGTCAAAAAATAGGCAGCTCCCGCTCTATAGCGTAATTCCTCTGCATTCTGCATTGGAAACGACATTATCTGACTTTCCGCATTTAAGCCGCGATAGTCCACACAAAGTCTAATGGTACCGTCCTTTTTTGCTACACACACTATAGGGTATGCTATTTCAGCCACCGAAGGCTCTATCAACCCCCTTTGCAATAATTCTGAAATTTGTTTCTCCACTTGCGATTTTAATAATTCAGGGACTTTGTAAATGTAGGGTTGTTTCCTTTGAATGTCCGGTTTCAAAATTATTCTATGCGACCCAACTTTGGCGCATTTAATTTCTCCATCAAAAAACATATGATAATCCCTTATTACTCTAGTTAATTGTTCCCGTTGAACCCCGTCTAAATGGTCCCAGTCTTCTGAACTGGTAAGCTTACTCAGCCATACTCCTACTGCTGAACATTTTTCAATCGGTGCATGTTGAATTTCACCAAAGTCTCTGTCCGCCTCGTATATAATTCTTATAGTATTAACTGGTTGTATGTATTTCCTTAATTTGTTACTATGTAGATGACGAACGCTTTGATCTGGCAACTTTACCAAATAAGAATGCGGGGATTTAACTTCCGCTACTTCACCCGGCCCCATCCATTTGGAACAAAGTTTGTTAGTAGAATCAGGTATCAGCACCACGACTTCGTCACCAACACTGAATTGTTGTTCCTTTGACCTTAGATTGTGGTAATGGACATATTTTTGCTGCTGGATGTTTCCATGCTGAGTAGCAAATATTTCAGCATCTTTCAACCGGTCGCGGAGTGCCCTCAAATATTCACTTACAGATTCTCCCACCCCTTGCGGTAAAACTGCATCATCTTCCCAGCTGGATTTCAAGATAGCTAAAGGTCCCACTGGTATTCGGCCGTATACTAGTAAAAATGGAGGGACACCAGTTGTTGCGTTTGGAACTTCTCGATAAGCCCACAACAAATATGGCAATTGCTTATCCCATCCTTTGCCTTGAGATTTCACGCAATGGTGCAACATTCTTTTCATCGTACCAATGAATCTTTCGCAAAGTCCATTGGCCTGAGGATAACCCGGAGTTGAAAATTTTGGAGACGATCCTAAGCGTTTTAAAAACTCCTCTGTCAGCTTTGCAGCAAAATTTGTCCCATTATCCATCCATATCATTCTTGGTATACCTGTCCTCATAAATATTTCCATAAACGCTTCACAAGTAGCTTTCGCAGTTAATGATTTAATTGGAACTGCTTCTGGCCATCTACTGTGTTGGTCCATTACACACAATACATATTTATGTCCCCGTGAAGATTTGGGCTCAATTGGTCCAAATAGATCAGCATTCATAACCTGAAATGGAAGTTCTGGTCTCCCTACTGCTTCAATTGGCGCCCTATCGTGAACCCTCTTTTGGCGTCGAAGTTGACAATCATGACAAGATTCACAAAATCGTTTGACATCTTTTGTCAACCCCTCCCACCAAAAAGAAAGTCTAATGCGCTCTCCAGTCTTCTTTGACGCCATATGCCCTCCAGTTAAAGTTTAATGAGCCAATTTTAAAATGTCTTCCCTCCTACTCTGAGGTATAACCAATTGACTGCATTTCTGCCCATTAAACTTACCAGTGTGGTAAAGGATTCCCGATTCTAACCAATAACCATTCTTATTGTTCCTTGCTTCCATAAAAACCCTTTTTAATGATTCGCAATTTGCTTGGTCTTTGCGAAATTTCTGTGTTTGCGATAGCGGTGGATCGATATCCCGTTCATGACTATCTCTATCTTGTTGGTTTTGCACTATGTTATCATGTGCCTGTTGGCTTTGCACTATGTCTATAGGGATGCTTTTCCCAGCCTGCTCATCGTCAGGTAAATCCTCCATATCATTTTGTTCTTCACTCCCTTCTTTCCCAGTGACATTTTCAGTTTCTACCTGCATTCCCAAGATTGCAGCCCCCATATCCTCCGATCTATCCTCCCCCAAATACTTTCTCATTTGCTCTCTTAGTAGTTTAAATACTATGGGGGTGATCAATGCATCCTCACTTAACCTATCTACAACTGCTACTTGAACATTTACGTAAGGTGTAACCCCACCTTTCTCCGTCCCAATGCTCAGAGGAACGGAAATCATCGCAGCCTCAATCAGGGTGCCACATGCCGAACGCAGGAATAATTTTCCCCCAGATTCTAAATATTTACTTGGCACCACCGATTTTCTCAGCACACTTATCTGTGCGCCCGTATCTATAACCCCTTGAAACAAAGATCCATCGATCACGAAATCCATCCTCGGAAGGTCCGACTCCGTTAACCCCAAAGGTATATCCTCTAAGCAGTAACCTTTCCGATCGAAACCGGAGAAATCTACACAAACCTTATTTATGCCCATTTCCTCCAATTCCGAATTTCCCATGTCACTTGTCTGCTTCGGGACCTTATTAACCCTAGGGCAAAATCGTTTTATATGTCCCTCTTCCTTACATGCGTAGCATTGAACGAGTTTTTTCTCAGGATCAAATTTGTCTTTGTAGTTTTCACCTCCAACCTGTGTACTAGACCAGTTTCTGTTTTCATTTTTACCTTCCCGCGTCTCATACTTCTGTCTACCTTCCCCAAGAAAATTGCCTCTGCCTCTATAACCTTGATTACAATAGTTCCTTGACATTGCAATCACAAAATTATCAATTTCTTGTGTTAATTCCCTAACCGCTAACCAACATTCTGTCTCTTTGAGGTAAACGTGAGATTTCACATTTTGAGGTAGACTATCTTTTATCTTATCCGCTATTATTAATTGTTTTAATTTTTCGAAAGTCGTGACATCCCTCGATTTTAAATATAGTTCTAATGCAGTCTCTAATTTCGTTGCATACTGAGTATAAGATTCATCGTATTGTTTGCCACATTTGTCAAAATTAATTTTATGTTGTAGGGGAGTGATTTTAAACCTTTTTAACATGGTATCTTTGATACGACTATAATTATCCAATTCGTCCTCCCCCAGTATAGAACTTATACCCCTTACCCGTTCTTTTAAGCTGTACAGTACAATTTTGCCCTGAAAGCGATCAGGAACTTCATACAATTTAAACATAATTTCGATATGATGAAAATAAAAAGGCCAATCCTCTGGTTTTTCGGGAGGGTCCAAGATTGAACCTTTCATTATATTTAAATATCCCATAAAATTACACCCGTTTCTTTCCGAAATGTCTCCTGAACCGAAAGCAGTGCCGCCTTTACCCGAGAGCCCCTGCTTTTCTAATTCTTTAAGCTTAAGTTCATGTTCTCTCTCTAATTGTTTCTCTTTTTCTTCCTTCCCCTGCTGCTCCTGCTTAACCCTATCTTCTATTATATTACCCAACATATTCTTTGCATATTCCTCCTCAAATTCAACACTAGCGGTGATAATTTTTTTTAAATCTACCATCCTACTACCTGTAGGAATTTTCTCACCTAATTCCGTGGCTAGCACAATTAAATCCTCTCTCTTTGCTTTCCCGAAGAATGCCATCTTAATTACACAGCAAATACAGTTATATAATAAAAGTTAGGCAAAATACCTTTAACTTATAAAAATAAGAATTATAATATGCCAATTGTCAGATATTTGAACAAACCAGTAACATTATACAGCATTCTAAATTACTTAATGCTGGTAAAATAACAGCATAATTTTTCTTAAGGGATTTTTTTTTTCCCACTATTTTTCTCCTCAAAATACACCTCAACCATATATTTTACATATATCAAACCGAAACTACATCAACCATATATTTTACATAACAAAAAAAAAATATGTTTGTGCCCCCCTGTATTTTAAGAATAGTAAGGCATATCTATTACCGTTGATTATTGTTGCAGCACCTCATATCACCGGTTCAAAGCGTTGAAGACCTACTTTTCTGGAAATATGCCGTATGTATTTCTCAGACAACCGCTGTCGTCGGCGCCACTGTAAGCTTTGTCCCAGCTCAAATCTTGGTTCGTTGATACTCTTGAAACCCCCGGACAATTCAGAACAACACCGGACACTTGATAACACCAGACACTTGATAACACCGGACAATTGATAACACCGGACACTTGATAACACCGGACAATTGATAACACCGGACACTTGATAACACCGGACAATTGATGACACCGGACACTTGATAACACCGGACAATTGATAACACCGGACAATTGATAACACCGGACACTTGATAACACCGGACAATTGATGACACCGGACACTTGATACCACCGGACAATTGATAACACCGGACAATTGTTGACACCGGACACTTGATACCACCGGACAATTGATAACACCGGACAATTGATAACACCGGACACTTGATAACACCGGACAATTGATGACACCGGACACTTGATACCACCGGACAATTGATAACACCGGACAATTGTTGACACCGAACACTTGATACCACCGGACAATTGATAACACCGGACACTTGTTAACACCGGACAATTGATGACACCGGACACTTGATACCACCGGACAATTGATAACACCGGACACTTGTTACTTTTGTTTTTCGAATCCGCCTCCGGTCCTCGCTTTCTTTTTACCCTCCCTCCAAAACAACCGAACGCTCTCTCCCACGCATTCCGTCACTTCCGGTACACCAGCGCCACTCTGCGAGAGCAACCTCTCACACTTGGAATGGAATATTTTAACTTCGAATGGAACATTTAACTTAGAATGGAATACTTAACTTAGAATGGAATATTTAACTTGGAATGGAATATTTTAACTTAGAATGGAACATTTAACTTAGAATGGAATACTTAACTTAGAATGGAATACTTAACTTAGAATGGAATATTTAACTTGGAATGGAATATTTAACTTAATAATGGAACATTTTACTTAGAATGGAACATTTAACTTGGTATGGAATATTTAACTTAGAATGGAACATTTAACTTAGAATGAATATTTAACTCAGAATGGAATATTAACTTGGAATGGAATATTTTAACTTAGAATGGAACATTTAACTTAGAATGGAATACTTAACTTAGAATGAAATATTTAACTTGGAATGGAATATTTAACTTAATAATGGAACATTTTACTTAGAATTGAACATTTAACTTGGTATGGAATATTTAACTTAGAATGGAATATTTAACTTAGAATGGAACATTTAACTTGGAATGGAATATTTAACTTAGAATGAAATATTAACACTCTAATGAAAGTGAACTCATTTTTGTTTTTCTTGCTCAATTTTGCTGTAGGATAAGTAAGTGTAAACACTTTTCTTGGATATTAATTCGGTATTACGGACTACTGTTCTTGAGCATTATTTTACAGCGCCAGCTCTTCAAAGACATTAGTTCGTATTCCAACGTTTCTAGAAAACGGTGACAAGCTCAATAATAAATGAAATTAAAGAATCTTGGACAAGTAAATTGCACCGCTTTCAATATTTAAAAAAAAAAAAAACTGGAAAAAATATTAAAAAAGAACTATTTGGTACATTTTTACGATCCTGGTATCCAATAAAAATTATTGAAGTCAAAGATTTTGCAAAATTGTAACATTGCAATATACTTAAAATAACCTCAGAATTTTGGATTCCAAAGAGCTCCATATTTAATTACAGTAGAACTCCAATTATCCGGCTCAATTGGGACCAGATCACATCCGAATAATCGAATATCCAGTTAATTGGATATTACGCGGGAAAAAAGGATATTTCTAAGTAAAAAAAATAGAATTTTACTTTAGTATGGAATGTAATTTAATGACTATTAAAAATAATATCATTTACCGATAAGAAACTCTCAAGATGTGGATTTTGTTGATTTTTTTCTATTAACAAATTGAAGCGGATCTGAATAATCATCCGGTTGGTTTTTGATACGGATAATTGGTGTTCGGATATATATATATATATATATATATATATATATATATATATATATATATATATATATATATATATATATATATATATATATTATAAAGACTACAATAAAATAATAATCAAATGTTTTTTTTTATCGTTGTTCGGTTTGAAGTTGTAAAGCTTTATATAGCATAGCATTATTCAAAATCACCATTTTGTTAATTGTCTATGCATCATGTAATTCACAATAAATGCCATTTACATTACTGACACTCAAAGCAAATGTTATTGTTGTTCACTATTGCGAATATTAATACGAACTTTTCACGATGTGAAATTCAGCATTTGAAATTATTGCAGGCAGAAGAATGTGAAATTGTGAAAAGAGGAAACTTGTCAAATGGGACATATGTGGACAACAGCAGGTAAAATATATTTTTATAAGTATTTAAAGATAATGTAGTAGAATCATGATCTATAATTAGGTATTTATAAAATAAACGCGTGTTATTTAACGATAGAATTATATTGCTGGATACTAGTAGACAATAGACACTTTATGTTTTTCAGAAGTTCACATGCTTTTTCATAGTAGTTTTTCAATTGTAAAACTTTCTTCGAGCATCTAAATTTTTAAACAGGAATGTATTAATTTAAGTGTTATCTCCGGAATAGATGTTTTGGGAGTATTGTTTAACTCTGACGTAAGAGAAAAAACTGGATATCGATTTTTTTTAATCCAAAAATAATATTTCACCATCTTGATCCGAAACGGTTTAAAATTGATTTTAATGAAATAAATGGATAACTTTGTTATTTTGAAAGCAGTTTTTGACTCACGTGAGTAAATCAACCTTTTGAATTTATAATGATGCTTAAGCAACTAAAATGTTTAAATACAGGTTACTGCAGTCATGGCCCCATGGACCTAGGTTAATAAGTGGCAGGCCACAAGGCCGTAGCCAGGATTTTTTTTCGGGGTGGTTTATGGTTGAAGGTTTAATTTCCGTTGTTACGACAACACGAAGACAAACTTTTCCTTTATAATTTTCGTATCGTATCTAAACAATTTTCTAAACTATTTGATGCAGTTTCCACCTCTATATTTCATATACTGTTCATGCTAAAATACGTCGAATTGTAGTGTTTTGGCTATTTTTTTTTAAATGTTACATTGAAACACATTTTAAATGCATATTCTTTGAAATCCATTTTAACCAATAATAAATGGATAAGTAGCAAAAAAAACTATGTTTTTGGCGATACGCAAATTGATTCTATATGTAGAAAATATAAAACCTTTGAACATATTTAACATTTCTATAACGATTTGAGAAGAAAAAATCCACGAAATCCCTTTAAAAAATTAATTGGGGTACAGTATGGCTGCTTACAGTATTGTTTCAACCGCGACCATTTCAGAAGTTACAATTTAAAGTTCAGTGGTGAACAGTGGCGGCGATTCGGGGGGGGGGGGGCGGCGGTTGCCCCCGCACTTTTTTCGAATGTTGCCCCTCGCTTTTAATATTGCACTTTTTTAAAGATAAAACATACCCCCTCCCCCATTTCTACAGACAATGGACGCAACCCCATTCAACGCCTATGAAATTTTTATGCCACGTGTCGGCAATGGGAGTCGTCAGCAACTGCAGTATTCGAACCCCAATAAATCACTACGGAACCATTTTATGGGGATAAATAGCATACCATCATGTAGTGGAAAGAGAGCCGCGTCCTCCCCCCACGCATTTATTGCTTTCTCTGGACCTTGCCCCCGCACTTTTAGCACCTAATCGCCGCCACTGGTGCTGAAAGATATTAAGTATCGAGTGTTCAGCTCACTTCCGTTCAGAACACTCCCAGCCGATGTAGAAAAATAGGATATGATTGGCTGTGACGTCATAGTTAATTTTTATAGTTCAACACCATCGGTGGTATTAGGCACTATAAGTAAATAGTTTCCATGACTGTGAACTATAAATTGTAGTTTTTGTAAAAAATAACGTATAAGTTAATGACAAATTTTACACTAACAATGGATACAGTTTATGACAATTAAGTAATAATGATGATAAGTTATAATAGATAACAGTTCTGTTTTTTTTTATTAAATTAAAAGATTTACCACGTAAACTTAGATTATATATTGTATTTTTATATTCTGTTTTTTCAGCCGTAGGAATTCCTCAAGTAAACAACTTGTTTCTAAGGCAAACGCTCTTATCGGTAAGAATGTTTCTTTTATTTCTGCAACTATTTTAAAATAGTTTCTTAGCTTATATTTCTTCACATATACTTTAAATTTAAAGCCCACAATATTTTTGTGGCTTGGAACAAGAAAGATCAATGTGGTCCTTCTTTAAAGGCCACATATATTTAAAAATAGCAATTATAAAAGTAAAATTATTTTATAGCTTTAATGGGTAATTTAATTTAATTTCTAGTTATTACCAAGGGATTGAAGTAGTCTCAAAACATATATTATAGTTTAATTTGAGCTGCAAGTTATCTTACAGTGTTATAAACAAAACAGAACAAACAGCATTGGATTTATTGTTTAAATTTTTCATAGAAATAAACACGTTTTGTACAGAAAATGCGTTTAAAATAATTCATTTTAACGGGTTTTCTTAAACAAGCCGTTGATAATGGTGCCATCTGTCAGCAGATTGTTAAACTTTTTATTTTTTGACCAATTATCGCACGGGCATGCTAGTAATTTTAGATTTCGATTAAAATGTAGTTTATTAAACGGTGCATTTTGAATGATACGTATTTCGTTTTTATATTTTTCAGAGAAATTAAATACCACTGGAAACAGAGATTTAAGAAGAACATTGTTTTCCTTGAAACAAGTTTTTCAGGTATAAATTTTTCGAAATCTTTTTAAATGGCGTGAACTTTTTAATAAAAACAACAAATCTTTTACAATTGCGCATAGTTTCAAAGATTAAAAAAAAATTGGCTATTTTAGCAAACTATTTGAAAATGTTTTTTTTCACTAATATCAAAAATATTTCGAGCAGAAGGTAAAAAAAAAGAGTGAAAAAAAAGAATATGGCAATGGAATTATTTTTTTTTACATTTCTAGTTGTATATCAACTACACTTTCAGAAATAACTGTCATTTTTGAGCATTCTGCGATCGTCAATACTTCTTTCGATATACTTGATAATAGCTTCGTCATTCAATCACGTGACTTATGACGAAACAAGAATCCTCAAATTTTGAACGACCGTCATTTACGCAGGTTCCTTTTCGGTCCTTTTCTGGGTCACCAGCTCACGTTTGGTTCTTATACTTATACTGTCTGAATGCAATTGCGTTTGCTTGTCCGAGTGAACAGACCATTGGACTCTGGAACGATAGCTCGTCGATATTTAATCATTATAATATTTAAATACCTCCTCGTTTTGGCAGAAATAAATTTCGTAAAAAAACAGACAAAATGAATTTTCTCAGTCTGACGAAATATTTAATCGGAGCCCATAGCAGGCGTCCGTTTCGTCAAAAATGACAAAAGTTTCGTCAAATATGAGAATGTTTTTTTTTAACAGTGTAGGCTTCATTGAAATATTCACATCAGTTTTCCCCAGAAATCGAAATTACTGTAAAGTTATGGAATTTAATACCGTACTTGTGGCGAACTTGAACAATAAACAACCACATAACAGCTCTTTTATATCTTTTTTTTCATGCTAAATATGGAGCAATGAAACATAATACACATTATGCCCAGCCGTTTAGTTTCAATCTGGAAGTGGAGCAGTTATGTCATCTTTTGCTCACAACATAACACAGGCACATCTTTTCTAGTAACTTAAGATATCTTACTAAGATATCCGGATTTCTTATCAAATATTGTTCGAAAACTTGTTATGTCGAGATTATGAATTTACCTTGGATTTCTATAATAAAAGTGAATAGAGTCTGATTTTCTATCGTTATTAATTTGAAAGTTATATAAAAAAATTGTTTTATATTTTATTTGAATTATATGAATTTGTATAAATTATAGCGAAAGGATTATTTTTAATTTATAAATAATTTATAAAATTGAAAATTTAAAAAATACTATGACATATTTTTAACGGCAATAGCCCAATTGCGGCCGGGTGAGGGTTTACCATATTCTCAAAGAAGAAAACCTTTGTTTATCGCCCAGATAAAAGGTTGCAAAGGGCCGCAATTGGAACTTTCAGTTTTTAACACGTTGACTACCATGGTATATTTGAACTCTATGCCTAATACTACGTGATATCTCGTATTTGGCAGTGAACGTGTTAAAGAAAAACTTATCAATTAAGGTTTTTTTAGAGAAAAAAAATATATTAAATGATTAAAGGATCGCAAAAAAGAGAGAGAGATAGAAGAATCATATTTTCTTATAATATTCAATACATTTGTCTTTAATTCACTACTAGTTTACATTGCTTACTTGGAAAAAGTTTATTTTTTAACATTTAGACAATTTTTATGTAGATGTTAAGTATACCAATTGGAAGAGTACTTAAAACACTTTTTCATAGCAATTTTATATAAAATTGCTAGAGCCATTCCTTAAATGCAAAATTCGAACAATAGTAAAAAAGACCAATAAATATTATTAATGGTACATCAACCCCTTTCTTGAAATTTTTGAATTTGACTTCAATCATTGTGTCACATCTAATAAATTTCAGTAACACAGTCAAATTTGAATTTCGAACATTATCCTTCTTTGAATTATCTTGTTTAGACACCAACTACTTTACGGGCGTAGCTCAAAAAGCAACGAATCTTCAAAAGCACCAGACGCAGTTTTCTAACCGAAAACGATACTTTTATAGATATTTTCGATACATCTATTAGATGTAATCTTCTATAGTTGAATCATTGTTAAAATCCGTAAATGTTATATTAGTATTAGTAAAGAAAAAAGAAGTAAAGCATTCGTTTTTCTTTAATTAAAACACTTTATTTATCTAATGGTTTGATGTCTGCGCAGGATGAAAAAGATCTGGTCGGAGCCTTCATCGAGTCGGGCGGCCTCAATTGCCTCATCAGGGTGGGTTCAGAAGGAGACCAGAACTATCAAAACTATATTTTAAGAGGTAAGGATGAGGTATTGTGAATTGTTATCCTAAATCGCATTGGGCTTTCAGTTGCCCAGTGGATAAAGGTACTCAGCTGATATTCAGAGGATTGCTAGTTCGAGCCGTGCAATGGACTAGACAAAGAAAAGTAAAAAAGTAGTGATCTTGTGACTGGAGGTTTGCAAGCTTTGCTACAAAAAATACTAGAAAGTCGTCCAGAACGTACAACAAATTATACCGGCGTGTATACGGGACTGGTGCGCGATAAATCTGATCGGGGTCCAATGTCCTGACGCCTATTGAGGTTGCGTTCAGCTCAGGTGTTTCCTCGTCATCTGACCTTGGTTCTTAAATAACTTATTACTGCAGTCCTGGGCCCCCGATCTATACCGAAGGTTAACAGGTATTGGCCCAAGACTGCTGTGTAGTCTGATTTGGGGCAAATATTAACATACATAAAAAAAATAGTTCTTCTCCTTGGTTAAACAATGAATTACTTGCACAGCAAACCCTCGCCACAGCTACTCTTCACGGAACCAGCACTAAATGGTCTTTAAAATGTTAGGTCTATGCAATGACTTAAATAAAAGAAAAAAAATTGCATACACAAGGCACATATAATTTAAACTAGTTTGTGTGTATGCATGCATGTGTGTGTGGCTGTGTTTAGTCTCGTAAATGAGGATAGAAATAGGCAACCAGAAACATACCCAAAATTCAATCCTAAATCGTATCTGAAATCTCAGTGGCAAGAAAGCGTTTTATTTCATCAATGTCGTGCCAAAACTTAGTGCGGGATGATAGTGCGGGATGGGTTCAGTTTTTAAATTGCTGTTGAGTATGGTTGAGTAAAACACATTTATGATTATAAAAATAAATATTGTGCAGGGTGGTTATAATTTAAGTATCCTTGTTCAGTGTACTGTAGAAAAAAACAGTAGTCATAAACGTCGAATTCGCTTGGTATGCATTTCTAAACGTATGGAAACAAACGGATGACACTGAAAAATATAGTTCAAAAATTACCACCAGAAAGTGATAGCGTATAAAGAGTCCCTATAATAATAAGTATTGTACAGGGTGGGTATAATTAAAGTATCCCTATTCAGAGTACCGTAGAAAAAAAAAACAGTAGCCGAAGAACGTTAAATTCGCGTGGTATGCATTTCTAAACATATGGAAACGGGTGACGCTGAAAAAAAAATAGTTCCAAAAGTTACCATCAGGGAAAGAGATGGCGCATCATACCATTTCTAGTAAAATCATAATTCAATGAAACTTCCTTGCAGTCGGGATGCAGTTTAATTGAAAATTCTAAGTGACATAAACATGCGATAAATACTAATAGTAGTCGTAAGCACACAAATGTCAATCTCATTAACATATCTAAAAAATGCTGTGCGTGGATGCAGAAGGAAAGCAGGCTGTAGAAAGACATGTCATTTCACAATGTTCAATGTGTTCATTGAGTTGAAGAAGCAACAACTGATATCATGTGACAGCGTGTTCAACACCTGAATTATGTTTTTACTAGGGAGGCTTCATAGCGCTACTTCTTCCCCTGATGGTAGTTTTTGAAACTAATTGCCCCCCATCCCCCCCCCCCCCCCATGTTCTGATTTACATACCCAGAACATTCGTCGTTCTTACTACCACATTGGTTTTCTGTTTACAGAGTTTTAACAGGGATGCTTTAAATATAACCATCCTGTATTTAGTGCTCAGGAATAGCAAAAAGTATTTTTTGAGAGCTAATTTTTTCAATGCTTTAATTAAATTATAAGTGTATTATTGATCATTCAATTAGTTTATAGATGTACACATCGTTGCTTGTCCATACTTTATGTTACACTATTTTTCAAGTGAGAAATAATAATTTTATTAATAACATTGTAATTTACATTCTCTTGTAAATGATTTAATTTACGTATGTTTTAATAAAATATTACAACTTTTTGCAAAGTAAACGTAAGTTAATTCTCTTTGCACACCCAAATAGCCTGTTGTACCTTTTTATAAAATGGATATTTCCTATAACTTGACCTAGGATTAAGATTGTACTATCATATTGTGATATAGATTGGACCAAAGTGACGGTTCGAAGGTTTTTCATCGCAATTGTACCATAGAACATGTCGAAAAAGAGTGTGCTAAACATAAGTTAGGCTTATATAATACTTAGTAGTGATCAATAATACACTTTTAATTATTTTAAGGGGACTCGGTACCCTTGGAATATTTTTTTTTATTACGTAATTTACATGGATATTTTACACATATTATTGAAGGTTATTATTATATAACATGATTTTAGCAACAAAAAAAATGTTTTTATGAGTATATTTTTCAAAATTTACTTTTTTTCTTAAAAATTTAACTTTTTTAAAAATGGTTTTTCTTTTTCTGTTTTTAATATTTTGTAAAGATTTTTTTTTCTTACATTCAATATACTATACTTTATAACTTTAAGGATCGAATTTGAATTTACTGATTTAGTTCTTGAGAAAAAAAATAAAATGTCGATGTATATGCCAAAAAATGGAAAAAAACATGATTTAGTCTACTTTTTAATTTTTAATATTTTTTCTTTTCATTATTTTGCAAAACCCATCCTTGATTGTTTTAAATAGGTTATACAGGAATTTCAGAAAAAAAATCAAGTCATTTGAATAATATTTGAGAAAGTATTCTTATTTTAAATACCGTGGCATATGCAAAAAACACAAACTGAGATAAATCAGTTTAAACATTTCAAATCCAAATAACTCGATGAATACATTTGAGATTTTCTTCACACATAATTAATTTTATAACTAATTGCATATATATAAAATTCCGGTTTCTATTATTTAATTGGGGTACATTAAATCACTATTATGTACTCTGTTTTAAAATGATAACACAATTAAATTTTTGAGAAAAATCTGTTAAAATCAAAATATTAATGTTTAAAATATTGTTTTACACTCATTTTGTGTTAGAAACCATACTAATACAACTGAATTCATTGAACATACATATTCCATACCATAAAACACTTTAGAATGGGCTTTGACAATAGCAAAAACATGTATTACATTTGTTAAATACGTCGCCTTTGGCAAATACGTCTCCTTGTACCTTCAAATTTAAAATTATATCAAACCACGGTAAAAAAAAGTAAACAAACACGTGATGTGATATATACAGTCACAGATAAACACGTTCAACTTGTTCTTAGCTGATTTTTCTTTAAATAAATGACCAAAAGCTGTTGCGTCAAAAATGTAAACATCGAAATGGACGTAGCATTTTAAGTGCTGTGAAAGTAATGAAACGCATTTTTATTACATTTATAATTATCAGATCGTTTCAAAACTTTGTAATAATAAACTTTAGGTATAAGAGCATATTTTAAGCAAAAAAAAGAAAAATTGATATATTCATCGATTTTCTCAAATCAAAGGGTACCAAGTCCCCTTAAAGTGTATATAATTATAATTTAACACTTCATTTATAACATCCTAAAATTATATTTCCAGCTCTCGGACAAGTTATGCTTTATGTCGATGGCATGAATGGAATCATGCAACATGCAGAAACCATCAAGTGGCTTTATAATCTTGCAACTTCCAAGGTAACTTTTATCTTCATTGATTTTTCAACATTGATACTGGGCAATATTTAATTACAATTTTTAATTGAATACCTATTTTACTAACTTTAGTATCGAATAGTCTCAAAAATGGCCCTGAAACTTCTCGTGATGTTCGTGGAGTATGCTCCAAGTAACGCCTTGCTCTTGAGAGACGTGGTCGTCACTGTCGATAGACAGACAGGTAATATAATACGATTCTTTTTCAATAACTGTTAAAACTAAACACATCAAACCACGTACTGAGACGCGATTCTGTTTAAACACAGGGGCCTCAAGTTGCCCAGTAAATAATGGCATTCAGCTGGTAATCAGAGGATTACCAGTTCAAGCCCGTGCGATTAACTTGACAAAGAAAAGTAAAAAAGTAGTGATCTTGCATTGGAGGGTTGCCAGCTTCGCTACAAATATACTAGAAAGTCGTCCAAATCATCCAATAAATTATACTGGTGTGCATATGATGCACGATAAATCTGATACAATGGGGGGTACAATGTCCTGACGACTATTGAGGTTGCGTCGGATGCTATCTCAGGTTTTCGCCTCGTAATCTGACCATGGTTCAAAAATACGATCGTTCCCGTGTCTTTCCTTCGAGATAGGCCGTCGCCAATAACCCACTGTGCAGCTCTAGTGCGTGCGACGTTAATTAACAAAAACCAAACCTTCGAGATAGGCCTTGAACCGCCGCCAATAGCCTATTGTGAAGCCCTGGTGCAACGTTAATTAATCAAACCAAACAAACTATTTAAGCAGAAAACTTAATTTAGTTTTGTAGTGAAAAATTACCGATATTTCTAGGAGTTTATCAAATGAATCTAATATTTAAGTTGGGAATCTAACAACTAAATAAACCTTCGAGATCGAATTTTCAAATCGTTTGTACACAAGTTAGCCAGAGTCTTTTGACCTAACTTTAATGCACAACTTTTTTAAATTTTGAACAACACCTATATAGACATTTCAATTTATTATTGAGAAATATTTAACATTTATTTTAAATATTTCTTTAGATACATGAAGCTAAATTTAACAACTTCAGCCTTCATGATTTACTCCTTCTTGATCTGGGTTGCTAGGTAAGTTGCACGGCGTTGTGTCTTAGTTACTAGGTGGATTGCGCTCCACTAGTCTTCGACCTGAAGCCCTTCAAGTTTCTTATTTCATCTCTTTGAACGGTCAATTTGATATTGGTTGGTTGAATTAACGTCGCACTCGCACTAGAGCTGCACACTATTGGCGACGGTTCGGAATATATCTTGACAGAAAGACCCGTGAACACTGAATAGTATTTTTGAATCATACACAGTCGATTTTTTGAACTGCCAACGGCACGTTGCTGTTCAAAAACAGCTGGTACCCACTCTTCGAAAAGTCGTTTGGGGCTACTCATCCCCTTCGAGCAGTCGATTATGGCACCAGGCAATGACACATTGCTTTTGAAAAACATCTAGTTTTCTGAAATGGGTAACACTGGTGCACCATGCAACCTAAATTGATTTGTAATCGGTAATCTCCTACTAATATAATCAGCCAACTTCCCCGTGGTGTATCCTGGGTATAGCTGGGGCGCTAATAGGCTGAACATAATAACATTACGACATGATATTAAAGCGATAAATAAAGATAAATGACAATGCGGTCGCGAAGAGCAAAACAAACCTAGCAACGAAGATCAACTCACAGAGCAACCAACATTCCGGTGAACGTAATTTATTCTTAGAGTGCAACTCGCCTATTTCGACAAAAAAGAAATTTTATTATTATTGAAAATGATTGTAATGAACACTCCCACTAATTTCGTTAGGAGCTGTATAGTAATTACTTAACTTAATTTTTAAATTAAGATGCCGGCGAATCACAATTTGTAGCTGGTCCCACTTATTTTCGACTACTTAGCAGAAAAAGTGTAAATTCCGCTGTTACGATTCTAGCTTCAATGAATGCGGTTGATTACTTCTCTTGATATCTTTACTCCATGATATCGAGGGATCGTTGTAATGAGGTTGTAAAACATTATTTCACTGCAGTTCTACTAACTTAACTTATGTCAATTTCTCAAAGGTAATCGCATGTGGAGTAACGTGATGCAGCATTTGAAGGAGAGAGATAATTTAGACATGGAGCTTCTGGTGTTCTGTATGACTCTTATTAATAAGGTAAACATTTTTATAGAATTCAAAAACTTTATAGTATTCATTCTTTTGAGATGACGCAATTATTATAGTTGTAATGTTTAATACGCATAAAATGATATTTGATCTTGCAGGTTGCTGACGGATTCAGTGAGCAGGATGATTATTTTGACTTCGTGGACGCCTTAGAAGAACAGGGCATGGAACAAGTGATTCAGTTCCATTTATGCAGAGCGGGAACAGACAAAGAACTTTTGAAACAACTTCAAGTATATGAGGTAATTCCTTCTTAACCAATTTTTGACTTGAATATGTCTTTAACATTGTCCGAGTACAACGGACATCATTTCGGCGACACTAAGCCCCATAAGTCCAGGGGTAATCAGTCTATAAAAATAAATGAGTGACTATCGTGTAAAAAAAGTGAGCCGCGTTGATTAATTTGACCATTAAGACAATTCCTTTCTACCCTTTGCATGGCGTTGGGTGAGAGTAAACGAGTCACATTTTTTTCGTACAATGAACTGTTTAACCGCTGTAACTTCAGTCCAAATCGACGGATCATGGAGATTGCGCGCTTACATTTAAGAAAACGAAGAGTTCTAAAATTCCATTTGACGAGTTAAAAGTTTAAACTATTTGTGTGAAAATTATGTAAAGTCGAAAGTGTCGATTTTTCGCTATGACGCCAACACATCACTCTAAAGTTCAATTGCGGCATAGGAAACTTATACAGGTGAACAGTTCAAGGCGAATAAAATAACACCAAGAAAGCTAAACTTACGGCGAGTGCGAAGATATCTAGAGCTTACCTAAGTACCATCCTACACGAACTTGTAAAACGCGCGTGAGCTTCGACGCGTGATTCGACAATAGATAGCACGTGGTACGAATTGAGAAGATCACGCGCGTTTCACTCGTTCGTGTAGGATGGGCCTAATACTCAAGAAGGACCAGGTGCGCGTGCAAAGTATTCAAGAACCAAATCTTAAAATATAGTGGGGAATGTGAATACCAATATTTTAAGTATGCAGACAAACGTTGATGCACTTGATTCGCGTTTGCTTGTTAGTATGTGGAAGTCTTCAGTTTCGTTCTGTTTATGTATTTAGTCTCAGTTATGAGGATTTTGAAAAGTAACCATTAAAATAATGTCTACGTAACATGTAATCACCAGATTAACTCTACTTTATAAACCTTGAACT
Source organism: Troglohyphantes excavatus (assembly GCA_963932185.1). Taxonomy (NCBI): domain Eukaryota; kingdom Metazoa; phylum Arthropoda; class Arachnida; order Araneae; family Linyphiidae; genus Troglohyphantes; species Troglohyphantes excavatus. Next base: position 51,066,119 of record OZ010673.1, read on the forward strand.
ATAAAAATAATCAGTGCATAATAAACTAGTAGTCAAAAGTGTAGTTTAGTTTTGGGACAGTTCCATTTGTGCAACTAATCATTAGCTATATGTCGAAATTATTTTTATAATATACACGATGGTCATAACTTGTAGGGCGACGGGTGTTGTTATTTTGTATTACATTTAGCTGTATTAGAATAATAAACAATATTTTTACCCAATTACTTTGCTTATATTTTAACAAATCACTAAGATTTATTAGCAACACATAAAGTTGTTGAAGCATAGTAAAAAGAATGGTTTATTATGTGTAGTTAAATAGCCAAACTCTATGACCATCGCCCAACAAGTTTTGACCACCCTTTATAGTCCATAGTTACGAATAGTTAATGGTTGGCATTTTTTCCCCTTTTAGGCTGTTCTAAAACATGAAGATGGTGAAGATGATGGAAAGCCTTATTTTGGAACATTTATTGAAAGGTAATAAGAACACAACATGATCTTTTACACACAAAAAAAAACTCCCTAAACATATCACTCATATTTCAGTTCTTTTATGTATAAAAATTCAAACAAAGATGCAAGAAGTTTTTATTCAAAACAATTCAAATTATTTTTTAATATAAATTTAAACCCCAAAAAGATTAAAATATCAAAATGCAGATAAAGCTAATATGGTGTATAATTAAAAATGTGAAATATAACCTTTTTAATGCAAGTTTGGTACCAATTAAAATTTCCTTTTTTCCGATCTTTATTAGTTTTATATCAGGCAATTATAGACACATATTCAATGCAATTAAAATTAATATTTTTATATACACATTGCTTACATCAATAACTCATCACATTGCTATGATCAATAACGCATCACATTGCTATGATCAATAACGCATCACATTGCTATGATTAATAACGCAACTTCTAAGCAAAACGTTGCTTGTTAAACCTTTTGGATACAACCTACGCTTCTTATCACAGCCCATAAGAGATTTACTAAAGCCCCATTTTTCTAGATCCAAAAATATAGCTACTCCAGACAGGGGACCAAAAGAGATTAGGAAGAGCAGACGACACTCTACACCTCAGTTACCGACCTTCATCCCTACGCCAAAGACCCCGCCGGTGGCTTCACCCTCGGTCAAGACCACGGCACCACCGTGGGTAAGAAGGTGAGAACCCCGACATACTATTCTGCACGAGATACTTCTCTCGGCCAATGGAAAACTCATCAAGTAGTTCAACGACCAACCGCTTCCAGTTTACATTAATAAGTTACGATGGCACATGCACTGATCTCTAACTGTAATTTCTGGATTGGACAAGACATTTTGTTGACTTGAAGCCAATTGAAGAGGTAACAACTGCCCCCGACTTTCATCGTTACAGCGATATTTCGTATATTTTTCATGTTTATATAAGTTGACGTGTATTGCTTTAGGCTGCATTTTTTTCTATTTTCTTTTGAAACCCATTTTAAATGTAATATGCTATTAAAACAGATCAAAACAGAGCACAAACTATATGTTTGGCTATATAAAAATTAATTCTATAAGAATAAAATATAATATTTTTGTACATTTAATATTTTTGCAATGCTTTGATATTAAAAAACACCACTAAATCGTAAAAAAAAATTTGGGGTACAATATGGTTATTTCCACATTGGCTTCCACGCGGCCATAGAGGAAACAAGTTTTGAGCCTTCCAGAAGTTACAGTTACAGTTAGAGTTCAGTTGGCGCATGCTATAAGTGGCAGTAAAGTAAGCTACACGCCGAGCCATTTTACGGTTCGGATGACTGGTCGAAGTAACGCTCTATCCTAAAAGTGCCACTATCCAAAAACAGTTGTTATCAATTTGTTTAGTTAATTACAAAACTTGAACGCTTGGGGACTGTTTTAAATTGATTGGGAGGGTGTCTAATAGTCGATCACATAAATATTAATATATATTAGGTTTACCACTGTCTATTTAACGTCACACTGGAGCTGTAGAGTTTGCTATTGGTACGGTGCGAGGGTTATCCTGCAGAATAACCTGGGATTTATTAAATAGTCGCATGCATTTCCTGCATTAAAAAATATTTAACCCTTTGCACTCCAAGAAATCTTTGCATTTTCCGTTCTTTCTACGGAACAGTTATTCATCTTTATGTTCTTTACCCTAGAATTTGTTATGCTTATAGAAAAAATAAACCTAATCTGTTTTAGATCTGCAAAAGAAAGAGTTGAAAAAAATATCGATGTTTTTTAAACACAAGATCATGCTGTTCTCGTTTATTTTAAAGAACAGGGAACCAAAAGAACGAGTTGTTATGTTCAGTTACGGAGTGTAAAGGGTTAAGAAACTTAAGAGCTTGATGGTTCTTCCGGTATTCCAATTAACATACTTAAATTCCAAATTCTAACAAGTGTGTTCGAAAATAAATTGCGCTCAACTCCACAATTTATCGTGATAGTTCTTGTAACTTTTTCTTTATGTCGTTTATATAATTAATTCATTGAAACAAGCACAGAAACTTCTGCAGACACAAACCCTATATTTTCAGAAAATATCTCGATATATTGTTACCGTTGAGGATGACTCACACTTGTATTTTGCATCCTCTAGAGCTTTGTATACCGCAAGATGGCTATTTTTGATTCCTATATTTTTTCTGCTTTCACTTTACACATTTTTGCTTGCCAGGAATAGCAGGGAAAGCGCAAAGCCAGTGGAAACTCCTGCTCCGGCAGCGAGCGACACAGGGATAGACATTGACGGTAGGTCTTCCCGAATGCACCTAACTCTTTTAATGTGATTTGTTACAATATGAATGCAATGATTGTTTCTACTTTTATACATATAAATTTAATATCCTGGGAGAAATTATCATTTGTAACTTTTTTCCATATTTATTTTCAAAACAATATTTATAAGTGAAATTACACTGTTAAAAATAGGTACTTGAAAGGAAGTAAAATGTACTCATTTTTGAGTACATTCTATGCTTATCATGGCTCCGAATACATAAGTTTCAATTTTGAAAAAGACATGTACTTAAAAATGAGTACAATGGGTAAAAATGAATAAAACGAGCAATTGCTACATATGCTGCCTTCATAAATCCCTTTCAATAAATATCGACAATTACAACCAGGACTTACAGGGAATCAAACCCAGATCCTCAAACACTGCAGTACATTGCCTTATGCGTAACGCTACCAGAGCAATTTCAAGGAGTTATAAACAGAAGAAATGTTAAAAAGGTCTGCCAAAAGAATAGGAAGTAAAATAATTGAGTTGTAATAACTTAGTTTCCATTTAAGCAATCGACATCAAATACTGTGGAAAAGCATATTCTAAACAACTATTTTAATTTAGTCAGGTCGCTTTGTAAAGATGTCTTGAACAGATGCTGAATTTAGCAATATTAATCCATACTGTTCATTTTTGAGGAAATACAGTTACTTAAATTTCAGTACGTCATCGGTCATAAAAATGTAATTGGACTCAAAGAAAAATTAGTAGGTTCAAATACTCATTTTTAAGTACCCTTTTTTACAGTGTAACTAGTTTTTTATTATCTGCTTTTAGTTTATTTAGTTTAAAACAACTTAATTTCAATTACCAAATATTTTTCTCAAGACATTTCTTGTAGTGTATTAAGGGATAAACAACATTATTAATAAAAGTTCACAGTTGAATGTTCTTTTTTTTATTGCATAGACGACACAGGAATAACGCCTGCCCTGCGTCGTCGCCGCGACGCTCGTAACAGAACTCTGACTGGTCAGAACGATCCCAATTACCCAGTGCCACAACCGCTGACCATCCCGTCCCCTGAGATTAAAGAAAAACCAGCATTCCACAGTGACAGAGCAAGTAAGTCCCACAATAATTGCATTTCAGATCTCTCTGTTAGATCCACTTCTACCCGAACGAGGAAAACGCGCGTGAGCTTTTGCATATGGCTCTGCGATCGGTAGATAAAAACCACGTGGTTTGTGTTCTCGAATAACCGAGAAGCTCGAATGCGTTCTTTTCTTATTCGTGTAGAATGGGCATTAGGATATATATATATATATATATATATATATATATATATATATATAAAGCATAAAACTTTTAAGAGAACTGCAATATCCCTACAAAAATTTATTTTTCAAAATTGATAGTTTTTTTTTGTTGCAGGTTTTACAAAGGAATTTGGAACAAACATCTTCATTAACTGAAGTTTTTTTTTTTTTTTAAATTAATAAAACTTCAAAAGTACTACAATTTTCATGAGTAAAGCCTTCAATTTCATAACTTTGATGAAGTTTTTATGCCGACTTTTTGCGGAGATCTGCTGATTTGTTTAACCTTGTCTTGCCAACTGCACGGCTCGGGAGCATGTAGTCAGGTGTGTTACCACTGCAAAAGTTGGCAAGGCAGGGTTAAGCCAACAGACTACATGTAATCTTGTAGCTACAATTTCAACTGTTTTAAGTTCATAAATTATTTGTGAATTCTTAAACATTAAATTCCATTGCAACCAAAGTTTAGATATTTAAATTGATTTTGATGACTAATCACTCAAAAGTCGGTGTACTAAATCTGGGTTGGTGATCTGCATTTTCTTAGATTTTTTTTGTACTATCATTGTGCAATTTAAAAATGCAATTTTAATTTTTTTCTTGAATGATTGTACTACACTAGAATAAATAATTAGTCGTATAAGATTGAGATCGGAAAACAATAAAAAAAACGTTCGTAGATGGTTTTCCCTGCATTTATTGTATCCTCACAGTGAAACAACTTGTACAGAGTCGCTCACATGCGACTGTGAGCATGGAAAAGAACAACGTTCAAAAATGTATGAAATGTATATATAATGAATTTATTTTATAAATACCTATTATATATATTTAACGTAATTGCTAAATATTGGTCACTAAGAAAGTAGTTTCCCAATAGAAGTCTGTACTACTCAGAAACTGGATAACTTTTCGATAAAGTTATACTTAGTTTTTTAAAATACGTGAAAACACGGTTTTTCATTCTTTAACCCTAAACGCTCATTATTATTATTATTATTATATATACTAACAGATCGAGGGGGTGTGGCTATAAATCTTTAAGTCACAAGAATTTTTCTGTCGATTCTTTTCTCTGCCGGTTGTGTGGCCAAGTGGATTAAGGCATCAGCTGGGAATCCGAGGGTTCCCGGTTCGAACCTGTGCGACGGACTAGACTAAGCATAGTAAAAAAGTAGTGATATTGCGATCGGAAGGTTGCCAACTTCGCTACAAAAATACTAGAATGTCGTCCAGAACATCCACAAAAAATTAACGACGTGTATACGGGACTGGTGCACGATAAATCTGATCGGGGACCAAAGTCCCGACGTCTATTGAAGGCGTTGGGTGCCAGCTCAGGTGTTTCCTCGTCATCTGAAATACGAGGCATAGTTCCCGGGTCTTTACTTCGAGTTAGGCCCCGAACCGTCGCCAATAGCACACTGTGCAGCTCTAGTGCAACGTTAATTAACCATAAAACAACTGCCGGTCGTTTGGCGGCAATCATTGGCGTTTTTTCGCGGGCATAGTAAAGTTAAGTACATAACAATTTCAAATTATAAAATTATCTTATATATGTAAGAGATACAAGAGATAACAGAAATGTATCTATACATGTCTCCGCAGCGAAGCCTTCCAAGCATTAAAAGTTAAAATATATATTTTTGAATGATAATGTGCATTACAGGGAGAAGGTCCACCACAATATTTTTTCATTTCATATTACATAACTACTAAAACTATTTTGGTTTATAATTCGTCCTTGCGAAATAATTTGTGCTACACCATGTTTGCATTGTTATTTTCCAGCCAATAAGACACCATCTTAGTTGGGCATATACTGCAGAGATTTATGTATATTTTTTTTTATAATCGGGACATTCCAAAAGATATTCGTTTTTTATATCTTCAAAATATTTTGTGCATATTAAAGTTTCCCAAAACAAATTGTTTGGTTCTTATACTTGTGTTGTAAGAATTCAATTGAGTCTCCCAGGCCGAGTGGTTAGAGCGTTTGGACTCTTGAATGAGAGGTTCTCGGTTCGAGTCAGCTCGACGATATTTAATTATTATAGTATTTAAAAATGGTCTCATCTCTGAGAAATAAGTTTCGTTAACAAAACGACAAAATGAATTTCCCCAGTTTGACAAAATATTTAATCGATGCATAATACTAGCAAGGCGTATGTTTCGTCAATAAAGACAAAAGTTTCGTTAAATATGATAACGCATTTTAACAGTATTATATGTACTAGTATGCCCGTGTGATAATTATCGCATTAACAACACTCCCCCCCCCCCATACACACATTGTAACTACTTATAAATGGCACTCCCTTCAAAGAATTCTACCCGTAGATGGCAGCACTACCAACGGCTCGTTTAAAAACTGCGCGGAAATTAATTATTTTTAAACAAAAACCTTAAATATTGATCATGAGATCAAAGTACGATTCGTCACCACTCCGGAAAAAATTCCCCTTTTTTTTATATGCCTCACATGTTAAGATCCGTTGTGTGTGTGAACCGCAAAAGGGATGTTTAGTACTGAAATAATATATATGTTATATATATTTGGCAGCACGACCTTCTCTTGTGAGTAGACAGCGTTCCCTCTTCGAAAACCAGAAGGAGGAGGAAGAACCGCCCCCGAAAGAGTCCCTGACCAATAGAAGACCGAGCAGAGGTGAATCGACGCTGGTTAAGCAGCAGATACAAGCTGCGGAGGTGAAACCTGTACCGCCTCCCTCTCCGACAAGACCTGCCTTCGGTCGGCAGACTAGTCTCACAGGTGAGATACGCAGTTTGGAACATCTGTTATATTGACATCTGAGTAATGCGACTCCAATGACTGATTTCAACCAATGAACACACGTGTATGAATGAATTAACCAATTGTGTTGGGTATACTCTGTAAACAATGTGACGTCATAGGGGCCATTTAGCCTAAGACACACTTCACAAGAAAAACGAAAAAAAAAAAAAAATTGCTAAAAAAAAAACTTAATAAGATCACATTTAAAATTGAGTCTGATTTGAATATACATTTTAAGAACTACTACTCTCTATAAAAAATTAATAGTTATAAATTGTTGATTTCCAATAGCACCAGAATCAAGAACTAATTTCGACAAATCTAAAATCAATTAACTTAGACAGATGGATTAATTTTTTTTTATTACTTCCCATAGTCAACATTAATTTAAAATTATAATAGTTTATCATACAGGATAGAACTGTATTCTCAACACATTTTAATATCGGAAATGGAACTCGGTTGTTTAGTCAACCCGTCCTTTACAATAGAAGTCTCGAATTGTTTCCGTTCACTTAGAAACGTATTAGTTGGACCCAATATTCTTTCGCTAGCTACCGCGCTAACAGCATTGACAAATAATCTACATTTTAAATGTTTTACGATTTCAGAGATTTTTCATATTCATTTTAGCGAATTGAAAACTTGAAACCTGGCAGTCCTGAGTTGGATGCAACTAAACTATCAAAAGCATTTGACATGTGATTTTTTAGTTCATCAGTTTTCAGTTGATCATTCCTGATTCAGTTGATTAACCCTGCATTGCCAGTTCAGTTGATCAATCCTGCTTTTTTAGTTCATCGGTTGATTAACCCTGCATTGTCAACCTCTCGAACCTTCCCATTAGAAATACATGTAAATACACGCCACCGATCCGTACGCCTGGCAAGGCAGGGTTAAAAATTACAATGCAATTATAGCAGCTGGCAACCAGTTAACTTCGAAATGTTTTACTTTTTGAGAGCGAATACGCACGTCTTTGGGCGACAGCTATATAGCTGTGGTACAACAAACAACGCGCCTCCAGTCCGGCTATATAACTCAGCTATTTAGTTCTCTTTGATATTACCGAAACCGATTTGTAGCTCATTTCCAGTTGTTCAGCTCTTGATTTGGACTACACAGCTGTTTTTTAGGTGGCGTTTTCAAGGACTTGTGGAACTGCTATATAACTCTGCTATATAGACGTTTTGCTACATAGTGTAAACCCAACTTTAGTCTAGTGTCTAATAAGGAAGACAGTCACATTCTCCTTCTGCTTCAATCACCAATTCAATTGGCTTGAAAGATTAGTTTAAAACTAAAAAAAAAAAATTCATCTAAAACTAAATTGGTATTATTATTGCAGCATCTGTTCCAGCAACCCCGCCCGCGACTTCCCCCAAGCCCTACTACGGCCAGCCCAACAGAAGCCCCGTCCCGTACGGGACATCAGACACCAGCAGCAAGTCCATCCCGAAGCCCACGTGGGGGCAGAGCAACCAGAAGGCAGCGGTGGTACCCGAAGAACCACCACCCCCGCAACCCAAATTCCAGCTGAAGAAGGACCCCAGCCACAAGGATGTGCAGAACCGCTACTGCTCGGTGCCAGAAAAGACGACGATCCCGAAAGCCCCGAGTCCCAGCTTTGGTGCTATTCCCGGTGTTGTCAACAGGGCGAAAGAAGGCCTTGCCGGTTACGGAACAAATCGAACCCAGCAGAAGTCGCCATCGGTACGTACAGGTTTAGATCAGTATTTCCCAACCTTCCCTCAAGCTGATCGCGGGCCACTGAGTTGAAAATTTAGCACCTCGCGGACTTTTTTTTTAATATCTAACCACATCCTTAAAAAATAATTTTGATACTAAAAACAATTTACATATATATCTCAAGTAATGTATTATCAATAAATGTACCAATAAATGTATTCATAAATTTTAATTTTTCGTCGAAACAGACAGTCAATGAGAATGATTAGAATACCCAATGTTAATATGACGTCAAAAATGTTCAGCCCCGCCATCCGTCAGAAATTGCTGGAAACGGCAGACCTTTATATTAATCTATGGTGTCCACTCTGCATGATTTTTACCAAACATTTTTATTCATTTTTAACATTCGATTATCGTTATGCGTCAATTTGTATACTTCTTTGTGATGGATGAATGTTTGTCTCGTATTGCCAAATCTCGTTATACCTCATCTCGTTTTGCAGAAATAAAAAAATACGCCTAAAAGTTATATCCTTCTTATACTGCTTGCATGGGAAATCAATCTTCGGGAAAAGAAAACGCCCACAAAATTATTAGACCACCAAAAGTCAATGCTAGGGATTTCAAACAAACAAAAACTGTGAAATTCTTTCTCCCCCTATTTAACTTTATGCTTCCAATAACCAGGGCCATGATCTCAGAAAATCCGCCAGCGGAGTCAAAGAACTCCACTGGGACCAGATGATGCAGACCATGAGGCGACCCCTCCGCATCAACGACCTCGACTTCACAGACCTAGGCGACGACGATGACGTCAGCATCCTCATGCGTCCCGTAAACGCTTCCCCTTTCCCCGGAGGACCACCCCCACCGCCACCTCCTATGTTCGGAGGTGGTCCACCGCCTCCTCCACCTCCACCAGGAATGGGAGGTCCGCCGCCACCTCCACCACCACCGGGAATGGGTGGACCACCGCCTCCGCCACCACCATTCATGGGTGGTCCTCCACCACCACAGCCTCCAGGAATGAACAGAGGCGTCCCTGCTCCACCTCCGTGGCTCAGGAAGAACCAGCAGCCTGTGGAGCAGCTGCCAAGTTTCAACAAGAAGGTGAAGACTGTGAAGCTCTTTTGGAAGGAGGTAAATAGAAGATTTTGGAAGGAAGATTGATCAATATATTGAGAGGATTGCGAGTAATGTAAATATAACATATTCATTGTAAAGTAATACAAAATGCAGTAGCCTTTTCTTCGGCATAAGTGTACCAGTCTTTCACATATGGTTGTTAAGTTTGGGCGATGATGACATTTTCCCATCACGATTAATCGCCGGCCAATAATCGATATTTCCAAATATTTTTGATATATCGATATTTTATTGTAGAATTATTACTATAGCAATAAGTAAACACAAAGATGTATACCTTAAACTTTCGTTATTGGAACTGTACTTTTTGATTTCAAATCAAGGAATAATACAAAACTTTTGTTTCCTCCTGTATATATTATTAAATATATACACATACTTTGCCACTTTTGTCGAAGCACTACTACTCTTGGAACCTACGTGTACACGGGCGGTTCAAGAAACTTTTAAAACCTTGGCCCATCGCCCAGTTTTGCCATCGAAGGTCTTTATATCAAAGATTGAGATTTGGGTTTGACGCATGTTCGCCACCATTTGTGATAAACAAATGTAAATCTTCTGGAGTTGAGAGTGTGCTATTGACTAATCGTAACATTTATCAATCATCAAATCGATTAATCGTCAAACTAAAAATTACAAAATCGAAATCGCGATAATAAACTGTAGCTGGTCATAACTTAATTATTTATGTGTTCAGCATACGACCATCAGTTACGTAACGTGTTGTACTTTTCGTTTTATTGTTATTTCTTTTTCTTTTTATTGGATTATATATTTTATTTAAACTAATTTACATATTCCCCTTTCTTAAGCAAATTTTTAAAAAAGTATTTTCTATGTAACTTGTAAAATTCTACGCTGTTACGTACATGCTTTGATGACATGTCTTATCTATTAGCATGAACTGGTTGTCTTTTATGAAATGGAAAAAGGATTCTTTTGGAAATGAAAATTTCTTGCAGGTAAAAGAAGAGCCCATGCTTATGGAACGATCAGGAAAGAAACGCACTATTTGGGATGAACTAAAACCAGTTCCTCTAGACACGCAGAGAATTGAGAATCTCTTCGAAAACAAGGCTAAAGATATCATGAACAAGGTATGCATCTTAGCGTAATTCTATAAAAATAAGGTTTTATTCGTTTCCCTTTTAAGAACGTTTAAAAAATGTTGAACAAAAGAACAATTTATCACGAACGAATGGATTTGTATGTTCTTAAACATATACTTTGTAAAACTTGTAAAAATCTATTTAAGGTTACAGAGTTAGAAACTTTTAGAATATAATTTAAGTTTTAGCATAAATATTACTATACATGTAGATCACAAATGTTTTATAATAAAATTATTTCCAGTTTTAGTTCTTACATTCAATGCAAATATACAAAGAAGAGTGCTCATGCAAAAGCAAAAAACTTAAATACCGGAGGTCCATAGAAATTCATGTGTATACCAAAAGTTTACGGTTTTCTGCGATTTGCGATCTGACTGGCATGTTTGTTTTAGCATGGGTATTTCTTAAGTATAATATTAATTCAACATTTTAAAAAAGAGAAAATAATATTTTTAATTGATTATAGCTATTATTGTAATATAAATTAATTTAATTTTAATCTTTTTAGAAATATTGTATTATATTTTTAATGAAAAATATTCGTAATTAATTTAAAAAAAATGAAATGACATTTAGTTTATAGTGATTAAGAACATTTACATTAAGTACACATACCTCCTAGAAAATTTACATGTTAAGAAAAATATTATATAAATAACTGTCCAAACATGTTATCTGCTCTTTTAGAAAGTCCAAGACGGGGCCAAAAAGACTGAGCTAATTGTTTTGGACAATAAACGGTCAAATGCGATTAACATTGGAATGACCAAGTTGCCCCCTAAAGGCGCCATTAAAGCCGCCATATTGAAAATGGATACCACCATCATGAACAGAGAAGGAATAGAAGTAAGCTCCTCTTTCAAAGAATTTTAATTTAGCCATAAATCATACAATCGCAATTAAACATTGTCGTTTGTCAACAGTTGAGTAGTTAAAAGTGTTTAATTTGTTTATAGAAAATCCTGACCACCATGATGCCCACAGAGGAGGAGAGGAACAAGATAGTCCAAGCCCAGCTAGAAAATCCCGACATTCCCTTGGGCTCTGCAGAACAGTTCCTTCTGACACTCGCCTCCATAAGCGAACTGGAAGCGAGACTCAAGCTGTGGGCCTTCAGACTGGACTACGAAAACATGGAGAAGGTGAGGAATCCACGCAATCTATGACATTCCATCCAAGAAAAAAGAGACAGCATGAACATGCAGGAAAACTGCATTATTAAAGGTCTTTTAAATTAAGTTTGTTTCGATATATGGCATAAAACCTGCAAAAATAAGCCTTCACTTTTGAAGCGTTGAAATTACTCAAAATTTGAGTGCAGATATTTTAACGGTTTTATGCAAAAAATTAAAGACTTAAAGAAATACTGCAGTTTTTTTTTATTTTAATATATTCTTTATAAAACCTACAAAAAAATTTAAATTTCACAATTTCTGATGAAGTTTTTATGCTGACTTTTTTTGCTGGGAATAACTACTTTTTGATCCAAACTTATACAAAATCAAAAGCTTAGCTTTGAGGAGCTTGTAAATTGAAGGCAAGGATGTTATGATCACCCCATCAGCCTCCTTTTGCTGAAGTGCGTTCAGAGATTCTTTGAGAGGATCCTTGATAAAAAAAATATGCTGCAATTTGCTGCACAGTCGCCTTTCGGTTATCCCTTTCAAACCTCGGAACTTTTCTTTTCGCTCGAGTATTCAATAGTGGTAGCCGACCACTCTTTGTGGTCCACTTTTTTGTCTAACAGTCCAATATATAAACACTTCCACTGCAGCTGCTCTTGAACATTTTACAAATACATTGGTTTTTCTATGCTCACTTCTAACAACCACGTTCAAAGTCCATAGCTTATTTACTAAAAACGCTAAATGGTCATAATATTTCGGCCACTCACTCAGTGTATAATTTTAAAACATGATTTGAATTAAAACATTCATCAAATTGTGCTTTAACTCTCTAGTGCATAGTGTTGCATATATGTTACACAACTTTAAAATGACCGCTAGTTGCATCTATTGAGTTTTATGTTAACTATTATGGTATTGTTACGTATGGAACCATGTTCCTAGTTCTTATAACCGCCTCTAGATCCCTTATCTTTATAAAAATTATTGTGATAACAGCAATCACTTGCTCCGAGGTCTGTTGTTCTAAAACTGCCTCGTAAAAGTAAAGTTTTCGAAGATTCTTTTATTACTTATAAAAGTATAATCTGGTTTTCCGAAAACCCTAGCTAATACCAGAGGTATGTAGATTGTATTTAATTATATTTTCATACTTTTTGAAAATCATTTTAGTAATTACACATGTTACATATACGCTACACAACGGTTTTGATTAATTATTTAATAAAATAGAAAAACAAAAATTCATTAAAAAAGAAAAAAATCATGCACTAGATGGTTAAGTAGAATAGAATTTAACGGTCTAAGTATGTGTTGTTTTTATATAATTAATATATTATGTACACAGTAGCATGTATTTTTTTTTTAAATTCAGTTGAAAAATACGTGTGTTTTTGCAGGAGGTAGCCGAACCGCTGATGGATTTGAAGCAGGCCATTGTTGAAGTTGAGAACAGCAAAACGTTCCGCATCATCCTATCAATTCTTCTTTCAATCGGAAATTTCCTCAACAATTCCAGTGTAAGATGTCTTTGATAATACATATTGCATCAATATTTTGATGAAAATAAAATAATCAATCCCATAAATGAACAACATATTATCAATGTGAAGAAATTTTGGTTGACCTTGTCGGGACCAAACTCGAAATCTCTTCAAAATCCGATGCCAAGTTGGCGTGCACACACTGAGTTTCTTAACAATCCTCTCTTTAAAATATAAAGCATCCGATTGGCATTCCAAGAACAGTTTGCCGGAACACTATTTATTATGCGATATTGTGTCTTGAGTGTTGTAGAGTAAAAAAACAAGGCATGTCGCGTACTAGCAATCAATTGAGCAACTCAAAAGTTACACGTCAACTGTGACCTTTGGGCGTTTGGGAAACTAATTTTGTACAGTGTCCATAAAAAATACATAAAATAAATTTAGGATTTCTTTCCCGATTTTTTTAAATAAAATATTTTTTTTAATGATTATTACTAAGTAATATTCAACTGTTTCCAGGTCTCAGAAATCTCAATCACCAAACTGAAGGTGAGAAATCGCGAAATTCGTGTATTACCGCAATACACTGCCAAATTGTCGATTATTTGCCAAAGCTGTTAGGAGGGAAAGGATATTTTTTCCAACTAAAACGTTGCTAAATGAATGCATACAATGGGATTTTTCCAATTGTGGTTAACTAAACATTTTAATTCCATGTCCAATAGTTGCTAGTGCGAGGCTAGCCTTAATATGAAATAACTTGGAGGCTCGTTCGTTTGCGGTTTGGGTATGTTTTACAAAACTAATTTGTTTTAATATAATAAGGCTTAAGCTGATATCATTTAAATAATTATTCATCAATGAATTGAAGGGGTTAATCGTCAAAATGGCTTAATAATGGCAAAATACAAATGCGGACGCAACAGATTTTTGTAAACAAGTTTGAGGTTGCCATTCCACAGAGAGAAATACATAGTTTTTCTATCACCGTGTAAGATAATTATAAATTTATAGATAATGAAATTTGTTATTTGTATCTTATTTTTTTCCAGGCCAAAGGCTTCAGCATCGAGTACCTGAGCAAAGTGCCTGAAGTGAAAGACACGGTCCATAAACACTCCCTACTGCACCACATATGCACAATTGTGATGGAAAAGTTCCCAGACACAACAAATCTCTATTCAGAATTCGGAGCTGTGACAAGGGCTTCGAAGGTAAATTTGAATAAAACATTTTTTTTTTCACTACAGGACATTTGATTTTGACGCTTTCGTGTACAATTTACTTGTAAAATTATTTTCCCATGTAAAAGGTGCATGTCGGATCAAGTGAAAGTAACGGAAGTACGTCATACTGAATTGGGTGCGCGCGCATCTTGTATACGAGCCGCAGGATTAACGATAAATTCTCTTCTAAAACCATTGATTTTAAAACAATGAAGTAAAAATGGATCGAGTATAGTTTAAACAATGCACAGCCAAGGATAGTGAAGACTATATATAGAAGGTGCGCTCGTTTTTCGCTTTTTGACAGTGGGCAAGGAAAGGCAACTATTTGACGTCATTTTAGCTCCACCTTACCATCGGTTTTTGATCATTCTCATTGGCTGTGTGTTTCAAGCATTGCTACTTAGGTTCGATCCCGGTTGGGTAACAACTGGTGATTTAATTTTTAATTAGCAAAATAATGTAAATAATTGTGTTCAGGTAACTTCACTACTAATCCGTCCTTGTTTTGTTATGGCCCCGTATTTTACTTGATTGAAATTGTAACTCATTTAATATGTCCAATACAAATGCATTGACCGGATAGTTCCGACCACTATTTTACACTTTCAAAATTCATGGACATGCTCTCGTGGCAGCTAATATTATTTTAATACGCTTAATTTATTAAGCAACTCTTTTGCAATGTTTCCATACTAAATGCAATCCTTAAAATATAATTTAAACTCATAAAATGTAGTAAAAGTAATTAAATAAAGTTAGCTTATCACTTTTTAATAGTTCACAAAAAACGAATAGATGGCAGGACCTCACAAACCATTGGTTCAAACGAGAGCATTAGACACGCCCACAGTAGGCGAAAGTAGGCGTCACTATGACGTCAAATAGTTGCGTTCCCTGCCTTCCGTCAGGCAGCGCGAGTACGAGCACACCTTATATATATATATATATATATATATATATATATATATATATATATATATATATATATGATCTTCACTATCCTTGATGCACAGCGACTGTTGATATCACGTAATGCTTATTGGAATCTAGGGTATAATTTTTTGTAAAGTACGGTAGTGTTAAAATCTTTTTTAAAAAAAGAAAACCGACTTTAAGAAGTGAAAATTTACGAACAAATTGAAAAAATTGAATTATTTATTATGCTTTATTACAACATTTTGAAATCGGCGCTACAATTTAGGTATGGTTTTTGTAAATTGGCACCAACTTCAAAAAGTCGTAATAATTCATTAAAGATGACCATTGATCATATAATCAACCAACAAAATACGAATTCGTTGCATATAAATGCTATGTCTGTTGACGGCCACTGTAGTCTAAAGACCTGGCCCATTTCCTTGCTTTTTTCACCTGAAGACGCCGTGCTTGACGTCTGTCAACGATTACGACACTGGTTGGATTGCGTCCCGCAGGCACAAACCAACCAACCCAGGGTCGCGGTCGTCGGGATGAAAAAAAGCGAGGACATGTTTATTCCCTTCAACATTTCGTCAATGCTTCGCTCCCCTTCCTAGCAACCTCACTTACACTACTGGAGAATCATGCGCCGCAGTTTCAGAACTATTGTGAAAGATCACGCATTAGTGATAATATATTTACAGGGAAATCACAAACTGTTGAGTGATGATCATTGTTTGGCTTTATCACATTGGGCTGTATTGGCATTATAAAACATTATTTTTGCCCAACGACTTTGCATATATTTTAAACAAGTAGCTTAGCTTTAATAGCAACAAACAAAACAGTTAAATCATAGCAAAAAAAAGTGGTTTATTATGTGTAGTTAAACCGCCAAGCAATGACCATCGCCAATAATTTGCGACCACCCTGTATAATGATATAATGTAATATTTACAGGTAATTAACAGAAAGGGCATCGTTTTATATCTCTTAAAATTTTGCTAGTTAAACGGAACGGATGTAAAGTGAATCTAATTCATGATATAGTTTCCTCAAGTAAACAGAAGAATTAATTTTTAAAATGCGATGTAGTTTTGAAACGCTGATGTTATACTTCAATTAATGAACACCTATGCTAATAAATTTTTCGTTAAAAGGCGGATTTTGATGAAACTGCCAAGAGCTTAATAAAAATGGAAACTGAATGCAAAGCTTCATGGGAATATTTGAAAGCTGTTACTAAACATGATGGAATTCCTATTAACAAATCTAGGTGAGTTCAATTTATTTGCAGCTTTATATTAAACCATTATTAATTTTCTTTTTAAGATATGTACTATAACCATAACTAACACACAAAACATATAATAATTCAGTGATTTTTAATTTAATAATCGAAACTGCTTAGATTATACGAACAGTCTTATTGCACAGCGGGCTATTGGCAACGGTTCGGGGCCTATCTCGAAGGAAAGACTCGGGAACGATGCCTCGTATTTTTGAACCATGGTCGGATGACGAGGACAAAGCCTGAGCTGGCACTCAACGAAACCTCAGTAGGTGTCAGGAGATTGGACTCCGATCAGATTTATCGTGTACCAGTATATTATATACACCAGTATAATTTGTTGGATGTTCTGTTCGACTTTCAAGTATTTTGTAGCAAAGCTGGGAGCACACCGTTCTCAAGATCTCATTTTTTTTTTACTTTTCTTTGTCAAGTCCGTCGCATAGCTTCGAACTAGCAATCCTCATTAATTAACGTCGCACTAGAGCTGCACAGTGGGCTATAGCAATCTTCTGATTACCAGCTGAACGCTTTTATCCACTGGGCAACTGGAAAAAGCCCCCGAATCACTTGGGATCAGATCCCATTCGGAGAATTAGGTAATTCACGAAAAAAGGGTTATTTCTTAGTAAAAAAGAAAGAAAAAATTTGCTTTAGTATGTAATGTAATTTAATGACTATTAAAACCAATATCATTTATCGATAAGAATCTTTTAAAATGTGTGAATTTTGCTGAATTTTTTTCCTTCAAAAGGAACAAAATCCGGCTAATTTGCAATCGGTTTTGTTTGTTCCGAATAATTGAAATTCGGATAATTGGAGTTCAACTGTATTTCAAATAGTCGTGTTATTTGAAATTACCTGCAGCATCAATGACAAATATACGCGCGTAATGCTAGCAAATCAAGTAGTTGTGAAAACAAATAATAAATCTCGGTTATTTCTCTTGATTAAACGATGCAAGTTTCAGTAAAAAAATATCTTAAAAAACACGTTACGTAATTCTACAAATTGACGGAAAGGGTTTCTTCGAGTTACCATATTCCGATTTAACGAACATTTGATGGTTATTTGGATTAATTTTCTGTTTATTTTTAAATACTACGTGAATCAAGAACCAGATCAGGTTTCTCCACTGAACTATAACTTCTGGAACGATCTACACTTGTTTCCACTATGGGCATGTAGAAGCCAATGTCGAAGCAGCCATATTGTGCCCAACATTTTTTTAAGTGATGTAGTGGTGTTTTTTAATACAATAGCATTGCAGAAATATTAAATGAATATACATATTATATTTTCTTCTGATAGAATTTTTGTATTTCCAAACAAATAGTTTTTGCTCTTGCTTTTTAACTACTTCGCCAAATGACTTTCGATTTTAATAGCAAATTACATTTAAAATGGGTTTCAAAAGAAAATAGAAAAAAAAACTCAGCCAAAAGCAATTCATATCAGCTTATTTTAACGTGAACAATATACGAAATACTGCAGCGATGAAAGTGTGATACAGTATGGCTGCTTCTACAGTGACTTTGAGTCAACAAGATGTCTTGCCCAGTTAGAGAGATCAGTGGGTTTCTCTGTTCCACCAAAAAAAGTGCATATGTAAAGAAATAAAACTAAATATGATGTTTTTCGAAAGCGTTTACACGGCTTTTATTTTTACAGGTTGTCAGACTTCTTGAACGATTGTGCCGAACGGATCATAGTGCTAGGTATAATCCACAGGAGAGTACTTAACAGGTGAGATGTTGCTTACAGACTATTTTCTTAGGAAAGTATAATGGTCCAATTAGTTAATTTTAGAGGAAAAAATTTAAAAACTAATTAACCAACAGTACAAGGACTTTAGTAATGGTGCAGAGTAACCCTAAATTAAAGTGACCTGTTGGTCACGTAATTTTAGGGCTGATACAGGGCCCCGATTTAGAAAATTCAGTGCTATAGGCACATTAACACTGAGAGACCTTCACTCCTGAAAATATATTGAATTTGAAAACTCTTGCATTTTAAATTCACTATAACTTTACCAATGTTGAAAAGAAAATAAAAAAATTATTAGGATTATACAAAAATAAGTTAAGCGAACGTGTATTTCGATTTTTCACGTTTTGGTAACCCGAGTGTTCTTCTAGACTTCCAAGTGTAATTTCGATAATTGTCAAATCAATTAGTGGTCAAATCGAAAACTACAAAATCGAAATCACAATTATTTATTTAACTTCCGAAATTTCGATATTTATCGAGTCGCCGAAGCTTGTTTGGTGTTCCTGATACATTCTTTTACAGATCAAAATAATAATCTTAGAGATTTTCCACAGATTTAGACTAATTATGAATTCCTATGCCATATCTTTATTTACCGTTGACAAATGAGTCATTACTCTCTATTATATCCCCCCCCTCCTCGGAGTGCAGGTTCCTAAAGCTGATGGTCTTCCTGGGCTTCCCGTCGCACGTGATCCGCGAGGCCAAAGTCCACACCACCTGCAAGATCGTCAGCGAGTTCTCCCTGGAGTACAGGACGTGCAGGGAGCGGGTGCAGCAGCAGATCGAGAAGGCGGCGGCCCTCAAGGAGAGGAGCAAGACCAAAGGGAAGGTGGTCCAGTCGGAGGTGAGAAATCAATGCCAATTTTTAATTGAACAATGCACTAACCACAAAGGGTGACAACCGTTGAGGAAGAGAGCAGGAAAAGTTGATTAACCCTTTCAGTTCCAGTGCGGCAACCAGAATCACAATGAATTAAGGAGGTGAAAGAAATAGGCCTTTACACCACTTTTCCAGTTGTGTTCAGTAAACACGGAGTGGAGCTTCGAGCATGAATGGACTGCAATAGAGCGAATATGACGTCATAATCGTGAAGCCAACATCTCAGACCGAATAGTCTCAAACACGTGACTTCTTTTCAAAATTATGAATTAAAAAATACTCGCGATTGGCTGATGAATTGAGAAAAGTGTAACAGTGAAAATTTATGAATGTAATGACGTAATTAACCACGTGTCTGAGGCCATACAAGTTGGCCTCACTTTGATGTTAGCTAGATTATAACATTATGTTTTCTCTACTATGAAGGATCCGTGCTCGAAAGAGTGGAGTGTTGACACAAATGGCAGAAAAGTGGTGTAAGCCTGACTATTACTTTCATCGCCTCAAGTGGAAAAATAAATATTTGAATTGATGGGATTAATATCAAGTATCCAGGGTCGTCCTTAGGGGTGTGTGACGTGTGCCAACGCACAGGACTCCTGGAGGGGTCATGCGCTCATTAAAGAAAAACGCACACAATAAGAATGTTAGATAAAATGTATTTTTGTTCTTGCTTGTGAGATGAAACTTCTTAAAAATCAGCTACAAGAAATATAATTTTAATGATAGAATATACAATGTTTTTCCGGAAGTTTGGAGTGTACTGCAGGTAGGATCATTTAGATGTTTTTTTCTTCAGGGTGCCCAGTACCACCATAAGAAAATTCAGAAAGCTCTGAGTAGGTGGGGGGGGGGGGGGGGGGAACAGTAAAAAAATGCCCACTGTAAAAAAATTTATGTTCAAAAGCGCTTCCGAAAAGAACTTTAACCTGTACCTTCTACCATTAATCTCTTAGACGGACGAATTGCGTAACAAATATCATGACTGACATAAATTTGGTCTTGTTCAATAGAGAATTCAGCTTTTATAGATAAAAAATAATTAAAAAAAATCAAAATAATACACATTTTTTATGTAATGAAGTTCTTGAATAAATATTCCATTCAAATGATATGTAGAATCATAAAAAATTTGTAGTAAATAATAAAAAAATCCGATTGGCTTTTCAAAAATTTGAAAACTTGAAACATCATGATAAAAAAAAAAGCCAGCTACTAATCGCACTCTGCCCTGCAAGTATCAAAGGGATTTTAAAAATAGAGGCAATGACATTTACATCAGCAGCATTGAAAAAAATAGCTTTCGCGGCGAGTAAAAAAAATCGTTCATTAGACTAGTAACGGCTGTGAAGAATTCAGATCAAATTCCTTATTTTTAACCACTGAACTCTAACTGAAACTTCTGGATGGCTCAAATCACAATCTCAACCAATAGGCGTGCATGAAGCCAATTGAAAGCAGCCATAGTGTACACCAAATAATTTTTAAAAGTTAATTAATGATGTTTTTAAATGCTATAGAGTTGCAGCAATGTTAAATGTATATAGATAATATATTTTCTTCCTACAGAATTAATTTTTATATTGCCAAAAATATAGATTTTGCTCTTGCTTTTTAACCACTTCGACTTTAAGTTTCGAATGACTTTTTAACAGCAGATTGCATTTAAAATGGGTTTCAAAAGGAAATGAAAAATTCAGCCAAAAGAAACACATGTCGGTTTATTTTAACATGAAAACGTACGAAATATTGCAGCAGCGATATGGAGTTCAATTTCAATCGGCTTCAAGTCAACAAAATGTCTTGGCCAATCCAGAAGTTACGGTTAGAGATCGGTGTTTTAAACGCATTTATACGCTTTCAGAAGGAAAAGTTCCGCCCACAAACAAAGGAACAGAGGGAAGATCAGCAATTGAGACAAATCTTGGGTGAATCCGATGCAGAAGAAGCGAAGATGACGCAGTGGGGATCCATGGTGAATCTCAGATCTTCGCGACCGAAGAGCGGTCCAGGTGCGTGATACCAATTAAATTTTGAATTTTATTTTAAAAACAATGGAACATAAACAATCACATGGTGAGGTAGGGTAAAGTGAGTAAGTGCAACCGGGTTTATTTTTTTTTATTTTTAAACTGGTACTGTGAGGTAACTATGAGAAATATAGAAATAAAACTCAGCGCAACCTATTTTTAGTTATTTACATACAAGAATTTGAAATTAGAATTTTTTTTTTATCATCTACCATTGATTTTCTACCATTTGGTTTTTAACACACTGACGCTTAAGCTATTTTGGCAATAAGTAAAGCTGTTTTCACTGTTTGGAGATATAATTTATATTTCCTGGGCATAGTTTTTTATATTATTTTTTAATTTGTAATTAATTGTAAAGAGATATCTTGTACATTGTACCTAAAACCTTTAAATTTCAAAAATATTGCAAAATGGAGTATTTCTATAAATTTAAAAATTGAGTGCATTGCTGGAAAAATTGGAGATCTTGATATCACGTCCATGAGCTTCAGAGGGTTAATGCCTGTTGGTAACATTTGGTATAGTTAACCGGGAGAAGTGCAACAGCGACTCTTAAACCTCCATGGATTGCTTGTATTCCATGTTTGGTTTGTATACCTTATATTGTAAGAATTCACACAATCCTTCTTAGGCGAGTGTATATAAAGCGTTGAACTTTGAACCGAGAGGTCCGCGGTTCAAAACGTGATTTCCAAATTTATTTGAACTGTTCCTCATTTTTGACGAAATAAATTTAGTAAAAAAAAACCTACAAAATTAATTTAATCTGTTTGACAAAATATGTAATCGGAGCATAGGCTTCTGTTTCGTCAAAAGTAACAAAAGTTTCGTCAAATATGAGGATGCATTTTTAACAGTCGTCTATAACAATGCATTAATCTTGAATGTTACTTATTTCTCTTTTGTAAGGCACTCCGCTGAGTCGGCCCAATTCCGTGATGCTGCTGGACAGGGGTGGCGGTGGTGGTTACACCACCCCGTATGAGAGCACCACCGACATTGACGACGAAATCCTGGAGAGCCTCGTCAAGACAGCCACAGCACTCCCCAACAGGACGGAGCCACGGACTAGGAAAAAGGCGCGATACGCCGACAGAAAATCACGTAAGACAGCCATTTTCTTATGCACATAGAAATCAGGCTTATACCACGGAGTAAAGAAGAAGGTGGAGGTGCGAACAAGTCAAAAACCGGTTTGCAATGTGAAGTAAGCAATCGCTTAAAAAGTAGGAACTGGCGAAGTATTTGGCGCTATTCCAAAGCACTACTTTGTACCAGTACTTGGCGATAATTTATTTTATAATTTAATGTACCTATGAATTGGAATTAATAGCATCCTTTACCGATTTGGAACTTGTACTGCATCCCACAACTGCACAAATAGTCATTTTTTAAGTTTTAGCATGCGTTTTCTTAATTTGAAAATTATGCATCCCTCGTAGAAAAACTACTGTAAACTAGGTTTGTTTGTGCCTAGTTTGGGGTTGCTAACTTACTTCTTATGAATTCTCACCAAACCATCTCCACCTTTTTCTTTACTCCGTGGGCTTATACGGATACTAGATCTCGCCTAATATTTCTAGCTGTCATCCAATTCGAATGACTCCATTAGCGACCCCCAGTAGCTATTTCAAGACAGTTAAAATGTTTCTTAATCGGTTTCATTTTTTAAAAAACATAGTCGGAGTGATTAGTTCGTAGAATAAAATAAGATTTCCATGGTAGATTAAAAAGCTTGATTTTGTAGATATGTAATTTTAGATTTTAAAAATAATCATAGTTCGAAATTGTGATGGTTTGGAAGCCTATGCGGTTGCGATTACATTGTGACGTTGTCGTTGTTATGTGTATTGTAAACTTTTAGTCGATTGTGGGTTTGAGAATCTTGTCCACTTTATCCTCCTACTTAGAATTTCGATGGTTGGCTTGTTTACAATATTCTTAAATATGAAATTCAGACTACTTTAATTTGTAGTAATTTTCTATAATCTATATTATTTATACTATGTTAAGTATATGAAATCCAATTTTCTATAAATAAAATAATCCAAAGCCAAATCCACCTAATAGCCAAATCCACCCATTTGTGCGCTATGTAATTGTCTCTTTTCTGTTAAGCATTTTTTGTGTGTATGTCCTAATTTTAACAACAAAAGACTAAGCCATTTTGGTACTAATAATCCTTTATTGACAGACTTGCTCAGTGATGTTTCTCACCCGAACTTGTTTTTATTTCTCCGAGACGTCGGTTTAATAAACCATATTTAATCCGTATGGTTTCGTAACTAAAACATTGTTTGGCGCAGCTTAGCCATAACTGGCTCTTGCGCCATTAAACACCAACCAACCAACCAACCACCTAATAAATAACAGAGGACAGTTTCATGCACTAATAAAAGCTTATTGTTTACTAACTTTTTTAAAAATCACGACAAATTTTTTTTATTAAAAAATATAATCTTTAAAATGTCTAATAACGTTATTTTTCGACAGTAAGAAGAACCCTAAAAAGTGGTCTGGACCTAGGAACATGAAAGGACGTCAACAGTTGAAGTTTGGATTGATATGGTTTAGGTGATAATCTGATCTCGGCCACGGTGACAATTTGCACCAGGAGAAAAAAAAAATCACCACAGACAATGGTTTTACTTTGTGTTAATTTTCTAAGAATTGTTTTTTTAAGAACGTTGGAATGCTTTTTTTACGAATCCAGAAAGTAGACATTCAATGTAGATCCCTCCCCATTGACAAGTAGTGAAGTTTTTTTACATTGGGACTCGGTAAACAGTAACCATTAAAAAAAATAGGCTTTTTTGTAAACCCTTAAGGTAAAAACACTCCACCAAATTTATTCTTAATTACAATTTATAACACAGATAAGTATATTTCATCATTTAAAAATGCTTATTAACCTCTTGACCTAATATTTAAGCTCCGTTGGAAAGTGACATACTTAACAAAATAGATCACTCGTCGAGACATTTCACTTACCACGCTAGTCTCACATGATACTTTAAACGAGGGGGGGTTTAAGTATTAAATATTGTGTTAAATTGATCTCAGAAACTGTAAGATGCGAGTCTTGTTAGTTGTATAGGAACTATACTGATGTGCAAATGTGATATAGATGTTATATAGAAAGAATTACAATTTTAAGATCATAAAACCTCAACTTATCCGATTAAGTAGAATCTCTTTTATATAAATGTTAATAACATATTTATGAGGAATTTTAAATATAGCTTAGGCGGTTGTACAGATTTGTTCACAAAGAATTATGTGATACTGTTCGACTTAAAAGAAATCCAGAAAATAAATGGAAGAATGTTATGTGACATTTTCCTTGGGTTGGTTAATTTATGACGCACTAGAGCTGCGGAGTGGGCTATTGGCGACGGTTCAGGGTCTATCTGGAAGGAAAGACCCGTGAACAATGCCTCGTATTTTGAAACATGGTCAGATGATGAGGACCACATCTGAGCTGGCACCCCACGCAACCTCGATAGGATATTGGACCCCGTTCAGATGTAACGTCCACCAGTCCCGAATACACGCTATTTTCCTTAGGTGAAGCTGTTGTATTTTTATTTCTCATAAAATTAGATTTTTGTCACATAACATCTTCCATTTCGTTCTTCAGTTGTTTGTTGGAAAAATTATACTTTGGGTATAGAATGAAATTAAGGTAGTTTTGAGAATAAGGACTTGTTGAAATTTGTTGTTGTTCTTAAAAAAAAATATGTTGTGCATAAAAAATGCTAGTCAATTGAACCTTTTTTTTGCTATGTTCCTTTCAATGCACAACCTTTTGTTGTTTACCTGTAACGAAACAGAGTAACCGAAATAAAATTATATTTAAGAAAATTGTGAAAGGACATCTTATTTTTTGTTTAAAACCAAAAAGAATATATTTTATGTCACCCCATGTTCTGTATTCTACACATTTCGTTAAAATAACGTTTTAAAAGTACAATAACAATTAAAAAAAATCAAAATTTCGATATTAAAACTAGATTTCTAATATTTCTTCTAACATTTTTCAAAGGAGATTGAAAATATCAGATAGATGTCAATGAGGACCAGTCCATTGGACCAATAAAACAGATTTAACATAAGAATATTTAGTTAACATAAGAATATTTTTTGTGGGCAAAGAAGAAAACTAGCAATCTCCCGACAATGATTTCCGAAGCTCCTTGCACTATGAAATTCTAATGGAAAATACAAATCCATGTGGAAAATACATCAGATCCTTCGCGGCCTTCGAACATGAATGGACTGTAGAAGAGAGAATATGACGTCTTAATCGTGAAGCCCACATCTCAGGGCAAAAGGGCCCATATCACGTGCTATCTCTTCAAAATTATGAATTAAAAAAATACTCGTGATTGGCTTGTGAATTGGGAAATGTGTAACTGTGAAAATTTATGAATGGAATGGCGTAGTAATCCACGTGTCTTGGGTCATACATGTTGGCTTCACTTTGATGATAGCTAGAGAGACATCACGACTCCTTTACTACAAAGGAAGGATCCATGCTCGAAGTTCGCGGCCTTTTACGCGTCCGGTGCCATACTATCCCTAATATAAACTAGGTAACATGGTGATACTACAGACACGTAAGCATATTATAAGAAAGTCCCTAATCAGAGATAACTCACGTGAACACTGACTGACGATCCCTCCTCAAGGACATTGCTGACTCAGGTTTAGCCTGGATTGGTTTGTTTAATTAACGTCGCACTATAGCTGCACAGTGGGCTATTGGCGACGGCAGGTTAATCCTAGACTTTTCTCCACAAAGTTGCGTAACTGCGGATTGGTTTGGTGTTGTTAATCAACGTCGCACTAGAGCTGCATAGTGGGCTACTGGCGACGGTTCGGGGCCTATCTCGAAGGAAAGACCCGGGAACTGCGGAAGAAGACGTTTCACAATTGAAGGGGCAAGTAGAAGAAGGGGTGAACTAACAAGTTTGAAAAAAAAAAATCTAATTCTGATGTAAATGAAAAAATTGTAAACCTCAAAATTGTATGACTGCTTGATTTAATTAGGCAGATACAGAACAGTAAAATTCGCTTATAATTGTTCGATTTCATGAAGCGAAAAAAATGTGCGAAAACGCGTCAAATTTGTTAACCTACCACTTTAGTACTCACCACGCTCGATGAACAGGAAAAGTATGGTGTCAATTATTTCCCTTGGCGACAAATAGTGGATGCTTAACGGAAAGCGACCCTTTTCTTCCAGATTGCCGTCAGTAAAAAAGCTATTTATCTTGGAAAGTTATTTTTGTAAGTTAATCCTTCTCCCACTTGCCCGTTCAATTGTATTAATAATTTATTTTTTAATTTGATATCAGAAATTATTATTTTAATACAAACAAATATTTTACTAAAATACACATATTTGGATTGAGCAAAAAATAACATAAAATTGACAGCTTAATTATGAACTATTAAAAAATATTTCAATCTTTTGCGAGTTAAAAAGATTTTTTTTTTAAAGAAAATACTACAGTTTTAAGTTAAAAAAATTAAATATTAGCAGGTTCACATAAAAACCTAACATGTAACAAAAGAAACTTAGTTATATATTAGTCTTAACGTTTATTGTAATTAGGAAAATAGTATCGAAGCATCCAGACACACATCCATAAATCGTAGACTTACAAATAAAACCACATATATTTAAACCAAAGATTAAACAGCCGTAGAAGCAGCAGGATTCAGAGACGTAATAAAAGCGATAAATTTCGAAATGTGAATGATCTTGAAGAAAAACATTGACCTTTGATTTTGGCGCGAACTACAGATGGTAAATCTTTGGTTTAAATATACGTGGTTTTACTTCTCAGTCAACGATATTTATAATGAAAATGGGATTTGATTAATGAAATGGGATTTGATTAATGAAATGGGATTTAATTAAATCTATGAACTTTATTATTTTGATAAAGCATTAAAATTAAAACAGCAGCACTCGTATAAGTTACAGACACACATAAAAATGTCTTCAATAACCGGTCATTAAAATCGAAATAGAAAAGCAATTTGTACATTTTATTTACACATAGACTTTTAAACACACATAAAATACACACAAAAAAAAAGTAACAAAGTGTTCTGGTAAAGTCGAGAAATCACTTTAAATTAACCATATCAAACATAACAAGTTCATTGTTTAAAATTCACTTAAGTATTACATTCGTAGGCGCTCCACAAACATGCATCCTTTCCCTCAAATACGATTCCAAAATATCAGACAAACTAACCTGCACACACTCGAAGCCTTGCTCGGTAAAATCGAAATGGACTTCGACGTGCTGTCCGGTAATCCGGCTGAATTTGTAATCCGAACTCGTTCGAAAAGACGTTGGGGAAGTACTATTTACCGACTGATCAAGTGACGCATTAACATCCGGGGTTTGTAACGTATCTGGGCAACCTTCCTCGTCAGTGCAATCTAAATCGTAGTCATGTTCGTCCTCTGAATAAAAGTCTTGAGGTTGAATTTGTTCGTGAACCTCAATATTGCACCTTACCTCGACTATATCTGGTCGCTTTAGGGAGTTGGGTGAATTTGGAAATATTAGCTTTCTGCATCTATTGACAGAATGGCACTTTTTCAGAACTTGCGTGCCGTCTGGAAGGTACCAGGATTCGATTTCGACCTGTTTGAACAACACAGATGTTAACTAACGGGGAAAGGCGGAATAGCGTAGTCTGTGCCACCACCAAAATGGATTAGTTAGCAGATTAACCAAGTACATTGAGTAACGCCAATCAATGGCGCAGGTAGCGAAAAAAAAAGTGAAATAAATTTAGTTATTCGAACTATTTATGGTAAAAAATTTAAAATTAAGTGAATGAACCTTGTAAATTGTAATGTGTGTGAAACACACACATTGAAATCAGCTATATGCCAAAAATCTAAGTATATATTTGCGAGTAAATTATGTATATTAAAACCATTGGCATAAATAAGTTTACAACTTTAATAGTCAGTTGGCAGGAAAAGGAAGACACAATTTCTAATATTACTGGGGATTTAACAAAATAATTTTTATCAAACTTACTAATTTTTTTTGGTGTGAAAAGCAAAAATGTGGAGGGAGTTTGCCTTGAAATTAATTTTGAGGAGTACATATTTGTAATGAAATATTACAGAGTTGTTTTGGTTAAAATTTTGGGTTTGAAATAGCATTTAAGTAACGTTTTAAATAAAATCCTTATCTATTGAAGATTCATTTAAAATATTCACTTTTTTTATTTTAAAACAACAATGTTCATATTAAACTACACAAAGCTGTCCTTTTTTCATTTCACTATTACAGTAGAATAATTATGAATTATTATTGTTCCTAATTATGAGTACAGAAATAAAAAGTTCCATATTTTATATATCTATATTTTTACCACCGAGAAAAAAAATGCATGACACTTTTCATGCATTCACACACAAAAAAAAATTGCTGTAGTGCAATATAATAATTATCAGCAGTTTTTTTCATAATTTGTTCTAGTAATTTTTAATTTGTTGTGGGAAACGCTTAATTGCATCCAAAGTAAATTTAGATAAATATCTAGGACTACATAACATTCTTTTCAAATGGAATAAAGCCTTATTCCATTTGAAAGGTTGATTAGTTCAAAAAACCCAAAATAAATTCCGACATTTTGCGATATATTAACATTTTAATGAAAACACAATATATTTCAGGACGTGTAAAACTATACCTTTTAATAATACGTTTGAACTAGAAACTTAAAATGGTGTTTTGAAAGTACAAAATCAAACAAATTACCAGCAATTAAATATAAATCCTCGATTTTAGGTGCAATGCTAACTAATCACAATACTACATAACTAATCCCAATTTTAATTTTGAAAAAAAAATGCTATCAACTTTATTTTAATTTGTAATAAAAAAATATGCATTTTTTTTTACCAGAAAATCTTGGGGTATGTTAGTGACATTTTTTATTATATATTACAAGAAAATTTCACAAAAAAATATAGAAACTTCTTACTAAAGAAAAGACTGAGCATTTATTTTTTAAAAAATGTTAGATGGTTACTTTTTATTTCGTAAAAAATCAAATACATATGTACAGAAAAGAAACAAGGGACTCAAGAAAAAGAAAAGAAAGCAACATTATTTAATATTTTATATAGAACTATACATGGTAAGTATGTTATAAAAAAATGTATATTAAGTATGGCATTTAAATCAGGAAAGTTCTAAAAATTGCTAAACGAGTTAAATAAATAAGGAATGCTTTAATAAAGAAAACCTTAGAGTTTAGATAGAACTTAAGAAAGTATTAGAGATATGGAAGACACAGATAATGTGAGTATACAGTAGATAATGCCAAATGGATACTGGTATGCGTGTGCATATCACAAACATTTGCTTAGTTTGTCACAGATGAAAGCAAAGTAAATTGATAAAAGTAATAATATATAATACAATCTATGAGTACAATATTTTATATTTTACACTGAAACTGTGGGTGATTTAATGTGTCATTCATGATTCATAAAACTAAAATATCAGTTTGTAAAAGTAACATTTCTTAACCAATCTTTAACGAGATATTTTGGAGTATTCTTTGTGACAATAGTGTTTACTTTGTCGATCTTTGGGTAAAGGGCTTTCTTTATAAATAAAGCAACTTACAAGCAAATGGCAGTAGAGATAATTAAAAATATCCTCTAGAAAAAGAACACAAACAAAGAGCAATATTAAAAATATATTTACTCTAAACTTTCCATCAATCTAAATTTAACATTATCTGATTATCCATTAAATTGGCAGTTGTTTTGGGAAATTGGCAGATGTTTTTTGGAAATTTATCAGCTGTTTTCGAGAAATTATCAGTTGTTTTTGGAAATTGGCAGTTGTATTTTGGAAAGTTATCAGTTGTTTTCGAGAAATTATCAGTTGTTTTTGGAAATTGGCTGTTGTTTAGCTACTAAAATATTAGGTTTTTTTTAATTACTATTGTACTTCGATAACATTTCGGCTCAATTTTTTTTAGGTAATCGAAACTTATTATAAATTTTTGTCACGAAATTTTGTTTAACTTTAAGTCTAAGCTATTTGGAACAAGAAAAGTTAAAATTTAAAAATCACTTGCACTATCTCTTGCAGGATTTAAACTACAAAAGTTTAAGTAATTTGCAAAGCAATATTTATTTTATTGAGGCAATCATGTTTAGAAAGGAACTATTCAGCGCACTGATATAAATAAACAAATACAAATTAAATTAAATAGTTATTCTACTCTATGTAATTAACTAATCATTGATTTTGTTGAATCATGAAATTCTTTATAAATAAAGTTGTTTTAATAGAATATAAAAAAAAATTAAAAGGAAGTCAGTTAGTAAAATTTTAGATCTGATATACAACAGATTGAAGAATATAAAAAAATTCAATATATATATATATATATATATATATATATTAATATTTAAATTTTAAAGAATAAAACAAAATGAAAATTTTATTTCTATTATTACAAAAAAATTAAGTTAGGAATAACTAATCCAGAAGGGTAAAATTAATTTTATATAATTAGATTTGGTAATAGATATTCCTGTATGTTATGCAACAGTGATGTTTACACATAAGTACAGATAATATATTTTAGAGCTCTACATTTAAAAAAATTTAAGTATTTTATGATTTTTAACAGCAATGGCAATATTACAAAACTATACAGATCCAAAATATCAGCTGTGTTCTATAAAAGAAAAAGTTTAGTTTGTGCATCATTTTTAATTTACTTATAGTTTATAATAACCCGTTGCATAGCTGTTCATGCAAAAAATAGGATAGTATGCAATTGAAATTTTGTATTGGGTTAAGGATATTTTCCTTATATGGATGATTTTCTTCCTGCTAAGTTAAAATCCTATATGAATTTATCTCAAACTATAAGGTATAATATAATCAGCGTTTTCATATTCTTTATGCAAGTGCTTTAAATTTTAAGATGTACTAAAAATTGTTTCATAAAACTTGCATATTAAGTAGATTACTTTTTATAGAAAATTATTCTTTGAAAATACTTATAAAAGCAAAAAAAAAATTCTTTAAAAAAAATTAAGAGCTAGTCATTTCTTTACTAGGCGAGTAAATGTATTTTTTATTTTGCCAGTATATTTAGGTGATTAAAGTTAAATTTTTCGTTCATGCAGCAAAACATTTATAAATTAAACTTGTCACAATAAACATGGTTTGAAATACATTTTCACAATTGAAAAATGATAGAGCACCAATTTACAGCATATTACCACTATTCAAAAGAAACACTGAAAACTGCCAGATTGCTTTTGATTAGAAAAGCTGTCATTATCTCATTCTGAATAAGAAAAATTGAAGTCACCAGAAAAGCCGATAAAAGAAGTATAATTAGCTGCTTAAGGAAACTTCACGATGGAACCGGAGTATCACTATATGAATAAGTAAAAATAGGAGAATGCACCTTATTAAAAAAAGGCTAACATTTCACAAACATACGTTTTAACCATCTAAATAGGGAAGATTTTCTGAAAGACATGAAATACTTCACAGACAAGACTAAACAGCTAACTTGCACGCCCATGACAAAGATGGCTTTAGACACTATTTACAAATATCACATTTTTGTATATTAAAAACACACACTTTGTGGGAAAGTGCCCATAGAGTAGACAACGCAAAAGTGCAGCATAGGTTATTTTGATATTAATTTTGGAAAAAATAAAATACAACAATTGGGTTTTATAAACAATGAGTATTATCAATTATTTGTAACATTTTAAAAAATAAACCTCAAACCTTAAAAAAAAAAAAATCATATACGTGTTTTAAGTTTTGATGATAAGATTAGGATGTTTTCTAAAAATAGCATGCATACACATTACTATTTTTTATTTTTAAATTATATTAATTTTTTTTAAATATTTTTAGAATCAGAATTTTTTCTATTATGAAAAAAGTTTTTATATATTTTTACTGAACTGTACTGTATTTTGGTTTGTAACAGACTTTAAAAAATGTACAAATAAAGATAAAAATTTAATATAATAATCTATTTCAAAAATATGTATTTTGTAATTATCTAAAAATATTAAATCAACGAATATTAAAAAAATAAATATATCTACTTTCTCATAATTCAATCAAATTTAGAGTAAAAATAATATAAACTTTATAAAATTGCAAACAAAATATATGACAGGCGAAAGAATTTAAAATTTACCAAAACTTAAACTTAACTTACTTATAACAAAAACGATTTGTAGTTTGTTCTTTCGTACGCAAGTAATCAAATGTGACCAAAATTATTTCACTGTCCCAGAAATGTGTTACATTTAAAAATACTCTATTTTACAATATTTTTCAAATCCATTTCTTTGATGTACAGTTTAAATCTATATTGCAAAAATAAATTAGGATCATAAAAATATTTTTTTTTTAAATATCTAGTGATAAAATATAAACTCTGATGATAGTAAAACAGCTTTACAATGTAAAATTTTGCTATAGCATCAGAGGCTCTTATTGTTTTAAAACTTCTGTTATAGTAATAGAAGATCATTTGTGGATATATTTCTACAAAAGGCTGCTTGTACAAGTAATTAACAGTTTAGATTTATTTTAATGAGCCATGAGGGGGTAAATCAACAAATCATCAAAATTGTAAAGGTGTGCAAAAAAAGTTAATTACCCGTTTATTTAATTTTTTTAACTTGGGTTTTTAAAATATCGCAATATAAGTATTTTTATGAATTCAAAATTTTTGTGCAGATCTGGGAACACTGGCGATTCACGGATAGCTCAATCAACGCCTAACTATATAAATTAAAAAACACAACCTACTTGGCAAAGTTGATACGAAACCAAAACGATCCTCATAAGTTTTAAACAATTTGCACATATACTATCGAAAAGTAACGATAAATTTACTCTATGGACACTCCCCCAGGTGTAGTGCGGCCGCGAAAGCTCAAACGGAGGGAGTTCTGCCAGGCGATGCCTGCGGGGTCCTGACAGCCCGTCTCTTCGTGTGAATTTTCCTTCGACGGTGCCTGCCCCGTAGCCTCAGCCATTTGTAAAAGACGGAGATTGCGGCCATGATGGTCGACAGGAGGATAATTACGTAGAAGGGTTTCCACTGGAACTCAGTGGTAGGGTTGCTCACTGTTTGTGGGGAGTCCCAGGGCAGTTTGGGCAGCTGCTGTTCCGGGCCCGGTCGGAAGGGGAAGGGGGCGTCTAGGTTGACCGACAGCAACTTCTGTGCCTTGTATAAAGTGCTGGAAATAAAATATTGAAAGGTTGGTACTCTTTTTTAAGAAAAATATCTTTAATCTTTAATATTATTATATTAACTCATTCCCAATAGTAAAAAAAAAATCACATTTTAGTTATTCTTGATTTGCTTTTATAATTATTCAAATTTGTCAGCATGTCTGGAAATTTTGAACAAAAAAAAATTCTATGACTTTTGTGCGTGAATTGTATGTAACTCACGGAACGTCAAGTCCAATATGGGCGGAGGCAGCATAGTGATAAAATATTTGACTAGCACACAAAAAGTAACATTTCAAGGAAAAATCGAGGACAAAATAACTTTTTTGTCTTTTGTGGAAGCCATATAAAATGTGCCTACATCAAGATTACATGGCTTATATGACAGTGTATACAATTCATTGGTGATGAAATAAAATCGGTTTTATAAATCTGTGCACTTATATAAGACTTTGATTTGAAGGACAAACTCGAGTGGTGTCTGTGTCTGCAATATCATACTTTTGAGCAAAGCAGAAAACTATTTTTTTTCTGTAAAACTAATTTAAAAACACTTTTTAATATTTCCATGCACTTTTAAAATACTTAAATGGGTGCAAGGACTTTATGTACAAGACTATTGTGCTATAAAATATTTTCGTTGTAAGCTAATATAGGGTTTATACGCATATTTGTGGTAGTAACAATTAGAACTTTTTAGGAATACTTCCAATAATATATTTTTCTTTTGCAAATACTGGTCATGTCAATAATTTAAACTAGCCTTATTTAACTTACTATTTGCTTTAAGAATATACTTTGTTAGTATAATTAAAAATAAATGTCTATAAACAAAATTTTCTTTTCATAAAAAACACAAATCTGAATATTTGCAATCAATGTTCCTGTTTAAGGGACATAGAAGCTTAAATTGAACCTAGGTATGAAAATAGGTTGCTTAGAGCTTCTAGGAGCTGAACAAACCGTATAATTATTTTTTAAAAAAACTGATGTTTGACAAAAATTAAGGATTTTAATTGAAAATTAAGGAATTTAAGGGCCCTTAATTAAGGATCTACCTAAATTAAGTAGTTTTTAAGGACCATGTGAACCATGTTTATATTACATCATAAAATATATTAGCTTTATATATGAAAATATAATTTTAACGTAAACATATTTTACACGAAAAATCATATACCACAAAAGAAACAGTTGCACAAGAACTACGAGAAAAGTACCTGGGTCCAGATTTATTTAGCGGCTGTGGACGAACCCAGCTGAGTCTTGGACAAGCTGGCAGTGGACGAGTGTGTGGGGTACCAAGATGATGCTCCAATACTTTGGAGTAGCGATACAAATGGTTACCTATGAATTTCATATAAAGCCATTAATAGCCAGAAAGAAGCTACACTTTTTTAGCATGTGCCATAATTTTTAAATCAATTAATATTTAGTATGCTTATAACAATAGAATATTACAAACAATCATAAAAAGTAAATGCAATAACTTTTTAATTTTATACCGTAGATTCTATTC